>CM038712.1:1669889-1710660 GCA_021613375.1 Megaleporinus macrocephalus
ACAGAGGACCTAAAACAGAACCTTGTGGAACTCCATATTTCACTCTTGTAGTGTTAGACGATACATTATTTATCTTTACAAACTGAAAGCGATCACTAAGGTAAGATGTGAACCAGGATAACGCTGTTCCTGTGATTCCAACTATATTTTCTAGCCTGTCCAAAAGAATAGTGTGATCTATAGTGAATAGTGTGATCTATAGTGTCAAAAGCTGCACTTAGATCTAGTAGCACCAGTAGAGATACGTGGTCCTGATCAGAGACAAGAAGAAGATCATTTGTTATCTTAACTAAAGCTGTCTCTGTGCTGTGGTGGGTCTAAAACCAGATTGGAATTTTTCATATATGTTGTTCTTATGTAGATGAGAACAGAGTTGTCGAGCTACAGCCTTTTCTAAAATCTTAGAGATAAAAGGTAAATTGGAAATGGGTCTATAACTGGACAGTTCTCTGGGGTCAAGATTTGGCTTCTTTATCAAGGGTTTTATCACAGCTAGTTTAAAAGACTTAGGTACATGACCCAGACTAAGAGAAGAGTTGATGATAGTTAAGGTTTAATAATAGCTGGTAATACTTGTTTTAATAGTTTGTTGGAATCATATCGAGTGTGCATGTAGCAGAATTTGAAGAAGAGATAAGTTTTTCTAGTTCTGTCTGCTGAAGTGGAGAAAATGTTTCTAGTGTTTCTTCTAAAATCACATTTCGTGCTGTTTGAGCCAAACCGGATGAAGGATAGGTTACTCGTATTGGTAGAACTTTTAGTCTAATATTCTCGATTTTGCTATTGAAAAAGTCCATGAAATCATTGCTGCTGTGGTTGGCGGGTATTTGAGGTTCAGATCCTGATTTTTGGTAAGTTTTGCGATTGTGCTAAATAAAACTCTAGGATTGTTTTTGTTGTGTTCGATGAGTGTGGACAGGTATACTGAGTGTGTGTTGATGAGTGTGGACAGGTATGCTGAGCGTGTGTTGGTGAGTGTGGACAGGTATGCTGAGTGTGTGTTGGTGAGTGTGGACAGGTATGCTGAGTGTGTGTTGGTGAGTGTGGACAGGTATGCTGAGCGTGTGTTGGTGAGTGTGGACAGGTATGCTGAGTGTGTGTTGGTGAGTGTGGACAGGTATGCTGAGTGTGTGTTGATGAGTGTGGACAGGTATGCTGAGTGTGTGTTGGTGAGTGTGGACAGGTATGCTGAGTGTGTGTTGATGAGTGTGGACAGGTATGCTGAGTGTGTGTTGATGAGTGTGGACAGGTATGCTGAGTGTGTGTTGATGAGTGTGGACAGGTATACTGAGTGTGTGTTGATGAGTGTGGACAGGTGTGCTGAGCGTGTGTTGATGAGTGAGGACAGGTATGCTGAGTGTGTGTTGATGAGTGTGAACAGGTATGCTGAGCGTGTGTTGGTGAGTGTGGACAGGTATGCTGAGTGTGTGTTGGTGAGTGTGGACAGGTATGCTGAGTGTGTGTTGATGAGTGTGGACAGGTATGCTGAGTGTGTGTTGGTGAGTGTGGACAGGTATGCTGAGTGTGTGTTGATGAGTGTGGACAGGTATGCTGAGTGTGTGTTGATGAGTGTGGACAGGTATGCTGAGTGTGTGTTGATGAGTGTGGACAGGTATACTGAGTGTGTGTTGATGAGTGTGGACAGGTATGCTGAGCGTGTGTTGATGAGTGTGTACAGGTATGCTGAGTGTGTGTTGATGAGTGAGGACAGGTATGCTGAGTGTGTGTTGGTGAGTGTGGACAGGTATGCTGAGTGTGTGTTGGTAAGTGTGGACAGGTATGCTGAGTGTGTGTTGGTGAGTGTGGACAGGTATGCTGAGTGTGTGTTGGTGAGTGTGGACAGGTGTGCTGAGCGTGTTTTAATAAGTGTCTTTCTGTAACTGCTAAGTCTGTCCTTCCAAGCAGAGTGAAATACCTCTAGCTTGGTCACTCTCCATTTGCGTTCTAATTTCCGTACTGTCTGTCTTAAGGTGCGTACTTCATTGAGTGTGTGTGTGTATGAGTGTGTGTATGAGTGTGTGTGTGTATGTGTGTGTGTGTGTATGTGTATGAGTGTGTGTATGAGTGTGTGTGTGTGTATGTGTATTTATGTGTGTGTGTGTATGTATGTGTATGTGTGTGTGTGTGTGAGTGTGTGTGTACGAGTGTGTGTATGAGTGTGTGTGTGTGTATGAGTGTGTGTGTGTGAGTGTGTGTATGTGAATGAGTGTGTATGAGTGTGTGTATGAGTGTGTGTGTGTGTATGTGTATGTATGTGTGTGTGTGTATGTATGTGTATGTGTGTGTGTGTGAGTGTGTGTGTGTATGAGTGTGTGTGTGTGTATGAGTGTGTGTGTATGTGTATGGGGGTGGGGGGAGTTGTGGTGAAGTGGTCTCCCTCTCCGGTGGTGGGAGCTCCTGCAGCTGCGGCGGTGGTGGTGGTGGGTGTGGTGGGCCGGTGGGCCGTGTGTGCTGGAGCAGAAGACGGAGGATTAACTAATACAGATTGTCTCCGCTCAGATGGAGGAACAAATTAAAAACTAAGAAGAATAAACCTCGTGTGCTTATCTCAGTCCCAGACGTCCCGCGCCGAGTGATCATCACACGCCTCACGCAGAGGGACACGGAGGCGGAGCTACTTCCTGTAGCGTCTGTGCTAACACTGTGTGTTTATAGCCCCGCCGCAGATTCCCGAAGGGCGGAGACTCCCGAAGGGCGGAGACTCCCGAAGGGCGGAGCCTCGTGGTGACACGCTGTTCACTCATTAACTTCCAGCAAGCAGCGCTGGTCAGCGTGTTCAGGAACGGCTGGGTTTGTTAGTTTGCGTTGTTGTGTTGTGTAGTGAGTGTTGGTGTAGTGAGTGTTTGTGTAGTGAGTGTTTGTGTAGTGAGTGTTGGTGTAGTGAGTGTTTGTGTAGTGAGTGTTTGTGTAGTGAGTGTTGTGTAGTGAGTGTTTGTGTAGTGAGTGTTGTGTAGTGAGTGTTTGTGTAGTGAGTGTTTGTGCAGTGAGTGTTTGAGTGTTTGTGTAGTGAGTGTTAGTGTAGTGAGTGTTGGTGTAGTGAGTGTTGGTGTAGCGAGTGCTGGTGTAGTGAGTGCTGGTGTAGTGAGTGTTTGTAAAGTGAGTGCTGGTGTAGTGAGTGTTGTGTAGTGAGTGTTGTGTAGTGAGTGTTGTGTAGTGAGTGTTGTGTAGTGAGTGTTGTGTAGTGAGTGTTGTGTAGTGAGTGATGTGTAGTGAGTGTTGTGTAGTGAGTGTTGTGTAGTGAGTGTTGTGTAGTGAGTGTTGTGTAGTGAGTGTTGTGTAGTGAGTGTTTGAGTGTTTGTGTAGTGAGTGTTAGTGTAGTGAGTGTTGGTGTAGTGAGTGTTGGTGTAGTGAGTGTTGGTGTAGCGAGTGCTGGTGTAGTGAGTGCTGGTGTAGTGAGTGTTTGTAAAGTGAGTGCTGGTGTAGTAAGTGTTGGTATAGTGAGTGTTTGTGTAGTGAGTGTTTGTGTAGTGAGTGTTTGTGTAGTGAGTGTTTGTGTAGTGAGTGTTTGAGTGTTTGTGTAATGAGTGTCGTGTATTGAGTGTTTGTGTAGTGAGTGTTTGTGTAGTAAGTGTTTGTGTAGTGAGTGTTGGTGTAGTGAGTGTTTGTGTAGTGAGTGTTTGTGTAGTGAGTGCTGGTATAGTGAGTGCTGGTGTAGTGAGTGTTTGTGTAGTGAGTGTTTGTGTAGTGAGTGTTGGTGTAGTGAGTTGGTGTAGTGAGTGTTTGTGTAGTGAGTGTTGGTGTACTGAGTGTTTGTGTAGTGAGTGTTTGTGTAGTGAGTGTTTGTGTAGTGAGTGTTGGTGTGGTGAGTGTTTGTGTAGTGAGTGTTTGAGTGTTTGTGTAGTGAGTGTTGGTGTAGTGAGTGTTTGTGTAGTGAGTGTTGGTGTAGTGAGTGTTTGTGTAGTGAGTGTTGGTGTAGTGAGTGTTGGTGTAGTAAGTGTTGGTGTAGTGAGTGTGTAGTGAGTGTTTGTGTAGTGAGTGTTGGTGTGGTGAGTGTTTGTGTAGTGAGTGTTTGTGTAGTGAGTGTTTGTGTAATGAGTGTTTGAGTGTTTGTGTAGTGAGTGTTTGTGTAGTGAGTGTTTGAGTGTTTGTGTAGTGAGTGTTTGTGTAGTGAGTGTGTAGTGAGTGTTTGTGTAGTGAGTGTTTGAGTGTTTGTGTAGTGAGTGTTTGTTTGTGTAGTGAGTGTTTGTGTAGTGAGTGTTTGTGTAGTGAGTGTTTGAGTGTTTGTGTAGTGAGTGTTTGTGTAGTGAGTGTTTGTGTAGTGCGTGTTTGTGTTTGTCCTGCTGAAGGAAGAATGTAATCCTTTCTTCATTAATTCCCAGACACTTGTCCTCAGGACTCATGTGGGAGTCTATCCCAGCTCTCACTGGGCCACAGCTCCCTACACACATTCCCAGTGTAGTATCTTTAATCTGGGATGAGACCAGAACATCTACTGGAAACCCACACAGACACAGGGAGAACAGACAGGATCCCGACCAGACCCTTCTTACCAGACATCATTCTTCTTTATAATAATAATAATAATAATACTACACACTTCTGTATTATATATATATCAGCACTGTCTCCTCACAGTAAGATGATCTGGGTTGGATTCCCGGTCCGGGTGGTTCTGTGTGGAGTGTGTATGTTCTCTCCGTGTTTGAGTGGGTTCCTCCGGGTTCTCCGGTTTCCTCCCACAGTCCAAACACATGTATGTTAGGATCCTCACTCTAAACTGAACGTAGGTGTGAGTGTGTGTATGAGTATGTGTGTGTTGAGTGTGTAACAGTGGGTGTGTAAGTGTTAGTGATGTGTGTAAGTGTGTACCAGTGGGTGTGTAAGTGTTAGTGATGTGTATAAGTGTGTAACAGTGGGTGTGTAAGTGTGTACCAGTGGGTGTGTAAGTGTTATTGATGTGTATAAGTGTGTAACAGTGGGTGTGTAAGTGTTAGTGATGTGTGTGTTGAGTGTGAGTGTGTCTGTGTTGAGTGTGCTACAGTGGGTGTGTAAGTGTTAGTGATGTGTGTAAGTGTGTAACAGTGGGTGTGTGAGTGTTAGTGATGTGTGTATTGAGTGTGAGTGTGTTGAGTGTATAACAGTGGGTGTGTAAGTGTTAGTGATGTGTGTGTTGAGTGTGAGTGTGTTGAGTGTGTAACAGTGGGTGTGTAAGTGTTAGTGATGTGAGTGTGTTGAGTGTGTAACAGTGGGTGTGTAAGTGTTAGTGATGTGTGTATGTGTGTGTGTGTGTGTGTGTGTTGAGTGTGTGTGTGTGTGTGTGTGTGTTGAGTGTGTGTGTGTGTGTGTGTGTGTGTGTGTGTGTATGTGTGTGTCCAGATGTCCAGCAGGAAGTCAGATGAAGGAGGGACGATAAAGTGTCCAGCTGTCACAGCGTGTCCACGCGGCAGCGCGGAGACAGGCTGAGTGGATTTATAGAGTAATGCTGCCTCCTGGTGGACAGAATGAGCAACTGCCAGCGAGCGGTGTGCAGACCATGGAGAAGGTCGACAGCTCCAAGTTTCTTGGTGGGCTCATCACATTCCCACATTCCCATTCATACATTCCCACATTCCCATTCATACATTCCCACATTCCCATTCCCAGATTCCCATTCATACATTCCCACATTCCCATTTATACAGTCCCACATTCTGCTACCCGAACCAGAAACCCTGGCTGAATGGAGAGGTGCGTTCTCTACTGAAAGCCAGGGATGCTGCCTTCAGGTCTGGCGACGCACAGGAACTCAGGAGGGCTAGAAGAGAGCTGACCGCAGGTGTTAAGAGGGCCAAAGCTGCATATGCTCTGAAAATCCAGGGACACTTCTCCTCCCAGGATCCTAGGAGCATGTGGAGGGGAATTAAGTGCATCACAGACTATAAAACCAGAGATGCACAATGTTCCAAAGACCCCTCCCTGCCCGAGGCTCTCAACAAATTCTATGCCCGCTTTGAGGACCCTGACACCCCGCCCAGCATAAGACTCACCCCTCCACCTGGAGAAGTACCCCTCTGTGTGACACCAGCAGAGGTAAGGAGGACCCTCAGGAGGATCAACCCCCGGAAAAGTGCTGGTCCGGATAATATACCCGGACGAGTACTACGGGAGTGCGCTGATCAGTTCTCCGAGGTCCTGGCAGACATTTTCAATGTCTCCCTCACCCAGGCAGCTGTTCCCACCTGCCTGAAGACCGCCACCATCATCCCGGTCCCCAAGAGCTCCACAGTGACAGGTCTGAATGACTACCGGCCGATAGCTCTCACGCCGATAGTCACTAAATGCTTTGAAAGACTGGTTATGACCCACATCAAAGCCACCATCGACGTCACTGTGGACCCACACCAGTACGCCTACAGGAGGAACCGATCCACAGACGATGCCATTTCCTCTGTGGTCCACACTGCCCTCACCCACCTGGAGCAGAAGGACTCTTATGTCCGTATGCTCTTTGTGGACTTCACTTCCGCCTTTAACACCATGATACCCCAGACACTGACAGATAAGCTCTCCTCACTTGGTCTGCGCTCTTCTCTTTGCAACTGGGTCCTGGACTTCCTGACCAACAGGCCGCAGTCTGTGAGGATCCACAGCCTCTCCTCCTCCACCACAATCCTCAGCACTGGCTCCCCTCAGGGCTGTGTGTTGAGCCCCCTCTTGTTCACGCTGCTCACATATGACTGCTCACCCATCCACCCAGGCTGTCATATTGTGAAGTTTGCGGACGACACGGCAGTGGTCGGATGCATCACAAACAGTGATGAGTCTGGCTACAGACGGGAGGTAGAACACCTGGAGGGTTGGTGCAGAAAGAACAACCTCTGCATCAACATAAAGAAGACGAAGGAGATGATTGTGGACTTCAGAAGGGGCAGACATGCCCACCTCCCCCTGCATGTCGGAGGGTCTGCGGTGGAAGTGGTCTCCAGCTACAGGTACTTGGGTGTTCACCTGAGCAACAACCTCACCTGGAGCAACAACACTTCCAGCCTGGTCAGGAAGGCACATCAGCGGCTCTACTTCCTCAGGCGGTTGAGGCGAGCTGGGCTCGGGAGCTCGGTCCTCACCTCCTTCTACAGATGTGTGGTGGAGAGCGTTCTATGCTCCAGCATCAACGTGTGGCACGGAAGCTGCTCTGCTGCAGACAGGAAAGCTCTGCAGAGGGTGGTGAAGGCTGCACAGAGGTCTGTCGGAGTCAGCCTCCCCACCACCACGGACATATACACCTCCAGATGCAGGAAGAGGGCCACCTGCATCATGAAGGACCCCACTCATCCAGCACACTCACTGTTTGTCCCGCTCCCCTCAGGCAGGAGGCTGCGGAGCGTCAAGTGTAGAACGAACAGACTGAGGAACAGCTTCATTCCGGAAGCTGTAAGACTTTTAAACGCCACTTAGTGGAACCACTGCACTGACACTTTTACTGCACTGACACTTTTACGACACCAGTCACTTTAATACACTCTGCTGCTACCTTCTCCATTCCTGTTTTATTTTATTCTCATATATTTTATATATTTATGTTTATTTTATTTATTTAAGTACTGCTGTCTGGGTAAAACTGGGTCCTTGGGTACCACAATTTCGTTCCACCCCATGTACCACATGTGATGCGAATGACAATAAAGTCTCCTTGAATCCTTGAATCCTTGAATCCTTGAATCCCATTCCCACATTCCCATTCATACATTCCCACATTCCCATTCCCACATTCCCATTCATACATTCCCACATTCCCATTCATACATTCCCACATTCCCATTCCCACATTCCCATTCATACATTCCCACATTCCCATTCATACATCCCCACATTCCCACATTCCCATTCCCACATTCCCATTCATACATTCCCACATTCCCATTCATACATTCCCACATTCCCATTTCCACATTCCCATTCCCACATTCCCATTCATACATTCCCACATTCCCATTCATACATTCCCACATTCCCACATTCCCATTCCCACATTCCCATTCATACATTTCCACATTCCATACTTTCCCACATAGTGTCCATTATCTGGAGTATTCGTAACTCTAGGAAGTAACTGTATGTCCAGTGTTGTGTTCAGTGCTGTGTTAAGTGTTGTGTTCAGTGTTGTGTTCAGTTGAACTAGTGGGAGTAACTGTATGTCCAGTGTTGTGTTCAGTGCTGTGTTAAGTGTTGTGTTCAGTTGAACTAGTGGGAGTAACTGTATGTTCAGTGTTGTGTTCAGTGTTGTGTTCAGTGCTGTGTTCAGTGTTGTGTCCAGTGTTGTGTTCAGTTAAACTAGTGGGAGTAACTGTATGTTCAGTGTTGTGTTTAGTGCAGTGTTCAGTGTTGTGTTCAGTTAAACTAGTGGGAGTAACTGTATGTCCAGTGTTGTGTTCAGTGCTGTGTTAAGTGTTGTGTTCAGTGTTGTGTTCAGTGTTGTGTTCAGTTAAACTAGTGGGAGTAACTGTATGTTCAGTGTTGTGTTTAGTGCTGTGTTCAGTGTTGTGTTCAGTGTTGTGTTCAGTTAAACTAGTGGGAGTAACTGTATGTTCAGTGTTGTGTTCAGTGTTGTGTTCAGTGTTGTGTTAAGTGTTGTGTTCAGTTGAACTAGTGGGAGTAACTGTATGTTCAGTGTTGTGTTCAGTGTTGTGTTCAGTGTTGTGTTAAGTGTTGTGTTCAGTTGAACTAGTGGGAGTAACTGTATGTTCAGTGTTGTGTTCAGTGCTGTGTTCAGTGTTGTGTTCAGTGTTGTGTTCAGTGTTGTGTTCAGTTGAACTAGTGGAAGTAACTTTATGTCCAGTGTTGTGTTCAGTGTTGTGTTCAGTGTTGTGTTCAGTGCTGTGTTCAGTTAAACTAGTGGGAGTAACTGTATGTCCAGTGTTGTGTTCAGTGCTGTGTTCAGTGTTGTGTTCAGTGCTGTGTTCAGTGTTATGTTCAGTTGAACTAGTGGGAGTAACTGTATGTTCAGTGTTGTGTTCAGTGCTGTGTTAAGTGTTGTGTTCAGTGTTGTGTTCAGTTGAACTAGTGGGAGTAACTGTATGTTCAGTGCTGTGTTCAGTGCTGTGTTCAGTGCTGTGTTCAATGTTGTGTTCAGTGTTGTGTTCAGTGCTGTGTTCACTGTTGTGTTCAGTTGAACTAGTGGGAGTAACTGTATGTTCAGTGCTGTGTTCAGTGTTGTGTTCAGTTGAACTAGTGGGAGTAACTGTATGTTCAGTGCTGTGTTCAGTGTTGTGTTCAGTTGAACTAGTGGGAGTAACTGTATGTTCAGTGCTGTGTTCAGTGTTGTGTTCAGTGTTGTGTTCAGTTGAACTAGTGGGAGTAACTGTATGTCCAGTGTTGTGTTCAGTGTTGTGTTTAGTTGAACTAGTGGGAGTAACTGTATGTTCAGTGTTGTGTTCAGTGCTGTGTTCAGTGTTGTGTACAAAGCTGTGTTCAGTGTTGTGTTCAGTTAAACTAGTGGGAGTAACTGTATGTTCAGAGTTGTGTTCAGTGCTGTGTTCAGTGCTGTGTTCAGTGTTGTGTTCAGTGTTGTGTTCAGTTGAACTAGTGGGAGTAACTGTATGTTCAGTGCTGTGTTCAGTGCTGTGTTCAGTGTTGTGTTCAGTGCTGTGTTCAGTGTTGTGTTCAGTTAAACTAGTGGGAGTAACTGTATGTTCAGAGTTGTGTTCAGTGCTGTGTTCAGAGTTGTGTTCAGTGCTGTGTTCAGTGTTGTGTTCAGTGCTGTGTTCAGTGTTGTGTTTAGTGTTGTGTTTAGTGCTGTGTTAAGTGTTGTGTTCAGTTGAACTAGTGGGAGTAACTGTATGTTTAGTGTTGTGTTCAGTGCTGTGTTCAGTGTTGTGTTCAGTGCTGTGTTCAGTGTTGTGTTCAGTTAAACTAGTGGGAGTAACTGTATGTTCAGTGTTGTGTTCAGTGCTGTGTTCAGTGCTGTGTTCAGTGTTGTGTTCAGTGTTGTGTTCAGTTGAACTAGTGGAAGTAACTCTATGTCCAGTGTTGTGTTCAGTGCTGTGTTCACTGTTGTGTTCAGTTATACTAGTGGGAGTAACTGTATGTCCAGTGTTGTGTTCAGTGTTGTGTTCAGCTGAACTAGTGGGAGTAACTGTATGTGCAGTGTTGTATTCAGTGCTGTGTTCAGTGTTGTGTTCAGTGCTGTGTTCAGTGTTGTGTTCAGTGTTGTGTTCAGTGCTGTGTTCAGTGCTGTGTTCAGTGCTGTGTTCAGTTGAACTAGTGGGAGTAACTGTAGGTTCAGTGTTGTGTTCAGTGCTGTGTTCAGTGTTGTGTTCAGTGCTGTGTTGAGTGTTGTGTTCAGTGCTGTGTTCAGTTGAACTAGTGGGAGTAACTGTATGTTCAGTGCTGTGTTCAGTGCTGTGTTCAGTGTTGTGTTCAGTGCTGTGTTCAATGTTGTGTTCAGTGTTGTGTTCAGTGCTGTGTTCACTGTTGTGTTCAGTTGAATTAGTGGGAGTAACTGTATGTTCAGTGCTGTGTTCAGTGTTGTGTTCAGTTGAACTAGTGGGAGTAACTGTATGTTCAGTGCTGTGTTCAGTGTTGTGTTCAGTGTTGTGTTCAGTTGAACTAGTGGGAGTAACTGTATGTTCAGTGCTGTGTTCAGTGCTGTGTTCAGTGTTGTGTCAGTGTTGTGTTCAGTTAAACTAGTGGGAGTAACTGTATGTTCAGTGTTGTGTTTAGTGCTGTGTTCAGTGTTGTGTTCAGTTAAACTAGTGGGAGTAACTGTATGTCCAGTGTTGTGTTCAGTGCTGTGTTAAGTGTTGTGTTCAGTTTTGAGAACTAGTGTGAGTCAGTTGAACTAGTTAGGAGTAACTGTATGTTACAGTGCTGTGTTCAGTGCTGTGGTTCAATGTTGTGTTCAGTGTTGTGTTCAGTGCTGTGTTCACTGTTGTGTTCAGTTGAACTAGTGGGGAGTAACTGTATGTTCAGTGCTGTGTTCAGTGTTGTGTTCAGTTGAACTAGTGGGAGTAACTGTATGTTCAGTGCTGTGTTCAGTGTTGTGTTCAGTTGAACTAGTGGGAGTAACTGTATGTTCAGTGCTGTGTTCAGTGTTGTGTTCAGTGTTGTTGTTCAGTTGAACTAGTGGGAGTAACTGTATGTCCAGTGTTGTGTTCAGTGTTGTGTTTAGTTGAACTAGTGGGAGTAACTGTATGTTCAGTGTTGTGTTCAGTGCTGTGTTCAGTGTTGTGTTCAGTGTTGTGTTCAGTTGAACTAGTGGGAGTAACTGTATGTTCAGTGCTGTGTTCAGTGCTGTGTTCAGTGTTGTGTACAAAGCTGTGTTCAGTGTTTGTGTTCAGTTAAACTAGTGGGAGTAACTGTATGTTCAGAGTTGTGTTCAGTGCTGTGTTCAGTGTTGTGTTCAGTGTTTGTGTTCAGTTGAACTAGTGGGAGTAACTGTATGTTCAGTGCTGTGTTCAGTGCTGTGTTCAGTGTTGTGTTCAGTGCTGTGTTCAGTGTTGTGTTCAGTTTTAAACTAGTGGGAGTAACTGTATGTTCAGAGTTGTGTTCAGTGCTGTGTTCAGAGTTGTGTTTCAGTGCTGTGTTTCAGTGTTGTGTTCAGTGCTGTGTTCAGTGTTGTGTTTAGTGTTGTGTTTAGTGCTGTGTTAAGTGTTGTGTTCAGTTGAACTAGTGGGAGTAACTGTATGTTTAGTGTTGTGTTCAGTGCTGTGTTCAGTGTTGTGTTCAGTGCTGTGTTCAGTGTTGTGTTCAGTTAAACTAGTGGGAGTAACTGTATGTTCAGTGTTGTGTTCAGTGCTGTGTTCAGTGCTGTGTTCAGTGTTGTGTTTCAGTGTGTTGTGTTCAGTGTTGTGTTCAGTTGAACTAGTGGAAGTAACTCTATGTCCAGTGTTGTGTTCAGTGTTGTGTTCAGTGTTGTGTTCAGTTATACTAGTGGGAGTAACTGTATGTCCAGTGTTGTGTTCAGTGTTGTGTTCAGTGTTGTGTTCAGTGCTGTGTTCAGTGTTGTGTTCAGTGTTGTGTTCAGTGCTGTGTTCAGTGCTGTGTTCAGTGCTGTGTTCAGTTGAACTAGTGGGAGTAACTGTAGGTTCAGTGTTGTGTTCAGTGCTGTGTTCAGTGTTGTGTTCAGTGCTGTGTTTGAGTGTTGTGTTCAGTGCTGTGTTCAGTTGAACTAGTGGGAGTAACTGTATGTTCAGTGCTGTGTTCAGTGCTTGGTGTTCAGTGTTGTGTTCAGTGCTGTGTTCAATGTTGTGTTCAGTGTTGTGTTCAGTGCTGTGTTCACTGTTGTGTTCAGTTGAATTAGTGGGAGTAACTGTATGTTCAGTGCTGTGTTCAGTGTTGTGTTCAGTTGAACTAGTGGGAGTAACTGTATGTTCAGTGCTGTGTTCAGTGTTGTGTTCAGTGTTGTGTTCAGTTGAACTAGTGGGAGTAACTGTATGTTCAGTGCTGTGTTCAGTGCTGTGTTCAGTGTTGTGTTCAGTGTTATGTTCAGTTGAACTAGTGGGAGTAACTGTATGTCCAGTGATGTGTTCAGTGTTGTGTTCAGTGCTGTGTTCAGTGCTGTGTTCAGTGTTGTGTTCAGTGTTGTGTTCAGTTGAACTAGTGGGAGTAACTGTATGTTCAGTGCTGTGTTCAGTGCTGTGTTCAGTGTTGTGTTCAGTGCTGTGTTCAGTGTTGTGTTCAGTTAAACTAGTGGGGAGTAACTGTATGTTCAGAGTTGTGTTCAGTGCTGTGTTCAGTGTTGTGTTCAGTGCTGTGTTCAGTGTTGTGTTCAGTGCTGTGGTTCAGTGTTGTGTTTTAGTGTTGTGTGTTAGTGCTGTGTTAAGTGTTGTGTGTTCAGTTGAACTAGTGGGGAGTAACTGTATGTTTAGTGTTGTGTTCAGTGCTGTGTTCAGTGTTGTGTTCAGTGCTGTGTTCAGTGTTGTGTTCAGTTAAAACTAGTGGGAGTAACTGTATGTTCAGTGTTGTGTTCAGTGCTGTGTTCAGTGCTGTGTTCAGTGTTGTGTTCAGTGTTGTGTTCAGTGTTGTGTTCAGTTGAACTAGTGGGAAGTAACTCTATGTCCAGTGTTGTGTTCAGTGTTGTGTTCAGTGTTGTGTGTTTAGTTTATACTAGTGGGAGTAACTGTATGTCCAGTGTTGTGTTCAGTGTTGTGTTCAGTTGAACTAGTGGGAGTAACTGTATGTGCAGTGTTGTGTTCAGTGCTGTGTTCAGTGTTGTGTTCAGTGCTGTGTTCAGTGTTGTGTTCAGTGTTGTGATTTCAGTGCTGTGTTCAGTGCTGTGTTCAGTGCTGTGTTCAGTGTGTGTGTTCAGTTGAACTAGTGGGAGTAACTGTAGGTTCAGTGTTGTGTTCAGTGCTGTGTTCAGTGTTGTGTTCAGTGCTGTGTTCAGTGTTGTGTTTCAGTGTGTGTTCAGTTGAACTAGTGGGAGTAACTGTATGTTCAGTGCTGTGTTTAGTGCTGTGTTCAGTGTTGTGTTCAGTGCTGTGTTTCAATGCTGTGTTCAGTGTTGTGTTCAGTGCTGTGTTCACTGTTGTGTTCAGTTGAATTAGTGGGAGTAACTGTATGTTCAGTGCTGTGTTCAGTGTTGTGTTCAGTTGAACTAGTGGGAGTAACTGTATGTTTCAGTGCTGTGTTCAGTGTTGTGTTCAGTGTTGTGTTCAGTTGAACTAGTGGGAGTAACTGTATGTTCAGTGCTGTGTTCAGTGCTGTGTTTCAGTGTTGTGTTCAGTGTTTATGTTCAGTTGAACTAGTGGGAGTAACTGTATGTCCAGTGATGTGTTCAGTGTTGTGTTTCAGTGCTGTGTTCAGTGCTGTGTTCAGTGTTGTGTTCAGTTGAACTAGTGGGAGTAACTGTATATTCAGTGCTGTGTTCAGTGCTGTGTTCAGTGTTGTGTGTTCAGTGTTGTGTTCAGTTGAACTAGTGGAAGTAACTCTATGTTCAGTGTTGTGTTCAGTGTTGTGTTCAGTGTTGTGTTCAGTTGATACTAGTGGGAGTAACTGTATGTCCAGTGTTGTGTTCAGTGTTGTGTTCAGTGCTGTGTTCAGTGCTGTGTTTCAGTGTTGTGTTCAGTTGAACTAGTGGGAGTATACTGTATGGTTCAGTGTTGTGTTCAGTGCTGTGTTCAGTGTTGTGTTCAGTGCTGTGTTCAGTGTTGTGTTCAGTGCTGTGTTCAGTTGAACTAGTGGGAGTAACTGTATGTTCAGTGCTGTGTTCAGTGTTGTGTTCAGTGCTGTGTTCAATGTTGTGTTCAGTGTTGTGTTCAGTGCTGTGTTCACTGTTGTGTTCAGTTGAACTAGTGGGAGTAACTGTATGTCCAGTGTTGTGTTCAGTGTTGTGTTCAGTGCTGTGTTCAGTGCTGTGTTCAGTGTTGTGTTCAGTTGAAACTAGTGGGAGTATCTGTAGGTTCAGTGTTGTGTTCAGTGCTGTGTTCAGTGTTGTGTTCAGTGCTGTGTTCAGTGTTGTGTTCAGTGCTGTGTTCAGTTTGAAACTAGTGGGAGTAAACTGTATGTTCAGTGCTGTGTTCAGTGCTGTGTTCAGTGTTGTGTTCAGTGCTGTGTTCAATGTTGTGTTCAGTGTTGTGTTCAGTGCTGTGTTCACTGTTGTGTTCAGTTGAACTAGTGGGAGTAACTGTATGTTCAGTGCTGTGTTCAGTGTTGTGTTCAGTGTTGTGTTCAGTTGAACTAGTGGGAGTAACTGTATGTTCAGTGCTGTGTTCAGTGCTGTGTTCAGTGTTGTGCTGTTCAGTGTTATGTTCAGTTGAACTAGTGGGAGTAACTGTATGTCCAGTGATGTGTTCAGTGTTGTGTTCAGTGCTGTGTTCAGTGCTGTGTTCAGTGTTGTGTTCAGTGTTGTGTTCAGTTGAACTAGTGGGAGTAACTGTATATTCAGTGCTGTGTTCAGTGCTGTGTTCAGTGTTGTGTGCAGTGTTGTGTTCAGTTGAACTAGTGGGAGTAACTGTATGTTCAGTGTTGTGTTCAGTGCTGTGTTCAGTGCTGTGTTCAGTGTTGTGTTCAGTGTTGTGTTCAGTTGAACTAGTGGGAGTAACTGTATGTTCAGAGTTGTGTTCAGTGCTGTGTTCAGTGTTGTGTTCAGTGTTGTGTTCAGTTGAAGTAGTGGGAGTAACTGTGTGTTCAGTGCTGTGTTCAGTGTTGTGTTCAGTCTTGTGTTCAGAGTTGTGTTCAGTGCTGTGTTCAGTGCTGTGTTCAGTGCTGTGTCGAGTGCTGTGTTCAGAGTTGTGTTCAGTGCTGTGTTCAGTTGAACTAGTGGGAGTAACTGTATGTTCAGTGTTGTGTTCAGTGCTGTGTTCAGTGTTGTGTTCAGTGTTGTGTTCAGTTGAACTAGTGGGAGTAACTGTATGTTCAGTGTTGTGTTCAGTGCTGTGTTCAGTGTTGTGTTCAGTGTTGTGTTCAGTTGACACTAGTGGGAGTAACTGTATGTTCAGTGCTGTGTTCAGTGCTGTGTTCAGTGTTGTGTTCAGTGTTGTGTTCAGTTGAACTAGTGGGAGTAACTGTATGTCCAGTGTTGTGTTCAGTGCTGTGTTCAGTGTTGTGTTCAGTGTTGTGTTCAGTTGAACTAGTGGGAGTAACTGTATGTTCAGTGTTTGTGTTCAGTGCTGTGTTCAGTGTTGTGTTCAGTGTTGTGTTCAGTTGAACTAGTGGGAGTAAACTGTATATTCAGTGCTGTGTTCAGTGCTGTGTTCAGTGTTGTGTTCAGTGTTGTGTTCAGTTGAACTAGTGGGAGTAACTGTATATTCAGTGCTGTGTTCAGTGCTGTGTTCAGTGTTGTGTTCAGTGCTGTGTTCAGTGCTGTGTTCAGTGCTGTGTTCAGTGTTGTGTTCAGTTGAACTAGTGGGAGTAACTGTATGTCCAGAGTTGTGTTCAGTGCTGTGTTCAGTGCTGTGTTCAGTGCTGTGTTCAGTGCTGTGTTCAGAGTTGTGTTCAGTGCTGTGTTCAGTGTTGTGTTCAGTGCTGTGTTCAGTGTTGTGTTTAGTGTTGTGTTTAGTGCTGTGTTAAGTGTTGTGTTCAGTTGAACTAGTGGGAGTAACTGTATGTTTCAGTGTTGTGTTCAGTGCTGTGTTCAGTGTTGTGTTCAGTGCTGTGTTCAGTGTTGTGTTCAGTTAAACTAGTGGGAGTAACTGTATGTTCAGTGTTGTGTTCAGTGCTGTGTTCAGTGTTGTGTTCAGTGTTGTGTTCAGTGTTGTGTTCAGTTGAACTAGTGGAAGTAACTCTATGTCCAGTGTTGTGTTCAGTGTTGTGTTCAGTGTTGTGTTCAGTTATACTAGTGGGAGTAACTGTATGTCCAGTGTTGTGTTCAGTGTTGTGTTCAGTTGAACTAGTGGGAGTAACTGTATGTGCAGTGTTGTGTTCAGTGCTGTGTTCAGTGTTGTGTTCAGTGCTGTGTTCAGTGTTGTGTTCAGTGTTGTGTTCAGTGCTGTGTTCAGTGCTGTGTTCAGTGCTGTGTTCAGTGTTGTGTTCAGTTGAACTAGTGGGAGTAACTGTAGGTTCAGTGTTGTGTTCAGTGCTGTGTTCAGTGTTGTGTTCAGTGCTGTGTTCAGTGTTGTGTTCAGTGCTGTGTTCAGTTGAACTAGTGGGAGTAACTGTATGTTCAGTGCTGTGTTTAGTGCTGTGTTCAGTGTTGTGTTCAGTGCTGTGTTCAATGCTGTGTTCAGTGTTGTGTTCAGTGCTGTGTTCACTGTTGTGTTCAGTTGAATTAGTGGGAGTAACTGTATGTTCAGTGCTGTGTTCAGTGTTGTGTTCAGTTGAAACTAGTGGGAGTAACTGTATGTTCAGTGCTTTGTTCAGTGTTGTGTTCAGTGTTGTGTTCAGTTGAAACTAGTGGGGAGTAACTGTATGTTCAGTGCTGTGTTCAGTGCTGTGTTCAGTGTTGTGTTCAGTGTTAGTGTTCAGTTGAAACTAGTGGGAGTAACTGTATGTCCAGTGATGTGTTCAGTGTTGTGTTCAGTGCTGTGTTCAGTGCTGTGTTCAGTGTTGTGTTCAGTTGAACTAGTGGGAGTAACTGTATATTCAGTGCTGTGTTCAGTGCTGTGTTCAGTGTTGTGTTCAGTGCTGTGTTCAGTGCTGTGTTCAGTGCTGTGTTCAGTGTTGTGTTCAGTTGAACTAGTGGGAGTAACTGTAGGTTCAGTGTTGTGTTCAGTGCTGTGTTCAGTGTTGTGTTCAGTGCTGTGTTCAGTGTTGTGTTCAGTGCTGTGTTCAGTTGAACTAGTGGGAGTAACTGTATGTTCAGTGCTGTGTTTAGTGCTGTGTTCAGTGTTGTGTTCAGTGCTGTGTTCAATGCTGTGTTCAGTGTTGTGTTCAGTGCTGTGTTCACTGTTGTGTTCAGTTGAATTAGTGGGAGTAACTGTATGTTCAGTGCTGTGTTCAGTGTTGTGTTCAGTTGAACTAGTGGGAGTAACTGTATGTTCAGTGCTGTGTTCAGTGTTGTGTTCAGTGTTGTGTTCAGTTGAACTAGTGGGAGTAACTGTATGTTCAGTGCTGTGTTCAGTGCTGTGTTCAGTGTTGTGTTCAGTGTTATGTTCAGTTGAACTAGTGGGAGTAACTGTATGTCCAGTGATGTGTTCAGTGTTGTGTTCAGTGCTGTGTTCAGTGCTGTGTTCAGTGTTGTGTTCAGTTGAACTAGTGGGAGTAACTGTATATTCAGTGCTGTGTTCAGTGCTGTGTTCAGTGTTGTGTTCAGTGTTGTGTTCAGTTGAACTAGTGGAAGTAACTCTATGTCCAGTGTTGTGTTCAGTGTTGTGTTCAGTGTTGTGTTCAGTTATACTAGTGGGAGTAACTGTATGTCCAGTGTTGTGTTCAGTGTTGTGTTCAGTGCTGTGTTCAGTGTTGTGTTCAGTTGAACTAGTGGGAGTATCTGTAGGTTCAGTGTTGTGTTCAGTGCTGTGTTCAGTGTTGTGTTCAGTGCTGTGTTCAGTGTTGTGTTCAGTGCTGTGTTCAATGTTGTGTTCAGTGTTGTGTTCAGTGCTGTGTTCACTGTTGTGTTCAGTTGAACTAGTGGGAGTAACTGTATGTCCAGTGTTGTGTTCAGTGTTGTGTTCAGTGCTGTGTTCAGTGCTGTGTTTCAGTGTTGTGTTCAGTTGAACTAGTGGGAGTATCTGTAGGTTCAGTGTTGTGTTCAGTGCTGTGTTCAGTGTTGTGTTCAGTGCTGTGTTCAGTGTTGTGTTCAGTGCTGTGTTCAGTTGAACTAGTGGGAGTAACTGTATGTTCAGTGCTGTGTTCAGTGCTGTGTTCAGTGTTGTGTTCAGTGTTGTGTTCAATGTTGTGTTCAGTGTGTTGTGTTCAGTGCTGTGTTCAGCTGTTGTGTTCAGTTGAACTAGTGGGAGTAACTGTATGTGTTCAGTGCTGTGTTCAGTGTTGTGTTCAGTGTTGTGTTCAGTTGAACTAGTGGGAGTAACTGTATGTTCAGTGCTGTGTGTTCAGTGCTGTGTTTCAGTGTTGTGTTCAGTGTTATGTTCAGTTGAACTAGTGGGGAGTAACTGTATGTTCCCAGTGATGTGTTCAGTGTTGTGTTCAGTGCTGTGTTCAGTGCTGTGTTCAGTGTTGTGTTCAGTGTTGTGTTCAGTTGAACTAGTGGGAGTAACTGTATATTCAGTGCTGTGTTCAGTGCTGTGTTCAGTGTTGTGTGTCAGTGTTGTGTTCAGTTGAACTAGTGGGAGTAACTGTATGTTCAGTGTTGTGTTCAGTGCTGTGTTCAGTGCTGTGTTCAGTGTTGTGTTGAGTGTTGTGTTCAGTTGAACTAGTGGGAGTAACTGTTTGTCCAGTAGTTGTGTTCAGTGCTGTGTTCAGTGTTGTGTTCAGTGTTGTGTTCAGTTGAAGTAGTGGGAGTAACTGTGTGTTCAGTGCTGTGTTCAGTGTTGTGTTCAGTCTTGTGTTCAGAGTTGTGTTCAGTGCTGTGTTCAGTGCTGTGTTTCAGTGCTGTGTCGAGTGTGCTGTGTTTCAGAGTTGTGTTCAGTGCTGTGTTCAGTTGAACTAGTGGGAGTAACTGTATGTTTAGTGTTGTGTTCAGTGCTGTGTTCAGTGTTGTGTTCAGTGTTGTGTTCAGTTAAACTAGTGGGAGTAACTGTATGTTCAGTGTTGTGTTCAGTGCTGTGTTCAGTGCTGTGTTCAGTGTTTCGTGTGTGTTCAGTTGAACTAGTGGGAGTAACTGTATGTTCAGTGCTGTGTTCAGTGCTGTGTTCAGTGTTGTGTTCAGTGTTGTGTTCAGTTGAACTAGTGGGAGTAACTGTATGTCCAGTGTTGTGTTCAGTGCTGTGTTCAGTGTTGTGTTCAGTGTTGTGTTCAGTTGAACTAGTGGGAGTAACTGTATGTTCAGTGTTGTGTTCAGTGCTGTGCTCAGTGTTGTGTTCAGTGTTGTGTTCAGTTGAACTAGTGGGAGTAACTGTATATTCAGTGCTGTGTTCAGTGCTGTGTTCAGTGTTGTGTGCAGTGTTGTGTTCAGTTGAACTAGTGGGAGTAACTATATGTTCAGTGCTGTGTTCAGTGCTGTGTTCAGTGCTGTGTTCAGTGCTGTGTTCAGTGTTGTGTTCAGTTGAACTAGTGGGAGTAACTGTATGTCCAGAGTTGTGTTCAGTGCTGTGTTCAGTGCTGTGTTCAGTGCTGTGTTCAGTGCTGTGTTCAGAGTTGTGTTCAGTGCTGTGTTCAGTGTTGTGTTCAGTGCTGTGTTGAGTGCTGTGTTCAGAGTTGTGTTCAGTGCTGTGTTGAGTGTTGTGCTCAGTGTTGTGTTCAGTGTTGTGTTCAGTTGAACTAGTGGGAGTAACTGTATATTCAGTGCTGTGTTCAGTGCTGTGTTCAGTGTTGTGTGCAGTGTTGTGTTCAGTTGAACTAGTGGGAGTAACTATATGTTCAGTGCTGTGTTCAGTGCTGTGTTCAGTGCTGTGTTCAGTGCTGTGTTTCAGTGTTGTGTTCAGTTGAACTAGTGGGAGTAACTGTATGTCCAGAGTTGTGTTCAGTGCTGTGTTCAGTGCTGTGTTCAGTGCTGTGTTCAGTGCTGTGTTCAGAGTTGTGTTCAGTGCTGTGTTCAGTGTTGTGTTCAGTGCTGTGTTGAGTGCTGTGTTCAGAGTTGTGTTCAGTGCTGTGTTGAGTGTTGTGTTCAGTGCTGTGTTCAGTGCTGTGTTCAGTGCTGTGTTCAGTGCTGTGTTCAGTTGAACTAGTGGGTGTAACTGTATGTTCAGTGTTGTGTTCAGTGTTGTGTTCAGTTGAACCAGTGGGAGTAACTGTATGTCCAGTGTTGTGTTCAGTGTTGTGTTCAGTGTTGTGTTCAGTTGAATTAGTTGGAGTAACTGTATGTTCAGTGCTGTGTTCAGTGTTGTGTTCAGTTGAACTAGTGGGAGTAACTGTATGTTCAGTGCTGTGTTCAGTGCTGTGTTCAGTGTTGTGTTTAGTGTTGTGTTCAGTGTTGTGCTCAGTTGAACTAGTGGGAGTAACTGTATGTCCAGTGTTGTGTTCAGTGCTGTGTTCAGTGCTGTGTTCAGTGTTGTGTTCAGTGCTGTGTTCAGTGTTGTGTTCAGTGTTGTGCTCAGTTGAACTAGTGGGAGTAACTGTATGTCCAGTGTTGTGTTCAGTGTTGTGTTCAGTGTTGTGTTTCAGTGTTGTTTTCAGTTGAACTAGTGGGAGTAACTGTATGTTCAGTGTTGTGTTCAGTGTTGTTTTCAGTGCTGTGTTTAGTGCTGTGTTCAGTGTTGTGTTCAGTGTTGTGTTTAGTGTTGTGTTCAGTTGAAACTAGTGGGGAGTAACTGTATGCTCAGTGTTGTGTTCATTGTTACTGTTCAGTGCTGTGTTTAGTGCTGTGTTCAGTGCTGTGTTCAGAGTTGTGTTCAGTGCTGTTTTCAGTGCTGTTTTCAGTGCTGTGTTTCAGTGCTGTGTTCAGTGCTGTGTTCAGGGCTGTTTTCAGTGCTGTGTTCAGTGCTGTGTTCAGTGCTGTGTTCAGAGTTGTGTTCAGTGCTGTTTTCAGGGCTGTTTTCAGTGCTGTGTTCAGTGTTGTGTTCAGTGTTGTGTTCAGTGCTGTGTTCAGAGTTGTGTTCAGTGCTGTGTTCAATGTTGTGTTCAGTGCTGTGTTGAGTGCTGTGTTCAGAGTTGTGTTCAGTGCTGTGTTGAGTGTTGTGTTCAGTGCTGTGTTCAGTGTTGTGTTCAGTGTTGTGTTCAGGGCTGTGTTCAGTGTTGTGTTCAGTGCTGTGTTCAGTGCTGTGTTCAGTTGAACTAGTGGGTGTAACTGTATGTTCAGTGTTGTGTTCAGTGTTGTGTTCAGTTGAACCAGTGGGAGTAACTGTATGTCCAGTGTTGTGTTCAGTGTTGTGTTCAGTGTTGTGTTCAGTTGAATTAATGGGAGTAACTGTATGTTCAGTGCTGTGTTCAGTGTTGTGTTCAGTTGAACTAGTGGGAGTAACTGTATGTTCAGTGCTGTGTTCAGTGTTGTGTTTAGTGTTGTGTTCAGTGTTGTGTTTAGTGTTGTGTTCAGTTGAACTAGTGGGAGTAACTGTATGTCCAGTGTTGTGTTCAGTGTTGTGTTCAGTGTTGTGTTTAGTGTTGTTTTCAGTTGAACTAGTGGGAGTAACTGTATGTTCAGTGTTGTGTTCAGTGTTGTTTTCAGTGCTGTGTTTAGTGCTGTGTTCAGTGTTGTGTTCAGTGTTGTGTTTAGTGTTGTGTTCAGTTGAACTAGTGGGAGTAACTGTATGCTCAGTGTTGTGTTCATTGTTACTTTCAGTGCTGTGTTTAGTGCTGTGTTCAGTGCTGTGTTCAGTGCTGTTTTCAGTGCTGTGTTCAGTGCTGTGTTCAGTGCTGTGTTCAGTGCTGTGTTCAGGGCTGTTTTCAGTGCTGTTTTCAGTGCTGTTTTCAGTGCTGTGTTCAGTGCTGTGTTCAGTGTTGTGTTCAGTGTTGTGTTCAGTGCTGTGTTCAGAGTTGTGTTCAGTGCTGTGTTCAATGTTGTGTTCAGTGCTGTGTTGAGTGCTGTGTTCAGAGTTGTGTTCAGTGCTGTGTTGAGTGTTGTGTTCAGTGCTGTGTTCAGTGTTGTGTTCAGTGTTGTGTTCAGTGCTGTGTTCAGTGCTGCGTTCAGTGCTGTGTTCAGTTGAACTAGTGGGTGTAACTGTATGTTCAGTGTTGTGTTCAGTGTTGTGTTCAGTGTTGTGTTCAGTTGAACTAGTGGGAGTAACTGTATGTCCAGTGTTGTGTTCAGTGTTGTGTTCAGTTGAATTAGTTGGAGTAACTGTATGTTCATTGTTGTGTTCAGTGTTGTGTTCAGTGCTGTGTTCAGTGTTGTGTTCAGCTGAACTAGTGGGAGTAACTGTATGTTCAGTGCTGTGTTCAGTGCTGTGTTCAGTGTTGTGTTCAGTGTTGTGTTCAGTGCTGTGTTCAGTGTGTTGTGTTCAGTGCTGTGTTCAGTGCTGTGTTCAGTTGAACTAGTGGGGTAGTAACTGTATGTTCAGTGTTGTGTTCAGTGTTGTGTTCAGTTGAACTAGTGGGAGTAACTGTATGTTCAGTGTTGTGTTCAGTGTTGTGTTCAGTGTTGTGTGTTCAGTTGAATTAGTTGGAGTAACTGTATGTTCAGTGCTGTGTTCAGTGTTGTGTGTTCAGTTGAACTAGTGGGAGTAACTGTATGTTCAGTGCTGTGTTCAGTGTTGTGTTTCAGTGCTGTGTTCAGTGTTGTGTTTCAGTGTTGTGTTCAGTGTTGTGTTCAGTTGAACTAGTGGGAGTAACTGTATGTCCAGTGTTGTGTTCAGTGCTGTGTTCAGTGCTGTGTTCAGTGTTGTGTTCAGTGCTGTGTTTCAGTGTTGTGTTCAGTGTTGTGCTCAGTTGAACTAGTGGGAGTAACTGTATGTCCAGTGTTGTGTTCAGTGTTGTGTTCAGTGTTGTGTTTAGTGTTGTGTTTTCAGTTGAACTAGTGGGAGTAACTGTATGTTCAGTGTTGTTTTCAGTGCTGTGTTTAGTGCTGTGTTCAGTGTTGTGTTCAGTGTTGTGTTCAGTGTAGTGTTCAGTTGAACTAGTGGGAGTAACTGTATGCTCAGTGTTGTGTTCAGTGTTACTTTCAGTGCTGTGTTTAGTGCTGTGTTCAGTGCTGTGTTCAGTGAGTTGTGTTCAGTGCTGTGTTTCAGTGCTGTGTTTCAGTGCTGTGTTCAGTGCTGTGTTCAGTGCTGTGTTCAGTGCTGTGTTCAGTGGGCTGTTTTTACAGTGCTGTGTTCAGTGCTGTGTTCAGTGCTGTGTTCAGAGTTGTGTTCAGTGCTGTGTTTTCAGGGCTGTGTTCAGTGCTGTGTTCAGTGCTGTGTTCAGTGTTGTGTTCAGTGCTGTGTTCAGGAGTTGTGTTCAGTGCTGTGTTCAATGTTGTGTTCAGTGCTGTGTTGAGTGCTGTGTTTCAGTGTTGTGTTCAGTGCTGTGTTGAGTGGTTTGTGTTCAGTGCTGTGTTCAGTGTTGTGTTCAGTGTTGTGTTCAGTGCTGTGTTCAGTGCTGTGTTCAGTGTTGTGTTCAGTTGAACTAGTGGGTGTAACTGTATGTTCAGTGTTTGTGTTCAGTGTTGTGTTCAGTGTTGTGTTCAGTTGAACTAGTGGGAGTAACTGTATGTCCAGTTTTGTGTTCAGTGTTGTGTTCAGTTGAATTAGTTGGAGTAACTGTATGTTCATTGTTGTGTTCAGTGTTGTGTTCAGTGTTGTGTTCAGTGTTGTGTTCAGTGCTGTGTTCAGTGTTGTGTTCAGTTGAACTAGTGGGAGTAACTGTATGTTCAGTGCTGTGTTCAGTGCTGTGTTCAGTGTTGTGTTCAGTGTTGTGTTCAGTGTTGTGTTCAGTGTTGTGCTCAGTTGAACTAGTGGGAGTAACTGTATGTCCAGTGTTGTGTTCAGTGCTGTGTTCAGTGCTGTGTTCAGTGTTGTGTTCAGTGCTGTGTTCAGTGTTGTGTTCAGTGTTGTGCTCAGTTGAACTAGTGGGAGTAACTGTATGTCCAGTGTTGTGTTCAGTGTTGTGTTCAGTGTTGTGTTTAGTGTTGTGTTTCAGTTGAACTAGTGGGAGTAACTGTATGTTCAGTGTTGTGTTCAGTGTTGTGTTTCAGTGCTGTGTTTAGTGCTGTGTTCAGTGTTGTGTTCAGTGTTGTGTTTAGTGTTGTGTTCAGTTGAACTAGTGGGAGTAACTGTATGCTCAGTGTTGTGTTCATTGTTACTTTTCAGTGCTGTGTTTAGTGCTGTGTTCAGTGCTGTGTTCAGTGACTGTGTCAGTAGCTGTATTTTCAGTGCTGTGTTCAGTGCTGTGTTCAGTGCTGTGTTCAGGGTTGTTTTCAGTGCTGTATTTCAGTGCTGTGTTTCAGTGCTGTGTTCAGTGCTGTGTTCAGTGTTGTGTTCAGTGTTGTGTTCAGTGCTGTGTTCAGAGTTGTGTTCAGTGCTGTGTTCAGTGCTGTGTGTTCAGTGCTGTGTTGAGTGCTGTGTTCAGAGTTGTGTTCAGTGCTGTGTTCAGTGTTGTGTTCAGTGCTGTGTTCAGTGTTGTGTTCAGTGTTGTGTTCAGTGCTGTGTTCAGTGCTGTGTTCAGTGCTGTGTTCAGTTGAACTAGTGGGTGTAACTGTATGTTCAGTGTTGTGTTCAGTGTTGTGTTCAGTGTTGTGTTCAGTGAACTAGTGGGAGTAACTGTATGTCCAGTGTTGTGTTCAGTGTTGTGTTCAGTTGAATTAGTTGGAGTAACTGTATGTTCATTGTTGTGTTCAGTGTTGTGTTCAGTGCTGTGTTCAGTGTTGTGTTCAGCTGAACTAGTGGGAGTAACTGTATGTTCAGTGCTGTGTTCAGTGCTGTGTTCAGTGTTGTGTTCAGTGTTGTGTTCAGTGCTGTGTTCAGTGTTGTGTTCAGTGCTGTGTTCAGTGCTGTGTTCAGTTGAACTAGTGGGTGTAACTGTATGTTCAGTGTTGTGTTCAGTGTTGTGTTCAGTGTTGTGTTCAGTTGAACTAGTGGGAGTAACTGTAATGTTCAGTGCTGTGTTCAGTGCTGTGTTCAGTGTTGTGTCCAGTGTTGTGTTCAGTTAAACTAGTGGGAGTAACTGTATGTTCAGTGTTGTGTTTAGTGCAGTGTTCAGTGTTGTGTTCAGTTAAACTAGTGGGAGTAACTGTATGTCCCAGTGTTGTGTTCAGTGCTGTGTTAAGTGTTGTGTTCAGTGTTGTGTTCAGTGTTGTGTTCAGTTAAACTAGTGGGAGTAACTGTATGTTCAGTGTTGTGTTTAGTGCTGTGTTCAGTGTTGTGTTCAGTGTTGTGTTCAGCTGAACTAGTGGGAGTAACTGTATGTGCAGTGTTGTATTCAGTGCTGTGTTCAGTGTTGTGTTCAGTGCTGTGTTCAGTGTTGTGTTCAGTGCTGTGTTCAGTGCTGTGTTCAGTGCTGTGTTCAGTGCTGTGTTCAGTTGAACTAGTGGGAGTAACTGTAGGTTCAGTGTTGTGTTCAGTGCTGTGTTCAGTGCTGTGTTGAGTGTTGTGTTCAGTGCTGTGTTCAGTTGAACTAGTGGGAGTAACTGTATGTTCAGTGCTGTGTTCAGTGCTGTGTTCAGTGTTGTGTTCAGTGCTGTGTTCAATGTTGTGTTCAGTGTTGTGTTCAGTGCTGTGTTCAGTGTTGTGTTCAGTTGAATTAGTGGGAGTAACTGTATGTTCAGTGCTGTGTTCAGTGTTGTGTTCAGTTGAACTAGTGGGAGTAACTGTATGTTCAGTGCTGTGTTCAGTGTTGTGTTCAGTGTTGTGTTCAGTTGAACTAGTGGGAGTAACTGTAATGTTCAGTGCTGTGTTCAGTGCTGTGTTCAGTGTTGTGTCCAGTGTTGTGTTCAGTTAAACTAGTGGGAGTAACTGTATGTTCAGTGTTGTGTTTAGTGCAGTGTTCAGTGTTGTGTTCAGTTAAACTAGTGGGAGTAACTGTATGTCCAGTGTTGTGTTCAGTGCTGTGTTAAGTGTTGTGTTCAGTGTTGTGTTCAGTGTTGTGTTCAGTTAAACTAGTGGGAGTAACTGTATGTTCAGTGTTGTGTTTAGTGCTGTGTTCAGTGTTGTGTTCAGTGTTGTGTTCAGTTAAACTAGTGGGAGTAACTGTATGTTCAGTGTTGTGTTCAGTGTTGTGTTCAGTGTTGTGTTAAGTGTTGTGTTCAGTTGAACTAGTGGGAGTAACTGTATGTTCAGTGTTGTGTTCAGTGTTGTGTTCAGTGTTGTGTTAAGTGTTGTGTTCAGTTAAACTAGTGGGAGTAACTGTATGTTCAGTGTTGTGTTCAGTGCTGTGTTCAGTGTTGTGTTCAGTGTTGTGTTCAGTGTTGTGTTCAGTTGAACTAGTGGAGTAACTTTATGTCCAGTGTTGTGTTCAGTGTTGTGTTCAGTGTTGTGTTCAGTGCTGTGTTCAGTTAAACTAGTGGGAGTAACTGTATGTCCAGTGTTGTGTTCAGTGCTGTGTTCAGTGTTGTGTTCAGTGCTGTGTTCAGTGTTATGTTCAGTTGAACTAGTGGGGGTAACTGTATGTTCAGTGTTCTGTTCAGTGCTGTGTTAAGTGTTGTGTTCAATGTTGTGTTCAGTTGAACTAGTGGGAGTAACTGTATGTTCAGTGCTGTGTTCAGTGCTGTGTTCAGTGCTGTGTTCAATGTTGTGTTCAGTGTTGTGTTCAGTGCTGTGTTCACTGTTGTGTTCAGTTGAACTAGTGGGAGTAACTGTATGTTCAGTGCTGTGTTCAGTGTTGTGTTCAGTTGAACTAGTGGGAGTAACTGTATGTTCAGTGCTGTGTTCAGTGTTGTGTTCAGTTGAACTAGTGGGAGTAACTGTATGTCCAGTGTTGTGTTCAGTGTTGTGTTTAGTTGAACTAGTGGGAGTAACTGTATGTTCAGTGTTGTGTTCAGTGCTGTGTTCAGTGTTGTGTTCAGTGTTGTGTTCAGTTGAACTAGTGGGAGTAACTGTATGTTCAGTGCTGTGTTCAGTGCTGTGTTCAGTGTTGTGTACAAAGCTGTGTTCAGTGTTGTGTTCAGTTAAACTAGTGGGAGTAACTGTATGTTCAGAGTTGTGTTCAGTGCTGTGTTCAGTGTTGTGTTCAGTGTTGTGTTCAGTTGAACTAGTGGGAGTAACTGTATGTTCAGTGCTGTGTTCAGTGCTGTGTTCAGTGTTGTGTTCAGTGCTGTGTTCAGTGTTGTGTTCAGTTAAACTAGTGGGAGTAACTGTATGTTCAGAGTTGTGTTCAGTGCTGTGTTCAGAGTTGTGTTCAGTGCTCTGTTCAGTGTTGTGTTCAGTGCTGTGTTCAGTGTTGTGTTTAGTGTTGTGTTTAGTGCTGTGTTAAGTGTTGTGTTCAGTTGAACTAGTGGGAGTAACTGTATGTTTAGTGTTGTGTTCAGTGCTGTGTTCAGTGTTGTGTTCAGTGCTGTGTTCAGTGTTGTGTTCAGTTAAACTAGTGGGAGTAACTGTATGTTCAGTGTTGTGTTCAGTGCTGTGTTCAGTGCTGTGTTCAGTGTTGTGTTCAGTGTTGTGTTCAGTTGAACTAGTGGAAGTAACTCTATGTCCAGTGTTGTGTTCAGTGTTGTTTTCAGTGTTGTGTTCAGTTATACTAGTGGGAGTAACTGTATGTCCAGTGTTGTGTTCAGTGTTGTGTTCAGCTGAACTAGTGGGAGTAACTGTATGTGCAGTGTTGTATTCAGTGCTGTGTTCAGTGTTGTGTTCAGTGCTGTGTTCAGTGTTGTGTTCAGTGTTGTGTTCAGTGCTGTGTTCAGTGCTGTGTTCAGTGCTGTGTTCAGTTGAACTAGTGGGAGTAACTGTAGGTTCAGTGTTGTGTTCAGTGCTGTGTTCAGTGTTGTGTTCAGTGCTGTGTTGAGTGTTGTGTTCAGTGCTGTGTTCAGTTGAACTAGTGGGAGTAACTGTATGTTCAGTGCTGTGTTCAGTGCTGTGTTCAGTGTTGTGTTCAGTGCTGTGTTCAATGTTGTGTTCAGTGTTGTGTTCAGTGCTGTGTTCACTGTTGTGTTCAGTTGAATTAGTGGGAGTAACTGTATGTTCAGTGCTGTGTTCAGTGTTGTGTTCAGTTGAACTAGTGGGAGTAACTGTATGTTCAGTGCTGTGTTCAGTGTTGTGTTCAGTGTTGTGTTCAGTTGAACTAGTGGGAGTAACTGTATGTTCAGTGCTGTGTTCAGTGCTGTGTTCAGTGTTGTGTTCAGTGTTATGTTCAGTTGAACTAGTGGGAGTAACTGTATGTCCAGTGATGTGTTCAGTGTTGTGTTCAGTGCTGTGTTCAGTGTTGTGTTCAGTGTTGTGTTCAGTTGAACTAGTGGGAGTAACTGTATGTTCAGTGCTGTGTTCAGTGCTGTGTTCAGTGTTGTGTTCAGTGCTGTGTTCAGTGTTGTGTTCAGTTAAACTAGTGGGAGTAACTGTATGTTCAGAGTTGTGTTCAGTGCTGTGTTCAGAGTTGTGTTCAGTGCTGTGTTCAGTGTTGTGTTCAGTGCTGTGTTCAGTGTTGTGTTTAGTGTTGTGTTTAGTGCTGTGTTAAGTGTTGTGTTCAGTTGAACTAGTGGGAGTAACTGTATGTTTAGTGTTGTGTTCAGTGCTGTGTTCAGTGTTGTGTTCAGTGCTGTGTTCAGTGTTGTGTTCAGTTAAACTAGTGGGAGTAACTGTATGTTCAGTGTTGTGTTCAGTGCTGTGTTCAGTGCTGTGTTCAGTGTTGTGTTCAGTGTTGTGTTCAGTGTTGTGTTCAGTTGAACTAGTGGAAGTAACTCTATGTCCAGTGTTGTGTTCAGTGTTGTGTTCAGTTATACTAGTGGGAGTAACTGTATGTCCAGTGTTGTGTTCAGTGTTGTGTTCAGTTGAACTAGTGGGAGTAACTGTATGTGCAGTGTTGTGTTCAGTGCTGTGTTCAGTGTTGTGTTCAGTGCTGTGTTCAGTGTTGTGTTCAGTGTTGTGTTCAGTGCTGTGTTCAGTGCTGTGTTCAGTGTTGTGTTCAGTTGAACTAGTGGGAGTAACTGTAGGTTCAGTGTTGTGTTCAGTGCTGTGTTCAGTGTTGTGTTCAGTGCTGTGTTCAGTGTTGTGTTCAGTGCTGTGTTCAGTTGAACTAGTGGGAGTAACTGTATGTTCAGTGCTGTGTTTAGTGCTGTGTTCAGTGTTGTGTTCAGTGCTGTGTTCAATGCTGTGTTCAGTGTTGTGTTCAGTGCTGTGTTCACTGTTGTGTTCAGTTGAATTAGTGGGAGTAACTGTATGTTCAGTGCTGTGTTCAGTGTTGTGTTCAGTTGAACTAGTGGGAGTAACTGTATGTTCAGTGCTGTGTTCAGTGCTGTGTTCAGTGTTATGTTCAGTTGAACTAGTGGGAGTAACTGTATGTCCAGTGATGTGTTCAGTGTTGTGTTCAGTGCTGTGTTCAGTGCTGTGTTCAGTGTTGTGTTCAGTGTTGTGTTCAGTTGAACTAGTGGGAGTAACTGTATATTCAGTGCTGTGTTCAGTGCTGTGTTCAGTGTTGTGTTCAGTGTTGTGTTCAGTTGAACTAGTGGAAGTAACTCTATGTCCAGTGTTGTGTTCAGTGTTGTGTTCAGTGTTGTGTTCAGTTATACTAGTGGGAGTAACTGTATGTCCAGTGTTGTGTTCAGTGTTGTGTTCAGTGCTGTGTTCAGTGCTGTGTTCAGTGTTGTGTTCAGTTGAACTAGTGGGAGTATCTGTAGGTTCAGTGTTGTGTTCAGTGCTGTGTTCAGTGTTGTGTTCAGTGCTGTGTTCAGTGTTGTGTTCAGTGCTGTGTTCAGTTGAACTAGTGGGAGTAACTGTATGTTCAGTGCTGTGTTCAGTGCTGTGTTCAGTGTTGTGTTCAGTGCTGTGTTCAATGTTGTGTTCAGTGTTGTGTTCAGTGCTGTGTTCACTGTTGTGTTCAGTTGAACTAGTGGGAGTAACTGTATGTCCAGTGTTGTGTTCAGTGTTGTGTTCAGTGCTGTGTTCAGTGCTGTGTTCAGTGTTGTGTTCAGTTGAACTAGTGGGAGTATCTGTAGGTTCAGTGTTGTGTTCAGTGCTGTGTTCAGTGTTGTGTTCAGTGCTGTGTTCAGTGTTGTGTTCAGTGCTGTGTTCAGTTGAACTAGTGGGAGTAACTGTATGTTCAGTGCTGTGTTCAGTGCTGTGTTCAGTGTTGTGTTCAGTGCTGTGTTCAATGTTGTGTTCAGTGTTGTGTTCAGTGCTGTGTTCACTGTTGTGTTCAGTTGAACTAGTGGGAGTAACTGTATGTTCAGTGCTGTGTTCAGTGTTGTGTTCAGTTGAACTAGTGGGAGTAACTGTATGTTCAGTGCTGTGTTCAGTGTTGTGTTCAGTGTTGTGTTCAGTTGAACTAGTGGGAGTAACTGTATGTTCAGTGCTGTGTTCAGTGCTGTGTTCAGTGTTGTGTTCAGTGTTATGTTCAGTTGAACTAGTGGGAGTAACTGTATGTCCAGTGATGTGTTCAGTGTTGTGTTCAGTGCTGTGTTCAGTGCTGTGTTCAGTGTTGTGTTCAGTGTTGTGTTCAGTTGAACTAGTGGGAGTAACTGTATATTCAGTGCTGTGTTCAGTGCTGTGTTCAGTGTTGTGTGCAGTGTTGTGTTCAGTTGAACTAGTGGGAGTAACTGTATGTTCAGTGTTGTGTTCAGTGCTGTGTTCAGTGCTGTGTTCAGTGTTGTGTTCAGTGTTGTGTTCAGTTGAACTAGTGGGAGTAACTGTTTGTCCAGAGTTGTGTTCAGTGCTGTGTTCAGTGTTGTGTTCAGTGTTGTGTTCAGTTGAAGTAGTGGGAGTAACTGTGTGTTCAGTGCTGTGTTCAGTGTTGTGTTCAGTCTTGTGTTCAGAGTTGTGTTCAGTGCTGTGTTCAGTGCTGTGTTCAGTGCTGTGTTCAGTGCTGTGTCGAGTGCTGTGTTCAGAGTTGTGTTCAGTGCTGTGTTCAGTTGAACTAGTGGGAGTAACTGTATGTTCAGTGTTGTGTTCAGTGCTGTGTTCAGTGTTGTGTTCAGTGTTGTGTTCAGTTGAACTAGTGGGAGTAACTGTATGTTCAGTGTTGTGTTCAGTGCTGTGTTCAGTGTTGTGTTCAGTGTTGTGTTCAGTTGAACTAGTGGGAGTAACTGTATGTTCAGTGCTGTGTTCAGTGCTGTGTTCAGTGTTGTGTTCAGTGTTGTGTTCAGTTGAACTAGTGGGAGTAACTGTATGTCCAGTGTTGTGTTCAGTGCTGTGTTCAGTGTTGTGTTCAGTGTTGTGTTCAGTTGAACTAGTGGGAGTAACTGTATGTTCAGTGTTGTGTTCAGTGCTGTGTTCAGTGTTGTGTTCAGTGTTGTGTTCAGTTGAACTAGTGGGAGTAACTGTATATTCAGTGCTGTGTTCAGTGCTGTGTTCAGTGTTGTGTGCAGTGTTGTGTTCAGTTGAACTAGTGGGAGTAACTATATGTTCAGTGCTGTGTTCAGTGCTGTGTTCAGTGCTGTGTTCAGTGCTGTGTTCAGTGCTGTGTTCAGTGTTGTGTTCAGTTGAACTAGTGGGAGTAACTGTATGTCCAGAGTTGTGTTCAGTGTTGTGTTCAGTGCTGTGTTCAGTGCTGTGTTCAGTGCTGTGTTCAGTGTTGTGTTCAGTGCTGTGTTGAGTGCTGTGTTCAGAGTTGTGTTCAGTGCTGTGTTGAGTGTTGTGTTCAGTGCTGTGTTCAGTGCTGTGTTCAGTGCTGTGTTCAGCTGAACTAGTGGGTGTAACTGTATGTTCAGTGTTGTGTTCAGTGTTGTGTTCAGTTGAACCAGTGGGAGTAACTGTATGTCCAGTGTTGTGTTCAGTGTTGTGTTCAGTGTTGTGTTCAGTTGAATTAGTTGGAGTAACTGTATGTTCAGTGCTGTGTTCAGTGTTGTGTTCAGTTGAACTAGTGGGAGTAACTGTATGTTCAGTGCTGTGTTCAGTGCTGTGTTCAGTGTTGTGTTTAGTGTTGTGTTCAGTGTTGTGCTCAGTTGAACTAGTGGGAGTAACTGTATGTCCAGTGTTGTGTTCAGTGCTGTGTTCAGTGCTGTGTTCAGTGTTGTGTTCAGTGCTGTGTTCAGTGTTGTGTTCAGTGTTGTGCTCAGTTGAACTAGTGGGAGTAACTGTATGTCCAGTGTTGTGTTCAGTGTTGTGTTCAGTGTTGTGTTTAGTGTTGTTTTCAGTTGAACTAGTGGGAGTAACTGTATGTTCAGTGTTGTGTTCAGTGTTGTTTTCAGTGCTGTGTTTAGTGCTGTGTTCAGTGTTGTGTTCAGTGTTGTGTTTAGTGTTGTGTTCAGTTGAACTAGTGGGAGTAACTGTATGCTCAGTGTTGTGTTCATTGTTACTTTCAGTGCTGTGTTTAGTGCTGTGTTCAGTGCTGTGTTCAGAGTTGTGTTCAGTGCTGTTTTCAGTGCTGTTTTCAGTGCTGTGTTCAGTGCTGTGTTCAGTGCTGTGTTCAGGGCTGTTTTCAGTGCTGTGTTCAGTGCTGTGTTCAGTGCTGTGTTCAGAGTTGTGTTCAGTGCTGTTTTCAGGGCTGTTTTCAGTGCTGTGTTCAGTGTTGTGTTCAGTGTTGTGTTCAGTGCTGTGTTCAGAGTTGTGTTCAGTGCTGTGTTCAATGTTGTGTTCAGTGCTGTGTTGAGTGCTGTGTTCAGAGTTGTGTTCAGTGCTGTGTTGAGTGTTGTGTTCAGTGCTGTGTTCAGTGTTGTGTTCAGTGTTGTGTTCAGGGCTGTGTTCAGTGTTGTGTTCAGTGCTGTGTTCAGTGCTGTGTTCAGTTGAACTAGTGGGTGTAACTGTATGTTCAGTGTTGTGTTCAGTGTTGTGTTCAGTTGAACCAGTGGGAGTAACTGTATGTCCAGTGTTGTGTTCAGTGTTGTGTTCAGTGTTGTGTTCAGTTGAATTAGTTGGAGTAACTGTATGTTCAGTGCTGTGTTCAGTGTTGTGTTCAGTTGAACTAGTGGGAGTAACTGTATGTTCAGTGCTGTGTTCAGTGTTGTGTTCAGTGCTGTGTTCAGTGTTGTGTTCAGTGTTGTGCTCAGTTGAACTAGTGGGAGTAACTGTATGTCCAGTGTTGTGTTCAGTGTTGTGTTCAGTGTTGTGTTTAGTGTTGTTTTCAGTTGAACTAGTGGGAGTAACTGTATGTTCAGTGTTGTGTTCAGTGTTGTTTTCAGTGCTGTGTTTAGTGCTGTGTTCAGTGTTGTGTTCAGTGTTGTGTTTAGTGTTGTGTTCAGTTGAACTAGTGGGAGTAACTGTATGCTCAGTGTTGTGTTCATTGTTACTTTCAGTGCTGTGTTTAGTGCTGTGTTCAGTGCTGTGTTCAGTGCTGTTTTCAGTGCTGTTTTCAGTGCTGTGTTCAGTGCTGTGTTCAGTGCTGTGTTCAGGGCTGTTTTCAGTGCTGTGTTCAGTGCTGTGTTCAGTGCTGTGTTCAGAGTTGTGTTCAGTGCTGTTTTCAGGGCTGTTTTCAGTGCTGTGTTCAGTGCTGTGTTCAGTGTTGTGTTCAGTGTTGTGTTCAGTGCTGTGTTCAGAGTTGTGTTCAGTGCTTTGTTCAATGTTGTGTTCAGTGCTGTGTTGAGTGCTGTGTTCAGAGTTGTGTTCAGTGCTGTGTTGAGTGTTGTGTTCAGTGCTGTGTTCAGTGTTGTCTTCAGTGTTGTGTTCAGTGCTGTGTTCAGTGCTGCGTTCAGTGCTGTGTTCAGTTGAACTAGTGGGTGTAACTGTATGTTCAGTGTTGTGTTCAGTGTTGTGTTCAGTGTTGTGTTCAGTTGAACTAGTGGGAGTAACTGTATGTCCAGTGTTGTGTTCAGTGTTGTGTTCAGTTGAATTAGTTGGAGTAACTGTATGTTCATTGTTGTGTTCAGTGTTGTGTTCAGTGTTGTGTTCAGTGCTGTGTTCAGTGTTGTGTTCAGTTGAACTAGTGGGAGTAACTGTATGTTCAGTGCTGTGTTCAGTGCTGTGTTCAGTGTTGTGTTCAGTGTTGTGTTCAGTTGAACTAGTGGGAGTAACTGTATGTTCAGTGTTGTGTTCAGTGCTGTGTTCAGTGTTGTGTTCAGTGTTGTGTTCAGTTGAACTAGTGGGAGTAACTGTATATTCAGTGCTGTGTTCAGTGCTGTGTTCAGTGTTGTGTGCAGTGTTGTGTTCAGTTGAACTAGTGGGAGTAACTATATGTTCAGTGCTGTGTTCAGTGCTGTGTTCAGTGCTGTGTTCAGTGCTGTGTTCAGTGTTGTGTTCAATTGAACTAGTGGGAGTAACTGTATGTCCAGAGTTGTGTTCAGTGCTGTGTTCAGTGCTGTGTTCAGTGCTGTGTTCAGTGCTGTGTTCAGTGTTGTGTTCAGTGCTGTGTTGAGTGCTGTGTTCAGAGTTGTGTTCAGTGCTGTGTTGAGTGTTGTGTTCAGTGCTGTGTTCAGTGCTGTGTTCAGTGCTGTGTTCAGCTGAACTAGTGGGTGTAACTGTATGTTCAGTGTTGTGTTCAGTGTTGTGTTCAGTTGAACCAGTGGGAGTAACTGTATGTCCAGTGTTGTGTTCAGTGTTGTGTTCAGTGTTGTGTTCAGTTGAATTAGTTGGAGTAACTGTATGTTCAGTGCTGTGTTCAGTGTTGTGTTCAGTTGAACTAGTGGGAGTAACTGTATGTTCAGTGCTGTGTTCAGTGTTGTGTTTAGTGTTGTGTTCAGTGTTGTGCTCAGTTGAACTAGTGGGAGTAACTGTATGTCCAGTGTTGTGTTCAGTGCTGTGTTCAGTGTTGTGTTCAGTGCTGTGTTCAGTGTTGTGTTCAGTGTTGTGCTCAGTTGAACTAGTGGGAGTAACTGTATGTCCAGTGTTGTGTTCAGTGTTGTGTTCAGTGTTGTGTTTAGTGTTGTTTTCAGTTAAACTAGTGGGAGTAACTGTATGTTCAGTGTTGTGTTCAGTGTTGTTTTCAGCGCTGTGTTTAGTGCTGTGTTCAGTGTTGTGTTCAGTGTTGTGTTTAGTGTTGTGTTCAGTTGAACTAGTGGGAGTAACTGTATGCTCAGTGTTGTGTTCATTGTTACTTTCAGTGCTGTGTTTAGTGCTGTGTTCAGTGCTGTGTTCAGAGTTGTGTTCAGTGCTGTTTTCAGTGCTGTTTTCAGTGCTGTGTTCAGTGCTGTGTTCAGTGCTGTGTTCAGGGCTGTTTTCAGTGCTGTGTTCAGTGCTGTGTTCAGTGCTGTGTTCAGTGCTGTGTTCAGAGTTGTGTTCAGTGCTGTTTTCAGGGCTGTTTTCAGTGCTGTGTTCAGTGTTGTGTTCAGTGTTGTGTTCAGTGCTGTGTTCAGAGTTGTGTTCAGTGCTGTGTTCAATGTTGTGTTCAGTGCTGTGTTGAGTGCTGTGTTCAGAGTTGTGTTCAGTGCTGTGTTGAGTGTTGTGTTCAGTGCTGTGTTCAGTGTTGTGTTCAGTGTTGTGTTCAGGGCTGTGTTCAGTGTTGTGTTCAGTGCTGTGTTCAGTGCTGTGTTCAGTTGAACTAGTGGGTGTAACTGTATGTTCAGTGTTGTGTTCAGTGTTGTGTTCAGTTGAACCAGTGGGAGTAACTGTATGTCCAGTGTTGTGTTCAGTGTTGTGTTCAGTGTTGTGTTCAGTTGAATTAGTTGGAGTAACTGTATGTTCAGTGCTGTGTTCAGTGTTGTGTTCAGTTGAACTAGTGGGAGTAACTGTATGTTCAGTGCTGTGTTCAGTGTTGTGTTCAGTTGAACTAGTGGGAGTAACTGTATGTTCAGTGCTGTGTTCAGTGTTGTGTTCAGTGCTGTGTTCAGTGTTGTGTTCAGTGTTGTGCTCAGTTGAACTAGTGGGAGTAACTGTATGTCCAGTGTTGTGTTCAGTGTTGTGTTCAGTGTTGTGTTTAGTGTTGTTTTCAGTTGAACTAGTGGGAGTAACTGTATGTTCAGTGTTGTGTTCAGTGTTGTTTTCAGTGCTGTGTTTAGTGCTGTGTTCAGTGTTGTGTTCAGTGTTGTGTTTAGTGTTGTGTTCAGTTGAACTAGTGGGAGTAACTGTATGCTCAGTGTTGTGTTCATTGTTACTTTCAGTGCTGTGTTCAGTGCTGTGTTCAGTGCTGTTTTCAGTGCTGTTTTCAGTGCTGTGTTCAGTGCTGTGTTCAGTGCTGTGTTCAGGGCTGTTTTCAGTGCTGTGTTCAGTGCTGTGTTCAGTGCTGTGTTCAGAGTTGTGTTCAGTGCTGTTTTCAGGGCTGTTTTCAGTGCTGTGTTCAGTGCTGTGTTCAGTGTTGTGTTCAGTGTTGTGTTCAGTGCTGTGTTCAGAGTTGTGTTCAGTGCTGTGTTCAATGTTGTGTTCAGTGCTGTGTTGAGTGCTGTGTTCAGAGTTGTGTTCAGTGCTGTGTTGAGTGTTGTGTTCAGTGCTGTGTTCAGTGTTGTGTTCAGTGTTGTGTTCAGTGCTGTGTTCAGTGCTGCGTTCAGTGCTGTGTTCAGTTGAACTAGTGGGTGTAACTGTATGTTCAGTGTTGTGTTCAGTGTTGTGTTCAGTGTTGTGTTCAGTTGAACTAGTGGGAGTAACTGTATGTCCAGTGTTGTGTTCAGTGTTGTGTTCAGTTGAATTAGTTGGAGTAACTGTATGTTCATTGTTGTGTTCAGTGTTGTGTTCAGTGTTGTGTTCAGTGCTGTGTTCAGTGTTGTGTTCAGTTGAACTAGTGGGAGTAACTGTATGTTCAGTGCTGTGTTCAGTGCTGTGTTCAGTGTTGTGTTCAGTGTTGTGTTCAGTGCTGTGTTCAGTGTTGTGTTCAGTGCTGTGTTCAGTGCTGTGTTCAGTGCTGTGTTCAGTTGAACTAGTGGGTGTAACTGTATGTTCAGTGTTGTGTTCAGTGTTGTGTTCAGTTGAACTAGTGGGAGTAACTGTATGTCCAGTGTTGTGTTCAGTGTTGTGTTCAGTGTTGTGTTCAGTTGAATTAGTTGGAGTAACTGTATGTTCAGTGCTGTGTTCAGTGTTGTGTTCAGTTGAACTAGTGGGAGTAACTGTATGTTCAGTGCTGTGTTCAGTGTTGTGTTTAGTGTTGTGTTCAGTGTTGTGCTCAGTTGAACTAGTGGGAGTAACTGTATGTCCAGTGTTGTGTTCAGTGCTGTGTTCAGTGCTGTGTTCAGTGTTGTGTTCAGTGCTGTGTTCAGTGTTGTGTTCAGTGTTGTGCTCAGTTGAACTAGTGGGAGTAACTGTATGTCCAGTGTTGTGTTCAGTGTTGTGTTCAGTGTTGTGTTTAGTGTTGTTTTCAGTTGAACTAGTGGGAGTAACTGTATGTTCAGTGTTGTTTTCAGTGCTGTGTTTAGTGCTGTGTTCAGTGTTGTGTTCAGTGTTGTGTTTAGTGTAGTGTTCAGTTGAACTAGTGGGAGTAACTGTATGCTCAGTGTTGTGTTCAGTGTTACTTTCAGTGCTGTGTTTAGTGCTGTGTTCAGTGCTGTGTTCAGAGTTGTGTTCAGTGCTGTTTTCAGTGCTGTTTTCAGTGCTGTGTTCAGTGCTGTGTTCAGTGCTGTGTTCAGTGCTGTGTTCAGAGCTGTTTTCAGGGCTGTTTTCAGTGCTGTGTTCAGTGTTGTGTTCAGTGTTGTGTTCAGTGTTGTGTTCAGTGCTGTGTTCAGAGTTGTGTTCAGTGCTGTGTTCAATGTTGTGTTCAGTGCTGTGTTGAGTGCTGTGTTCAGAGTTGTGTTCAGTGCTGTGTTGAGTGTTGTGTTCAGTGCTGTGTTCAGTGTTGTGTTCAGTGTTGTGTTCAGTGCTGTGTTCAGTGCTGCGTTCAGTGTTGTGTTCAGTTGAACTAGTGGGTGTAACTGTATGTTCAGTGTTGTGTTCAGTGTTGTGTTCAGTGTTGTGTTCAGTTGAACTAGTGGGAGTAACTGTATGTCCAGTTTTGTGTTCAGTGTTGTGTTCAGTTGAATTAGTTGGAGTAACTGTATGTTCATTGTTGTGTTCAGTGTTGTGTTCAGTGTTGTGTTCAGTGCTGTGTTCAGTGTTGTGTTCAGTTGAACTAGTGGGAGTAACTGTATGTTCAGTGCTGTGTTCAGTGTTGTGTTCAGTGTTGTGTTCAGTGTTGTGTTCAGTGTTGTGCTTAGTTGAACTAGTGGGAGTAACTGTATGTCCAGTGTTGTGTTCAGTGCTGTGTTCAGTGCTGTGTTCAGTGTTGTGTTCAGTGCTGTGTTCAGTGTTGTGTTCAGTGTTGTGCTCAGTTGAACTAGTGGGAGTAACTGTATGTCCAGTGTTGTGTTCAGTGTTGTGTTCAGTGTTGTGTTCAGTTGAATTAGTTGGAGTAACTGTATGTTCAGTGTTGTGTTCAGTGCTGTGTTCAGTGTTGTGTTCAGTTGAACTAGTGGGAGTAACTGTATGTTCAGTGCTGTGTTCAGTGCTGTGTTCAGTGTTGTGTTCAGTGTTGTGCTCAGTTGAACTAGTGGGAGTAACTGTATGTCCAGTGTTGTGTTCAGTGCTGTGTTCAGTGCTGTGTTCAGTGTTGTGTTCAGTGTTGTGTTCAGTGCTGTGTTCAGTGTTGTGTTCAGTGTTGTGCTCAGTTGAACTAGTGGGAGTAACTGTATGTCCAGTGTTGTGTTCAGTGTTGTGTTCAGTGTTGTGTTTAGTGTTGTTTTCAGTTGAACTAGTGGGAGTAACTGTATGTTCAGTGTTGTGTTCAGTGTTGTTTTCAATGCTGTGTTTAGTGCTGTGTTCAGTGTTGTGTTCAGTGTTGTGTTTAGTGTTGTGTTCAGTTGAACTAGTGGGAGTAACTGTATGCTCAGTGTTGTGTTCAGTGTTACTTTCAGTGCTGTGTTTAGTGCTGTGTTCAGTGCTGTGTTCAGAGTTGTGTTCAGTGCTGTTTTCAGTGCTGTGTTCAGTGCTGTGTTCAGTGCTGTGTTCAGTGCTGTGTTCAGTGCTGTGTTCAGTGCTGTGTTCAGAGTTGTGTTCAGTGCTGTTTTCAGGGCTGTTTTCAGTGCTGTGTTTATTGCTGTGTTCAGTGTTGTGTTCATTGTTGTGTTCAGTGCTGTGTTCAGAGTTGTGTTCAGTGCTGTGTTCAGTGTTGTGTTCAGTGCTGTGTTGAGTGCTGTGTTCAGAGTTGTGTTCAGTGCTGTGTTGAGTGTTGTGTTCAGTGCTGTGTTCAGTGTTGTGTTCAGTGTTGTGTTCAGTGCTGCGTTCAGTGCTGTGTTCAGTTGAACTAGTGGGTGTAACTGTATGTTCATTGTTGTGTTCAGTGTTGTGTTCAGTGTTGTGTTCAGTTGAACTAGTGGGAGTAACTGTATGTCCAGTGTTGTGTTCAGTGTTGTGTTCAGTGTTGTGTTCAGTTGAATTAGTTGGAGTAACTGTATGTTCATTGTTGTGTTCAGTGTTGTGTTCAGTGTTGTGTTCAGTGCTGTGTTCAGTGATGTGTTCAGTTGAACTAGTGGGAATAACTGTATGTTCAGTGCTGTGTTCAGTGCTGTGTTCAGTGTTGTGTTCAGTGTTGTGCTCAGTTGAACTAGTGGGAGTAACTGTATGTCCAGTGTTGTGTTCAGTGCTGTGTTCAGTGCTGTGTTCAGTGTTGTGTTCAGTGCTGTGTTCAGTGTTGTGTTCAGTGTTGTGCTCAGTTGAACTAGTGGGAGTAACTGTGTGTTCAGTGTTGTGTTTAGTGTTGTTTTCAGTTGAACTAGTGGGAGTAACTGTATGTTCAGTGTTGTGTTCAGTATTGTTTTCAGTGCTGTGTTTAGTGCTGTGTTCAGTTGAACTAGTGGGAGTAACTGTATGCTCAGTGTTGTGTTCAGTGTTGTTTTCAGTGCTGTGTTTAGTGCTGTGTTCAGTGTTGTGTTCAGTGTTGTGTTTAGTGTTGTGTTCAGTTGAACTAGTGGGAGTAACTGTATGCTCAGTGTTGTGTTCAGTGTTACTTTCAGTGCTGTGTTTAGTGCTGTGTTCAGTGCTGTTTTCAGTGCTGTTTTCAGTGCTGTGTTCAGTGCTGTGTTCAGTGCTGTGTTCAGAGTTGTGTTCAGTGCTGTTTTCAGGGCTGTGTTCAGTGCTGTGTTCAGTGCTGTTTTCAGGGCTGTGTTCAGTGTTGTGTTCAGTGTTGTGTTCAGTGCTGTGTTCAGTGCTGTGTTCAGAGTTGTGTTCAGTGCTGTTTTCAGGGCTGTTTTCAGTGCTGTGTTCAGCGCTGTGTTCAGTGCTGTGTTCAGTGCTGTGTTCAGTGCTGTGTTCAGTGTTGTGTTCAGTGCTGTGTTTGTGTTTAGTGCTGTGTTCAGTGCTGTGTTCAGTGCTGTGTTCAGTGTTGTGTTCAGTGTTGTGTTCAGTGTTGTGTTTAGTGCTGTGTTTGTGTTCAGTGCTGTTTTCAGTGCTGTGTTCAGTGCTGTGTTCAGTGCTGTGTTCAGTGTTGTGTTCAGTGCTGTGTTTGTGTTCAGTGCTGTTTTCAGTGCTGTGTTCAGTGCTGTGTTCAGTGCTGTGTTCAGTGTTGTGTTCAGTGTTGTGTTCAGTGCTGTGTTTGTGTTCAGTGCTGTGTTCAGTGCTGTCTTTGTGTTCAGTGCTGTGTTCAGTGCTGTGTTCAGTGCTGTGTTTGTGTTCAGTGCTGTGTTCAGTGCTGGGTGAGATGGGAGTATCTGAGTTTGAGCGTGTTGAGTAATTTCCTGTCTGCTGTTTTGAATTAGAGTCTAATGCGGTCGTCTAAGTTCAGCAGGGAAATCAAATCGGCGAAAACAGAGAAAACACAAAGAACATCACAGTCAGACCAACAAGACAAAATAGTTAAAGCATAGTATAAACCAGCACCAGACCAGTACTGACCTGTATAAACCAGCACCAGACCAGTACTGACCAGTATAAACCAGCACCAGACCAGGACTGACCTGTATAAACCAGCACCAGACCAGGACTGACCTGTATAAACCAGCACCAGACCAGTACTGACCAGTATAAACCAGCACCAGACCAGTACTGACCAGTATAAACCAGCACCAGACCAGTACTGACCAGTATAAACCAGCACCAGACCAGGACTGACCTGTATAAACCAGCACCAGACCAGTACTGACCAGTATAAACCAGCACCAGACCAGGAC
>CM038712.1:1711659-1816659 GCA_021613375.1 Megaleporinus macrocephalus
TCCTGTGCCTGATGTCCACGGCCCCTGACTACCAGGGCATCGTGGAGGTTCTGGCGACCCTGCTGGACGCCGCCAGAACCTATTACTGTGGACGTCTGGGTGAGTAGAGGAACCTAGTAGCTTGATGATCATCATAATAAGTGTGAACGTCTGAAGAACTGCTAATGTTTCATCAGGATTTATTAGTTAGTTATTAATCTTCATCTGAACTTCATACTGATTCTGCTCGGGCTCGTTTTACGAGGTGACTCTGAGTCCAGTTTGTATGTGAGCAACACAAACACCAGAGTCAGGTCCAACCACAGTGATGGATCTGGACAGCTGTTGATGTTTCTTCATGTTGCAGCACGAGACCAGACGGAGAACGTGGAGGAAGCTGGGGCTTCGGCTGAGTCCACCAGAGATGGTTTCAGGAGGATGGCCCCTGAAATTGAGCCACCTCAGGTGCCTCAGCTGCCTCAGGTGCCTCAGCTGCCTCAACCGCGTCAGCTGCCTCAGCCATCTCAGCAGCCCCAGCCACGTCATCTGGCTCAACAGCTTCAGCGGCCTCAGCCACCACATCAGCCTCAGCCTCCTCAGCCGCCTCGAGGTACATGAACATACACTCTTACAAATAAAGGTACTTCCTCAGATCTTGAGTTGGATACACGGCTCTAGAGATAAACGTTCACTGGTAGTGGAGCTTCTACAAGGTTCTTCATGCCCACACATCAGTTTTACATAGAAGCGTCCATTAGAACGTTCTTCAGGAGACCAGAAGTTCTTCTTCTACAGTAATCACACATTGATACTAACATGAGTGTAACTGCATTTGTAGCTCACAGAGACAGAAGGAGCCACGGCTGTCCTGGGGTGAGGCCTCCACCTTCTCATCAAACTCAACATGGACAACATCAACATGGACCCAGACATCGGTCCACCGAAGTTGAGTGGACACAGCGGCCCCGGGGACAGAGGACTCGTCCTCGAGTGCCGAGATACCAGATGGGGGAGGAGGCGGCTGATCGCGGGTGGCACTATACCCACCGACCCGCACACCAGACCCAGACCCCGAATCCCAGAGGAGCCTGTCAACATCATCATGACGAGTGTGCTCCTCCACGAGGAGAGGGAGAGGGTTCTGGTAGAAGACGGAGACGTGGAGGAGGACGAAGGCAAAAGAGACCTGAGTGGTGGCAGCACGACGACAGATAAAGACCAGAACATCGTCACATCCACCAACGTCCTACAATTACCCAAACCTACAATTACCTAAACCTCCAATCACCCATACCTCATCAAGATCACCCCAACACTCTACAATCACCCCAACCTTCTATCATCCCAAACTTCTACAATCACCCCAACGTCCTACAATAACCCCTACCTCCTACAATCACCCCAACCTTCTACCATAACCCCTACCTTCTACAATCACCCCGACCTTCCCCAATCAACCCCCAACCTTCCACAATCACCCCAAACTTCTACAATCAACGCAGTCTTCTACAAATTAAACCAACCTTCTACAAATCAACCCAAACTTCTACAAATCAACCCAAACTTCTACAATCATTCCAACATTCTACAATCATGCCAACATTCTACAATCAACCCAACCATCTACAAATCAACCGAAACTTCTACAATCATGTCAACCTTCTACAATCAACCCAACCTTATACAAATCAACGGAAACCTCCACAATCATGTCAACCTTCTACAATCAACCCAACCTTATACAAATCAACCAAGCCTTCTACAATCAACCCAAACTTCTACAAACACCCCAACCTTTTACAAATCAACCCAACCTTCTACAAATCAACGGAAACCTCCACAATCATGTCAACCTTCTACAATCAACCCAACCTTATACAAATCAACCAAGCCTTCTACAATCAACCCAAACTTCTACAATCAGGCCAACATTCTACAATCAACCCAACTTTCTACAAATCAACCCAAACTTCTACAAATCAACCCAAACTTCTACAATCATTCCAACATTCTACAATCATGCCAGCATTCTTCAATCAACCCAACCATCTACAAATCAACCGAAACTTCTATAATCATGTCAACCTTCTACAATCATGTCAACCTTCTACAATCAACCCAACCTTCTACAAATCAACCGAAACTTCTACAATCATGTCAACCTTCTACAATCATGTCAACCTTCTACAATCAACCCAACCATCTACAAATCAACCAAAACTTCTATAATCATGTCAACCTTCTACAATCATGTCAACCTTCTACAATCAACCCAACCTTATACAAATCAACGGAAACCTCCACAATCATGTCAACCTTCTACAATCAACCCAACCTTATACAAATCAACGGAAACCTCCACAATCATGTCAACCTTCTACAATCAACCCAACCTTCTACAAACCAACCCAAACTTCTACAAACACCCCAACCTTTTACAAATCAACCCAACCTTTTAAAATCAACCCAACTTTCTACAATCAACCAACCTTTTACAATCAACCCAACCTTCTACAAATCACCCCAATCTTCTAAAATCACCCCAACGTTCTACAAAGACCCCAACCTTCTGCAAATCAACCCAACCTTCTACAATCACCTCAACCTTCTACAATCACCCCGACCTTCTACAATCACCCCAACCTTCTACAATCAACCCAATGTTCTACAAATCAACACAACGTTCTACAATCAACCTGACCTCCTACAATCAACCCTACCTTGTCAAGATTACCCCAACCTTCAACAATCACCCCAACCTTCAACAATTACCCCAACAATCTCTCCCCAAAACCACAAATATAAAAATAATAAAAAAAAATCAATATGCTACAATTCTTTATTCTTTATTAGTGTAATACAGTGTTCAGCTATGTTACTGAGCGTTCTGCTGGGAGTCTACAGGCTTTATTAGTGTAATACAGTGTTCAGGTATAATACTGAACGTTCTGCTGAGAGTCTACAGGCTTTATTAGTGTAATACAGTGTTCAGGTATGATACTGAATGTTCTGCTGAGAGTCTACAGTATTTATTAGTGTAATACAGTGTTCAGCTATGTTACTGAAAGTTCTGCTGAGAGTCTACAGTCTTTATTAGTGTAATACAGTGTTCAGCTATGTTACTGAACGTTCTGTTGAGAGTCTACAGTCTTTATTAGTGTAATACAGTGTTCAGCTATGTTACTGAACGTTCTGCTGAGAGTCTACAGTCTTTATTAGTGTAATACAGTGTTCAGCTATGTTACTGAACGTTATGTTGAGAGTCTACAGTCTTTATTAGTGTAATACAGTATTCAGCTATGTTACTGAACGTTCTGCTGAGAGTCTACAGTCTTTATTAGTGTAATACAGTGTTCAGGTATAATAGTGAACGTTCTGCTGAGTGTCTACAGTCTTTATTAGTGTAATACAGTGTTCAGGTATGTTACTGAACGTTCTGCTGAGAGTCTACAGGCTTTATTAGTGTAATACAGTGTTCAGGTATGTTACTGAACGTTCTGCTGAGAGTCTACAGTCTTTATTAGTGTAATACAGTGTTCAGCTATGTTACTGAACGTTCTGCTGAGAGTCTACAGGCTTTATTAGTGTAATATAGTGTTCAGCTATGTTACTGAACGTTCTGCTGAGGGTCTACAGTCTTTATTAGTGTAATACAGTGTTCAGCTATATTACTGAACGTTCTGCTGAGAGTCTACAGGCTTTATTAGTGTAATACAGTGTTCAGGTATGTTACTGAACGTTCTGCTGAGGGTCTACAGTCTTTATTAGTGTAATACAGTGTTCAGCTATATTACTGATCGTTCTGCTGAGAGTCTACAGGCTTTATTAGTGTAATACAGTGTTCAGCTATGTTACTGAACGTTCTGCTGAGAGTCTACAGGCTTTATTAGTGTAATATAGTGTTCAGCTATGTTACTGAACGTTCTGCTGAGGGTCTCCTGTTTTTAAGGTGGAGATCACTGTATCCTGCTGCTCCATTCATCTTCCCTGCCAGTTCAATGCGGGCCAAAACATTAAAGTACAGCTTTCTCCTCCATATATATCTCCATCTCTGTCTTTCTCTCCTCTACTTACTGCTTCTCCCCATCATATACATGTGAGTATAACTCTAATGGGAAGTGAGGGGAAGCTGATGGAACACCTTTGGAACTTAAGAAAACGAGTGCCTGCAGTGAAGTTTGGAGGAGGGGGGATAATGATCTGGCTTTGGGCTTCTTATTTCCAGTAAATTGTTGAAGTTACTGCACGCACATCAGGCTCACCTGACGTTCTGCTCCTGTGAAGCTAGTGTTACCTTTCTTCTGCTTTCTAGCACTTTATCATCATCTCTGTTTAAAGATACGCATATTAAGCGCTCTTAGACAGTACGTGGAGTAGCTGTTTGTTCCTGAAACAAATCCTGTGCTTGGTGTAAGTTTCCAAATCTACTAAAAGCAGTAAGTGCCTGTTTAATCTTGGCTACTTCTGAGTTTTTTGTCTGTTCAGAGCGTGGCATGTTTAGTTTTAACCCCTTTTCCACCTCTAGTGATAATGATAGTGTTTGTGCTAAGTGTCAGCTAGTTAGCTCTTTGGTGGAGAGGGTGGACCAGTTAGAGGTGCGTGTCCGGGGTTTAATAAGGGATAGAGAGGAAGTTTCTGTGTTAGCTGCCCCGGGGCCCTCAGGGAGAGCTAGTGCCCCCTCAACTCCAGTGCTAGAGTCCTCACAGTGGGGCGAATGGGTGACGTCTTGGCGGCATAGTCAGAAAGCTAAGGCTAAAGCTAACACAAAGGCCAAAGCTAGCCCACTAGTACACCACTCCCCCCAAATTCCCGTGTCTAACAGGTCAAATAGATTTGCCCCGCTCAGTGAAGCCCCCACTGAGGAGCCTGTTAACGGTACTCTGGTAATAGGAGACTCTATAGTTTGACACGTGAAAGTAGCGACTAAGGCTAATATGGTAGAGGTGGTTAAACTGGCCCAGACGATGCCCGATGTCGTAATTTGCTCTGGCCCCATTCCAATGCGGCGTGGCGCCGAGGCTTTCAGCAGGCTTACGGCATTTAACTGCTGGATGTTCAAGTGGTGTGCAGAACATCATGTGGGCTTTATAGACAATTGGTTAAAGTTCTAGGGCGAACCCGGTCTTATAGGTAGGGATGGTGTCCACCCCATGCGGGAGGGTGCTCCTTGCTTTCTTGCAGCATAGCCCATAGCCTCTTAGTCAGCACAGTAGTAGTAGTACTAGCAGCTGCTGACAATCCAGAGCCAGGACCAGGACCAGGACCAGGACCAGGCTAAACCGAGCGTCTACGAGCTGCCTTGAGACGTCACCTAGCTTCAACAGAATTGAGACTGTGTCTGTTCCCCGAATTACATCTAAACGTAGAAAAACACAAACAGCCTAAATAACTTAATCAGCAGTAAACCGTCATATTCAAACTCTAATAGCGCCACCTCATGCCTTAAGTTTGGACTACTCAACATTCGATCACTCAATTCAGAAGCAGTTATTGTGAATGAAATTATAAATGATCACAAATTTGATGTTTTATGTCTTACTGAAACTTGGATTAGACCTGATCAACATCTGGCACTAAATGAAGCCAAAAGGCTTTAATTATGTACACAGTCCGAGATTATCAGGCAGAGGAGGAGGAGTGTGTGTAATCCACCAAAACAGTCTAGATATTAAACCAAAACACTACGACACGCTCACCTCTTTTGAGATTCTTTCCATTAACATATTAAATCCAGCCACCAATAAGAATGCATTTTCACTAATTAATATTTACAGGCCTCCAGGCCCGTACACAGAACTTCTTAAAGAATTTAGTGACTTTGCTGCAGACGTAGCCGTGTGTACTGATAAACTCATAATAGATTTTAACATTTACTTTGAAAAGACAGATGATCCATTAACAAAGACATTCACATCAATCCTGGACTCTGTTGGCATCACCCAAAATGTGACTGGAGCTACACACTACTGTAATCATACCCTGGATTTAGTTCTGACCCGGGTGTCAGCATAGATAATCTAAATATTCTTCCCCAAACCTCAGCAGTTTCAGATCATTATCTAATTTCATATGAATTACTCCTAAGTCAAAATGTATATACATCCCTACATTATCGTCTGAAGCGCTCAATCACACCGTTTACAGCTTTATTGAAAACCTCCCAGACCTATCAACCTCAGTTTACTCTCCATCAGACCCAACAGAGCTTGATAGATTAACTAATGGTTTGGATAACGCACTTCGATCCACTTCAGACTATGTGGCACCTCTTAAATATAAAAAGGTGAGGTAAAAACTCCTCACACCTCAGTGCACCACCAAACTCGAACCCTAAAACAAACAGTACGGAAGTTAGAACGAAAATGGAGATCTACCAAGCTGGAGGTTTTCCACTCTGCCTGGAGAGTAACAGAAGGGCCTCACAAATACTCGCTCAGCTAATTGGGGCTCACTGATCGAGAACAGCAAACACAACCCTAGAACACTCTTTACTGCAATTTCTAAACTTTCCAAAACTCAGGCCAGTACAGAATCTCAAATTCCAGCTATTCTTACCAGCAATATTTTTAAATAAAATTGAAAATATTAGAGAACAAATCCAGCCTTTATTATCAAATCAAAATTGTCTTTCACCTGGTATGGCTGATATAGAACAAAATTTAGCTGTGGAAGATTTACCAACTTCCACCTCTCAAACTAGATAAAATGATTTCCTCTGCAAACTGTAGTACCTGCATACTCGATGCAGTTCCCTCAAAACTTCTAAAAGAATTAGTACCAGCTATAATCAGACCTCTTTTAACAATAGTAAACCCCTAGCCTGGGGCATGTACCCAAAGCTTTCAAAGTAGCAATTATTAAACCTTTGATTAAGAAACCAAATCTTGATCCTGGTGTATTGTCTAATTACAGGCCTTTTCTAACCTACCATTTATATCTAAGATCTTAGAAAAAGTTGTAGCCCATCAACTTCACTTATACCTGCATAAGAATTGCTTATATGAAAAATTACAATCTGGATTTCGGCCACATCATAGTACTAAGACAGCCCTAGTTAAGATAACAAATGATCTTCTCCTCGCCTCTGATCAAGGCTACATATCCTTTTAAGCACAATTTGTGATCATATAATTTCCCAGAGTTCCTTTAATGAAAAATCATGCCAAAAGGGTCAATGAACTCTGGAAGATGAGATACTCCTTTAGAAAAGCCACACAAACAAAAGCCCAGCCAACATAATTGGAACCAATAGGCTAAAGCTAGAGTTTAGTTTAACCTCCATTACACAGATCACATGAAGAAACTTCTCTTTTTAACTAAGCAGAAATACTATGAACATGAGAATAGACCGAGTAGATTGTTAACCTACCAGTTAAAGGTGGACCAGAATATGAAATCTATAAAAACAATTAGAACAGATAGTGGTAACATCACATATGACCCTTATTTAATTAATGAAACCTTCAGAGATATTTATAAAAACTCTACTCAGGTCAGTCAGAGAACAGCGTGAATATTGAAATGTGTTTGGATCAGATCCCTCTGCAAGTCACGACAGAGGCTGATAGAACAGTACTTAATACCCCGTTCACCAAGAAACAGGTTTTGGAGGATTCAGTCCAGGTCTTCCAGCAGGGCTCCAGGACTGGACGGATATCCTGTAGAGTTTTATAGGAAATTCTGGCCTGAGCTATCTCCTATCTCTACACCTCTTCTCCAACATCTATATGAACATAATACTCTACCAGATTCATGGAGAACCACTTCTATCTCTTTTAAAAAAAAGACAAAGACCCACTGGAATGTTCTTCATATAGGCCTATAAGTCTACTGAACGTAGATTTTAAAATTATTGCTACCACGGTTGATACATCCAGACCTAACGGGTTTTGTGAGATCTAGATTTGGATCTGATAATGTGTGTAGAACCCTTAATATCATAGACCATCTTAGTAGAAACACAGATCCTGCCCTGATCGTCTCCCTTGACGCTGAAAAAGCTTTTAACAGGGTCCACTGGAAATTTTTACTTTCTGTACTGGAGAGAGTTCATTTAGGATCAGTGTTTATCAAATCACTTTACTCCTGTCCTGCTACCATAGTTAATACTAACTGCTTTCTTTCTGAAATATATTCAGGGGGCCGGGGTCGTCGTCAGGGGTGTCCGCTCTCTCCTCTCCTTTTATCTTTAGTAATTAAACCCTTAGCTCAGTTAATCAGATGTAGTAAACTCCTTTCTGGTGTTAAAATTAGTGTAAATCATCATCATATCTCTCTATGCAGACGATGTTCTCTGGTATCTGTCCAGTCTGGAAGTTTCTGTGAATGTTGTCTTTGATCTGATATCTGAATCTAGTTTGGTATCTGGTTACAAAATCAATCTTAATCAGTCTTTACACATGAATGTATTGCAGGATGCCAGTATTCGAGGATTATCTCCTTTTTTAATTTCTGATGCGGGATTCAAATATCTTGGTGTAGTTATTATAACCAAGTTAGATCATTTATTCACTAACGATTACCCTCCACTCTGAGGCAAAACTGAACAAGAGTTACGTGTCTGGGCTTCACTCCATAATTAATTTTTCAGGCTGTGGATTAATATTATAAAAATTAAAGTTTTATCATGACTTCATTACTACTTCCAAACTCTCCCTTGTTACATCTCACCTAATTTTTTAAGAAGATAAACACTAGAATAACAGAGTATATATGGAATAGAAAAACCCAGAATCAAGCTCTCAAAACTTATCAAACTGAATAAACGGGGTGGTGCTTCTCTACACAATTTCCAACTTTACTATTGGTCAGCTCAAATTAACCCTCCTTCACCTCCCGCCCCTTACTTTAGTGTTCCCGGTCACAATTGATGGGTCTGTTTTAACTGCTGTTAAATTAGAATTTTTATTCAGCATTCTTTAGCTGAACGTCTGAAAGTAGTGTTTAACATGAATGTATAGAATTGTTGTGTTGTCTTTAGGGGCACAGAGCTCACAGCACTTCCTCTTCTGCCCATGTCCTTGTTGGGTAGAGCAGCCAGGGCAGCGGCTGGGGCAGCGTGCACACTCCCTTAATGGACTCTGGTGAAAAGAGTTGGAAGCTGGACTTGATGTCATTCACACGAGATGTTGCATACTGTGTTGGACCATCTTCATGATGTTTTCCACTCTCGCTCTACTTCCTCTGTCCTGGGAGGATGAAGACCAGAGCAAGTGTCCACTCTTGGACTGGAATCTCTCCTCAGGTGCCTGTTCTTCAGGTGCTTCTCCCTCTAAACCTGATGACCGGTCAGTCTCCTCAAAGTTTGGATCTAAATCTGTATCATCATGTCCAAAAACCTGGACCAGAACCTCTTCAACAGAGAACCACTTGATCAGTCATCTACTCATTGTGCTCAGAGTAAAAGCAGTGCAAGACAAACATCAAGCTATACATACATACAGGGTCTGTATGAAGATGATACATTGATTAGTCTGAAGAGTGAGTGAGTGAGTGAGGGTAGTGAGTGAGTGAGTGAGGGTAGTGAGTGAGTGAGTGAGGGTAGTGAGTGAGTGAGTGAGTGAGGATAGTGAGTGAGTGAGTGAGGATAGTGAGTGAGTGAGTGAGTGAGTGAGGATAGTGAGTGAGTGAGTGAGGGTAGTGAGTGAGGTGAGTGAGGGTAGTGAGTGAGGTGAGTGAGGGTAGTGACTGAGGTGAGTGAGGGTAGTGAGTGAGGGTAATGAGTGAGTGAGTGAGTGTAGTGAGTGAGTGAGGGTAGTGAATGAGTGAGTGAGGGTAGTGAGTGAGTGAGGGTAGTGAGTGAGTGAGGGTAGTGAGTGAGTGAGGGTAGTGAGTGAGTGAGTGAGTGAGTGAGGGTAGTGAGTGAGTGAGGGTAGTGAGTGAGTGAGTGAGGGAGGTGTGTGTGGGGATGTTTTCTGTCTGATAGATGAATATAGTCTGGATATCCATTCATTTCCTAAGACTGACTAAAACCCTCACAATTCAATGAAAGATGTAGTGAGTGAGTGAGGGTAGTGAGTGAGTGAGGGTAGTGAGTGAGTGAGGGTAGTGAGTGAGTGAGTGAGTGAGGGTAGTGAGTGAGTGAGTGAGGGTAGTGAGTGAGTGAGTGAGTGAGGGTAGTGAGTGAGTGAGGGTAGTGAGTGAGTGAGGGTAGTGAGTGAGTGAGTGAGGGTAGTGAGTGAGTGAGTGAGGGTAGTGAGTGAGTGAGTGAGTGAGGGTAGTGAGTGAGTGAGTGAGTGAGGGTAGTGAGTGAGTGAGTGAGGGTAGTGAGTGAGTGAGTGAGGGTAGTGAGTGAGTGAGTGAGGGTAGTGAGTGAGTGAGGGTAGTGAGTGAGGGTAGTGAGTGAGTGAGGGTAGTGAGTGAGTGAGGGTAGTGAGTGAGTGAGTGAGTGAGTGAGTGAGTGAGTGAGGGTAGTGAGTGAGTGAGTGAGTGAGTGAGTGAGTGAGGGTAGTGAGTGAGTGAGGGTAGTGAGTGAGTGAGGGTAGTGAGTGAGTGAGTGAGTGAGGGTAGTGAGTGAGTGAGGGTAGTGAGTGAGTGAGGGTAGTGAGTGAGTGAGTGAGTGAGGGTAGTGAGTGAGTGAGTGAGGGTAGTGAGGGTAGTGAGTGAGTGAGTGAGGGTAGTGAGTGAGTGAGTGAGGGTAGTGAGTGAGGGTAGTGAGGGTAGTGAGGGTAGTGAGTGAGTGAGTGAGTGAGTGAGGGTAGTGAGTGAGTGAGTGAGTGAGTGAGGGTAAGACTGACTAAAACCCTCACAATTCAATGAAAGATGTGATCATCACTTTTATATGTTTAGGTCTGTAGTGTGTGGATATCATAAGGCTTTGAGGAAATCAGACATAAACACAATATTTATGAATGTTCATCTGATTATTTTTATTATTTTTGAATGTTCATCTGATTATTTTTAATATTTATGAATGTTCATCTGATTATTTTTAATATTTGAGTGTTCATCTGATTATTTTTTAATATTTATGAGTGTTCTTCTGATCATTTTTAACATTTATGAATGTTCGTCTGATTATTTTTAATATTAATGAATGTTCATCTGATTATTTTAATATTTATGAATGTTCATCTGATTATTTTTAATATTTATGAATGTTCGTCTGATTATTATTAATATTTATGAATGTTCATCTGATTGTTTTTAATATTTATGAATGTTCATCTGATTATTTTTAATATTTATGAATGTTCGTCTGATTGTTTTTAAAATTTTATGAAGGTTCATCTGATTATTTTTAATATTTATGAATGTTCATCTGATTATTTTTAATATTAATGAATGTTAATCTGATTATGTTTAATATTTATGAGTGTTCATCTGATTATTTTTAATATTTATGAGTGTTCATCTGATTATTTTTAATATTTATAAATGTTCATCTGATTATGTTTAATATTTATGAATGTTCATCTGATTATTTTTAATAATTCAATGTTCGTCTGACTATTTTTAATATTAATGAATGTTCATCTGATTATTTTAATATTTATGTATGTTCATCTGATTGTTTTTAATATTTATGAATGTTCGTCTGATTATTTTTAACATTAATGAATGTTCATCTGATTAATATTTATGTATGTTCATCTGATTGTTTTTAATATTTATAAATGTTCGTCTGATTATTTTTAATATTAATGAATGTTCATCTGATTATTTTTGAATGTTTATGAATGTTCATCTGATTATTTTTAATATTTATGAATGTTCATCTGATTATGTTTAATATTTATGAATGTTCATCTGATTATGTTTAATATTTATGAATGTTCATCTGATTATTTTTAATATTTATGAATGTTCATCTGATTATTTTTAATATTTATGAATGTTCATCTGATTATTTTTAATATTTATGAATGTTCATCTGATTATTTTTAATATTTATGAATGTTTATCTGATTATTTTTAATATTTATGAGTGTTTTAAGTTGTAAATTGGTCAGATTTGACCCGAACACGACAGGAAGGTTAAACTTTTAATATCTTGGTTTCTGGACAGATCTGATTCTAGATGGGTTGAAATTGAGTTTTCATTTTGTAAACAAATTGAGTTAAAATCTGTTCAGTTTGTGAGAGCTGTAGAAAAATGTGATATTCTAAAAGATAAATACATTATTTATAATATACTTTATTATACATTTAGACATTATTTAATTATTTTATTAATTCAGAACTGTATTTCATTATATTCTCCAATTTCCTTCAACCCAGATTTTCCTGTTCAGCTAAGGACCATAGGATTACAGAACTGGTTTATGTCCGGAATCACGGATTTGATTCAAGATTCAAGAGTTTTATTGTCATATGCACAGCAGAACAGACAGTTACACTGTACAATGAAATTCTTACTTTGCTGTTCCTCCATTCACCAGTAGATAAAGATAATAAAAAAATAAATGATAAAAATATATACAAAATAATAATATAAGTTGAAGTAAATCAAATTAAACTTTTTTTAAGATTAAAAATAAAAAATAAAAGTTACATGTGCTTTTCTGTGCAAGTATGAAGAGCAGCAGCATAAAGTACAAGTTCCAAGTAACAAATGTGAAAATAGTGTTTTTGTTTTGTGGAGTATATACAATGAAGGATTAAAGACTTTGAACAGATAAGAACACAGTTTAAAGTCTCAAATTCAGATTTTTATAAATATCTGCAGCTACGTCACTTTGTAGATGATCTATCTGGAGAAAATCAATTCCGTATGGAGCTGACAGACGTGGAGAAGTTTCTTATTAGACCAGACGGCTCCAGGTGTAAACTCTCTTTCATATATTCTACTTTGTCCAAAGCTACCAAATCCAGCTACGATTCCTTAAAGTATGTCTGAGAGACCTTTCTGTTCAATTTGATGATGATACATGAAAGAATATTTATGATCAAATATTTCCTAAATGTAGATCTAACATTCAAGAACAGAACTTTCAATATTTACAGATCCTATCAAACCCCAACACGTCTTCATAAGATGTTGAAACATGTATCTGGGCTTTGTCCTAAATGCAGTGCTGATGAAGACACACTTCTGCATATGTTTGGGGAATGTACAAACATTCAGGTGTTCTGGAGAGGAGTTCATCAAGCTGTTGTGGAAATATTGGATAGAAATTTGAAGATGTCTCCATGTGTATATCTCCTGAACTGCAGTACAGATCTGCTTTAAATCACAGTCAGGTTTATTTGTTAGAACTTTATCAGACTTAGAGAAAAATGGAGTTTGTTGTTGTGGATATCTCCGGATGTTCCTTCACTCATAATGTGGCTGAAACAGATTTCAGATCTTTCACCAGTAGACAAACTCCCCTTTGAAACCCACAATTTTGGGAAATTTGGTGATCAGTCAGGGGGATATTAGGAGATAAATAATCTTTCCTTGTGTCGTGTATCATATCAGTTGTAATGCTCTGTATTCTGCTATTATTATTATTATTATTATTATTATTATTATTATCATATATTTATCATCCATTCTAGTCCATATTGTAAGTTAACCCTCCTCTGTTACTGATGCAGTGAGATTTGTGTTTATGTTTGTTTATTTTTATTATCTTCATTTCTTACTTTTGATTGATTGATTGATTTTGTATTTATGTTTCTATATCTCTATAAAAGTTAATAAATATAGAATTATTAAAGTAGAACAGGGTAATAGAGTATTCAGTGCTCCTGTAGGGTCAGTGGAGCTGATCTAATGGACAGTGAGTGGAGATAGAAGGTGTCAGGTTCAACATTCCGCTGTGATGTCACTACAGAGGCCGTGTGATGTCATAGAGGAGAAGATGTACGGAGTGCGGCGCGTCTCAGCGTCAGATCAGTCTGTGCTGAAGCGTCGGAGGAGAGAGAAGCAGAAATGAGCGGGGTGAAGTTCTGGTGTTGTGGAGGAGGAGATAGAGAGAGCGAGAGAGAGGAGGAGTACAGACAGAAAGGAGGAGCACAGATTGAGGAGAAAGAGAGAGGAAAGAGGAGGAGGAGGGAGAGAAAGTGGAGTCTCTGGAGGAAAGAGGAGGAGAGGGAGACTCCACTAGAGGAGGAGGTGACTGTACTGATGGAGGAAGCCGAGCCAGAGCCGGTGGACATCAACACAGACACTGAGCAGCTTCTGAGTGAGTAGATGAGTCAACGTCCCTATAATTAACAGTAGTTACTGAACAAGTCAGTGATTCTCAGTACATACTGAATAAATCAGAGTACAGCGCTGGAGACTCTCTCCTTTAGTGTAGGGGGAATGTTAGTGTTAGGTAGTGTTGAGTGTAGGGTTAATGTTAATGTTAGGTAGTGTTGAGTGTAGGGGGAATGTTAGTGTTAGGTAGTGTTGAGTGTAGGGGGAATGTTAGTGTTAGCTAGTGTTGAGTGTAGGGTTAGTGTTAGCTAGTGTTGAGTGTAGGGGGAATGTTAGTGTTAGCTAGTGTTGAGTGTAGGGTTAGTGTTAGGTAGTGTTGAGTGTAGGGTTAATGTTAGGTAGTGTTGAGTGTAGGGTTAATGTTAATGTTAGGTAGTGTTGAGTGTAGGGGGAATGTTAGTGTTAGCTAGTGTTGAGTGTAGGGGGAATGTTAGTGTTAGCTAGTGTTGAGTGTAGGGATAATGTTAATGTTAGGTAGTGTTGAGTGTAGGGTTAATGTTAGGTAGTGTTGAGTGTAGGGTTAATGTTAATGTAAGGTAGTGTTAAGTGTAGGGATAATGTTAATGTTAGGTAGTGTTGAGTGTAGGGTTAATGTTAATGTTAGGTAGTTTTAAGTGTAGGGATAATGTTAATGTTAGGTAGTGTTGAGTGTAGGGTTAATATTAATGTTAGGTAGTGTTGAGTGTAGGGTTAATGTTAGGTAGTGTTAAGTGTAGGGTTAGTGTTAGGTAGTGTTGATTGTAGGGTTAGTGTTAGGTAGTGTTGAGTGTAGGGTTAGTGTTAGGTAGTGTTGAGTGTAGGGTTAGTGTTAAGGTTACTCTGTGTTAGTTCTGGTGTATGTATTTTATTTATTAATATTATTTAATATTTAATAAAAACAGGAATTGAACTGATTATAAATTCTAACCTTTCTAAATGATTCAATTCTAAATTAAACAGGCGTCAATACTGAGACGGCTCCGGAGCTGCTGGAGTCTGAAGATGCTGGACCACCCTCTAGCACCCCTCTGGGTGAGTAGGAGAACCTGTTATCATGATGAACATCATTCTATCTCTACATTAACAGAACAAATGCTGATCTTCTTCATTCTGATATGAATATTAAAGCAGGAGAACAGAGAGCTCCTGACACCAGTGAGCTCCTGGAGATCCTGCAGAGGGACGTTGCTGGAGGAGTGGAGCTGGACCAGCATCTTCAAGCAGAAACCCAGACCTGTGAGCAGACTGAGGAGGAGACCAGGAGAGAAATGCTGCTGGAGGAAACTCCTACCAGCAGCACATCTCTGGGTGAGTAGAACAAACTATTAGCATCATGCTAACTCTGAATTGTACAGCATTGGAGAACATTACCAGAACAAAGCGGCTGCTGGTGGTCCACTCCAGCACGCAGTCCAGTCCTGCTGATGTAATAAATGAACAAGTTAATGAAGACCACCTGAACTCCATCAGGCACTAGTTAAGATTTGGTGATGTCATAATTTCTGACTTGACAAGGACCATCAGAACTGACCATAACGTTACTGAACATCTGCTGATCTTCTTAGAATCTGACTCAGGAGCTCCGGTCCTGGAGGAGGTTGAGGACACCGGGGTAGAAACTCCTGAGACCCTGGTGTCCTCCCCCGTGGATCCCACAGTCCAGTCCTTCGGTAAGTAACGGAAATGACCTGTGGAAATATATCAAGTATGAAAATAACACAGCTGGACGACTGACAGTGTTTATTAATGTGAAAGACGACGAGAAGGTGATGACTGTGGTGAGGGTGGTCTCTGCAGCAGAGGCGTTCAGATACCTGCAGGAGAACATGAAGGTATCTGACCTGCAGGACCTCGAGTTCCCTCCGGGTGAGTAAAAGAAGGACTCACTACAAAAACTACATTCAGACAAAATCAGAAACATTAATATCTCAATATCTCTCAACATCTCACTCTCACTGAATATCTTCTACAAACATCAGCGAACAACACCAACGCCGTCATCGAGGCCGCCTGCCAGGTCGTCTACGTCCTGCTGCAGAGACTAGCGTCCTCACCTGACCAGCACCTGAGTGAGTAAAGCTCATAAACACTAAATATTAAAGATGATACTGAACACTTCACAGCCAGCACGTCCATGTGGGGCCCGTATGGTTCTTATCTGGCCTGTATGGCTTTCACGTGGGCTTGTAGGGGCTTTATGATTGGAGATACATGGGGCCCCGCTGGGTTATAACTTTTTACCCCATTTGGGTTACAGTTGTGAGCCCCTCTTAGGCTACTGTTGAGGGTCCAGTTATGGAACTGCTCACATGGTCAATAGTTCACATGGGCCCATCTTGCAGTCCGGCTCGGCCCAAGTTACTGGTCCACATTAACAAACACACACAGGGCCCCTATGAAGGCAATGGACAAATCTTTGTGGGCCCCAACCAGGTTGCCCCAATGGGTAGTCCATCTTTGACCCATGTGGGGTCCACATGGACATGTTGGCTGGGTCAGTAGATCTTGAAGGAGAAATATCAGATCTGCTGATACTCAGAGCTTCAATATCAGGATCAGCATCTTCACCAGCTGCTGTGATGATGTAGCAGCTGAACATCTGCTGATGTTTATTTCTATTAAATCAGTTACCAAGGTGCTGATCATCATGGCGACAGTTCCTGAGTTTGCTGATGTAGGACGGCTGTTAACTCAACACCTGAACAGCGTCCGAGGCCCCATCAGCACAGCTCTGGGTGAGTAACAGAAACCAGAACCTTCTCTGACACCAGGGCCCCAGAATAGACTAGGCTGGCGTTGGTCCATTCCAGCAGATAGAACTATCTCAGTTGACGATGACCACTCAAACTCAGTCAGGCAGCATTTGGTGATGTGACTTGATGATCAGAACCCACCATAATCTGACTGAACATCTGCTGATCCTTTCAGAACCAGGAACTGAGCTAGATCCTGAGGTGGGGGTGGATGCAGAGGTGGAGACCCTGCGTACCATCTTCTGCCCTCACCTCGACGAGACGTATGATCACCTTGGTAAGTAGCGGAAACGCTCAGTGCAAATATATGAAGAGTGAAAACGATGCAGCTGGAGAACTGACAGTGTGTATCAATGTGAATCCAGTGGACGAGATGCTGACGGGGCTTTTGGTCCAGCTAGCTGCCGACGCCCTCATCTACCTCCGCAAGGTGAACAGTGAACCTCCAGGTGAGTCATCAGAAGAACATTCAGGTAAAAGTAGGAATCATGTTTAATGATAACATGAACCTGTGTTCATTCATTCTTTCTAAATGAACTAGTGAGCAACGACATCTCCAGGGCCGACATCACCACACAGGCCTTGGACGCTATCCTGGAGGAGCTGGTCACGGGGAGGGATCAGCATCTCAGTGAGTAATGCTAATGAGCACCAGGAACTAAAGAGGGAGTCCATGTGGTAACAGCTGGTGGTTTCAGACTGATATGAGCAGAAAGAGCTTAAGAAGTAGTAACATCAGATCAGCTGATCCTCAAGTCTTCAATATCAGTATCACCATCTTTACTAGGTTCTGTGATGAAGACTCAGCTGAACATCTGCTAATATTTATTTCTATTCAATCAGTTCACGACTTCCTGTGCCTGATGTCCGCGGCCCCTGACTACCAGGGCATTGTGGAGGTGCTGGCGACCCTTATGGACGCCGCCAGAACCTATTACTGTGGACGTCTGGGTGAGTAGAAGAACCTAGTAGCTTGATGATCATCATAATAAGTGTGAACGTCTGAAGAACTGCTAATGTTTCATCAGGATTTATTAGTTAGTTATTAATCTTCATCTGAACTTCATACTGATTCTGCTCGGGCTCGTTTTACGAGGTGACTCTGAGTCCAGTTTGTATGTGAGCAACACAAACACCAGAGTCAGGTCCAACCACAGTGATGGATCTGGACAGCTGTTGATGTTTCCTTATGTTACAGCACGAGACCAGACGGAGAACGTGGAGGAAGCTGGGGCTCCGGCGGAATCCACCAGAGATGGTTTCAAGAGGATGGCACCTGAAATTGAGCCACCTCAGGTGCCACAGCTGCCTCAACTGCCTCATCAGCCTCAGCCATCTCAGCAGCCCCAGCCGCGCCAGCTGCCTCAACCGCGTCATCTGGCTCAAGAGATTCAGCGGCCTCAGCCACCACATCAGCGTCAGCCTCCTCAGCCGCCTCGAGGTAAGTAAAGAAAACAGATCTCAGATTGTGTTTACATAAACATACACTCTTACAAATAAAGGTACTTCCTCAGATCTTGAGTTGGATACACGGCTCTAGAGATAAACGTTCACTGGTAGTGGAGCTTCTACAAGGTTCTTCATGCCCACACATCAGTTTTACATAGAAGCGTCCATTAGAACGTTCTTCAGGAGACCAGAAGTTCTTCTTCTACAGTAATCACACATTGATACTAACATGAGTGTAACTGCATTTGTAGCTCACAGAGACAGAAGGAGCCACGGCTGTCCTGGGGTGAGGCCTCCCCCTTCTCCTCCACAAACTCACCATGGACACCATGGACAACATCAACATGGACCCAGACATCGGTCCACTGAAGTTGAGTGGACACAGCGGCCCCGGGGACAGAGGACTCGTCCTCGAGTGCCGAGATACCAGATGGGGGAGGAGGCGGCTGATCACGGGTGGCACTATACCCACCGACCCGAACACCAGACCCCGAATCCCAGAGGAGCCCGTCAACATCATCATGACGAGTGTGCTCCTCCACGAGGAGAGGGAGAGGGTGCTGGTAGAAGACGGAGACGTGGAGGAGGACGAAGGCAAAAGAGACCTGAGTGGTGGCAGCACGACGACAGATAAAGACCAGAACATCGTCACATCCACCAACGTCCTACAATAACCCAAACCTACAAATACCTAAACCTCCAATCACCCATACCTCATCAAGATCACCCCAACCCTCTACAATCACCCCAACCTTCTATCATCCTAACCTTCTACAATCACCCCTACCTTCTACAATCACCCCAACCTTCTACCATAACCCCTACCTTCTACAATCACCCCGACTTTCCTCAATCAACCCAACCTTCTACAAATCAACTCAAACTTCTACAATTAGCCCTACCTCCTCAAGATCACGCCAACCTTCTAAAATCAACGAAACCCTCTACAAATCAACCCCCAACCTTCTACAATCGCCCCAAACTTCTACAATCAATGCAATCTTCTACAAATCAAACCAACCTTCTACAAATCAACCCAAACCTCTACAATCATGCCAACATTCTACAATCAACCCAACCTTCTACAAATCAACTCAAACTTCTACAATTAGCCCTACCTGGTCAAGATCACGCCAAACTTTTAGAATCACCTCAAACGTCTACAATCAACGCAATCTTCTACAAATCAAACCAGCCTTCTACAAATCAACCCAACCTTCTACAAATGTACCGAAACTTCTACAATCATGCCAACCTTCTACAATCAACCCAACCTTCAACAAATCTGCCCAGCCTTCTACAATCAACCCAACCTTCTACAAATCAACCCAAACTTCTACAATCATGCCAACCTTCTACAATCAACCCAACCTTCTACAAATCTACCCAGCCTTCTACAATCAACCCAACCTTCTACAAATCAACCCAAACTTCTGCAAACACCCCAACCTTCTACAAATCAAACCCCAACCTTCTACAATCAACCCAAACTTCTACAATCATGCCAAACTTCTACAATCAACCCAACATTCAACAAATCTACCCAGCCTTCTACAATCAACCCAACCTTCAACAAATCAACCCAAACTTCTACAATCATGCCAACATTCTATAAATCAACCCAACCTTCTACAAATCTACCCAGCCTTCTGCAATCAACCCAACTTTCTACAAATTAACCCAAACTTCTACAATCATCCCAACATTCTACAAATCAACCCAAACTTCTACAATCAAACCAAGCTTCTACAAATCAACCCACCAACCTTTTACAAATCACCCCAATCTTCTACAATCACCCCAACCTTCTACAATCACCCCAACCTTCTACAAATCAGCCTAACCTTCTAAAAATCAACCCAAACTTCTACAAAGACACCAACCTTCTGCAAATCAACCCAACCTTCTACAATCACCCCGACCTTCTACAATCACCCCAATCTTCTACAAGTCAACCCAACCTTCTACAATCACCCCAACCTTCTACAATCACCCCAACCTTCTACAATCAACCCAACCTTCAACAATCACCCCAACCTTCTACAATCAACCCAACCTTCAACAATCTCTCCCCAAAACCACAAATATAAAAATAATTGAAAAAAATTAAATAAGCTACAATTCTTTATTCTTTAATAGTGTAATACAGTGTTCAGGTATGTTACTGAACATTCTGCTGAGAGTCTACAGGCTTTATTAGTGTAATACAGTGTTCAGGTATGTTACTGAACGTTCTGCTGAAGGTCTACAGGCTTTATTAGTGTAATAAAGTGTTCAGGTATGTTACTGAACGTTCTGCTGAGAGTCTACAGGCTTTATTAGTGTAATACAGTGTTCAGGTATGTTACTGATCGTTCTGCTGAGAGTCTACAGGCTTTATTATTGTAATACAGTGCTCAGGTATGTTTCTGAACGTTCTGCTGAGGGTCTACAGGCTTTATTAGTGTAATACAGTGTTCAGGTATGTTACTGAACGTTCTGACTGTGAGACATACACACACACACACACACACACACACACACACACACACACACACACACACACACACACACACACACACTAAGGGTCAGTGAGACACCCACATACTCTTACACACACAAACACACTAATGAGCACACACACTAGGGGGCAGGGAAACACCCACCCATACACACACACATATACATACATACATACACACACACCTATATATAAACACACACACAAATATACACACACCCATACACACACATACACACATACACAAACACATATACATACATACACATACATACATATACACACACCCATATATACACACACAACACACACACACACACACACACACACACATACACAGACATATACACATAAACACACACACAAACACACACACACTCATACACACACACATACACAAACACATATACATACATACATACACACACACCTATATATACACACACAAACACACACACACACTCACATACACAGACATATACAAATACACACACACACACACAGACATATACACATAAACACACACATACACAGATATATACAAATACAAACACACACACACACATACACAGACATATACACACACAAACACACACACACACTCAAGTTCCTCTCATAAACATGTTAATATTGTTAATTTCAGTGATGATATTGTTTTGAAATAAAAACAGACCACAGTTATTATTAATATTAATATTATTTATTAGCTGTTCTTATTATACAGTCTTAGATGTGTGTGCTGAGTGTGTGTTCTGAGTGTGTGTGCTGAGTGTGTGTGCTGAGTGTGTGTTCTGAGTGTGTGTTCTGAGTGTGTGTTTTGCTGAGTTTGTGTTCTGAGTGTGTTTACTGAGTGTGTGTACTGAGTGTGTACTGAGTATGTACTGAGTGTGCACTGAGTGTGTACTGAGTGTGTGTACTGAGTGTGTACTGAGTGTGTACTGAGTGTGTGTGTGTATTAGACAGGAAGAGTCCAGAGATTCACCCGAACACGCTAACGTTGCTGTTAGCAGCTCTGAGTAACTAGGACAGCCAATCAGAGCTCAGCAAATTATTTATGAACTCACCAAAAAAAGGAAAACAGTGCTTCATTCTAGGACCAGATCAAAGAGTGTAAATAGTGTAAATGGGTGTGTAAATCCAGCGTCTGGACCACCAAAGTCACATACGTTCTAAGTAGAACATCAGATCTCCCACCTGTTTGTTCCCACCCTAGTAAGTGAACGTTCATCTAACCTGAAGTTCCTCACCGGTTCCTCTAAACATTCCTGTTACAACCAGTTGTGATGAAGTAACTCCAGATATGACCAACAACCACTGTGGACCATCAGACAGGTCAGTTCAACTCCTCAGTGTAGATCTTCATGGATGAACACCTTTAAACCAGAGGGTAGCTGGTCAACGTAGAGATCCCACACTGGTTGTTCTTGTTCCTGGACATCCTTATGTAGCCCTTTTCACCCCATCCGGTTCCCCAGCTGCAGAACACACCACGTTTACTGTGGAATTCTGGGATAATTACACTGTTTGAAGTCTGAAACATTGCTACGTTGTTCGTTTACCTGTTCTTGACAAGCCAGTAGTCCTCTCCGTAGACGTCAGTGCTGTAACCAACGACCAGGACAGCGTGATTGGGTTCTGTGCTGCAGTACGGATCATCATAGACACCTACGACCGGTCAGCACATCCACCGTCAGTAGAGATGAACATCAATCAGTTAGATAGTAATTTGGTGACTCAATGGCAAGAAGACACCACACGTCCCATCAACACATCACCAGCGTGACCTCATAGCTAACAGTTCCAGATGTTCTATGTACCTCCACCTCCTCATCGTCGTCACCTGGGTCTGGTTTAGTCGTGAGTCTTGAACTGTACCTTGTCTTTGTATATGGGCTACAAGTGTTTTCTGATTTCCAGCTTCTTTCACTTTGGAATACTGTTTCTTATTTATGTCCATGTTTCTTCTAATGCAGGGTCACCACACATCCAGGGACGGTCCCCGTTGTTGGTGGTCCCCAAATGCAGCAGTCCCCGTTTTTAGAAAGTCCTAAGACCTAAAACCGACCTGCTAAACATCTTACATCCTACATCACTGTCTATGGACCATGGACGTAGATTTACTCTTGACATTGGTGGAGATCTATGAATCTACCCCGCCACGCCCCGCCACGCCCCACCACGCCCCACCACGCCCCACCACGCCCACCACGCCCCACCACGTTGTTTTATCTTCTATTCTACGAGCTTTTCACCTCCTCAGAATAACTGTCTCAGTTTCAAACCAGTAATCAGCCAGTTTACATCTAAACACTCATCAACATTCCTTCAACCATAGAGCAGCTGACGTCTCTACCACACTAGCATTAATGAAAGTAGGAGCTTGTTATTCGTAGCTACAGGAGATGTTAATCTGCTGTATTTGATTTATAAATATTTATGTATATATTTATATATATTTGATTCTTAATCTGAGAATGTTCATTTGTATGTGTGTCCACTGGTAAGTAAGTAACTATTGTTAAAGTAATATTATAAATAGAAAAAAAGCCAAACCCAGTCATATACAAGTGTAAAAATTAATTATATACGTACTTAAAGAAAACTTACACGTATACTTTCAGTTTAAAATCATCTAAACTAGACGTTTACTGAGAGTATGTTTAAAAGTGTTTGTTCAATAAACTAAAAGTGGGACAGAAGTATATACGTTGTAACTGAAGGGCAGCTTGGAGGCGCAGTGGGTGGAGCTGCCGCTTCATAGCAAGAAGGGTCCGGGTTGGACTCCCAGCCACCGTGACCACAGAGATTGTGTAAAGATTGTATGGTCTCTCAGCGACTGTGTGGGTTTCCTGCTACACTCAACAGACGTGCAGTCGTGTGAATTGTGAGAGTGTGTATGTCTGTGTGAAAATCTTTTTTTATAATGAATAAATAATCTAGTAAACTAACAGTAAACACATAAACTTACTTTTAGTGTAGTTGCAGTACAAAAGTATACTTAAAAGTATATTACTTAAAAATAAAAGTGACCACTTCAGTCCAGAGAAGTTCTAAAATAGTACATATACAATAGTACTACCAAAACAATAACATCATTATACTAACTACATAAAGTATACTTGGGAATACACATATTTAGAGTTATACCTTCAACCTAATGAGAAACTGTAACTCAGTTTATATACAATACCTACATTTAGAGTTATACATTCAACCTAATGAGAAACTGTAACTCACTTTATATACAATACCTACATTTAGAGTTATACACTCAACCTAATGAGAAACTGTAACTCAGTTTATATACAATACCTACATTTAGAGTTATACATTCAATCTAATGAGAAACTGTAACTCAATTTATATACAATATCTACATTTAGAGTTATACACTCAACCTAATGAGAAACTGTAACTCAGTTTATATACAATACCTACATTTAGAGTTATACACTCAACCTAATGAGAAACTGTTACTCAGTTTATATACAATACCTACAATTAGAGTTATACATTCAACCTAATTAAAAACTGTAACTCAGTTTATATACAATACCTACATTTAGAGTTATACACTCAACCTAATGAGAAACTGTAACTCAGTTTATATACAATACCTACATTTAGAGTTATACATTCAACCTAATGAAAAACTTTATCTCAGTATATATACAATTTATCATTATTCTCCTCAAACCAAGGCATCTGAAGCCCTTAAGATCTTTTACAGGGCATGACTGCGTCGTTGCTGTCTAAAGGAAAACAAGGATCTCCAAAACTCTCTTTACTTTTAATGGAAGTCAGTGGAACCAGAATTATTTTCTAGCCAATTTTGGAGCATTTCTATTGGTCCATTCATCATGAAATTTGTCCACAATGTAAACGACAGCTGTTGTGTTCAAATGATATAGAAAAATGAAAATTGATGAAAGTGGAGATGCATGTTTTTCTTTGATCAGCGACCGTACTGAAGATGTTTCCCAGAGGAGAGTGAGTTTAGAGATGAAGAACATTTTGTTTGGACATTCTGAATAATCTCTGTTGGTCACCTGACTTATAGAACTGGAAGGTGTGACGAGTTATATCGACGGCTGCTGAAACAGGTCCGACGACGGCCACGGCTTCCTGCAGGACGCGCTCGTCTCCACTGGGCAACTCTTCGTAGTCACTGCAGGTGGCGCTAGCGTTCATTGGACTGAACTTGCAAACCCCCTCCTGGAGAAGAAACAGAATCGGAAACCAGGTGTAAAGGAGTAAACCCGGCCTGTCCGGCCCCAACTCTCCAATCTCAGACCTCAAACTGACCGCTAGCCTGGACTCACCTCAGCCACGTACGGGTACGAGCTCTCGGACTGCAGGCCTCCGCTGTGCATGACGTACTCGAAGGCGTTCTCCACCCAGCCGCCCGCACAGCCACGGTTCTCAAAGAACCAAGAGCAGTCCACCAGCTGCTGCTCACTCAGAGACACCAGCTCCCTGGTCTTCCGGAACATCTGGCCCTCTAGCGCCCCCGTCTGAGAGAGAGAGAGAGGACATCGAGGACATCATCATCTCCAAAATAGCTCAACAGCAAATATGTTCTTCGATGTAGGTTAATATTCAGAGACTTCATTCCAAGCAGGTCTGGAGAACTTCTATTGGTCCTGCTTACATCACATGTATATCTACAAGTCTGAAGCTCCCACTGAACTCACCGCACTGAAAGCCCAGCAGGAGCTACACATGTACTGGTTTTTAACCTCAGTTACGAAGCCCATTTTCCTCCAGTCTACATTATAAGGCAGATCAGCGCCCCCTGTCTGTCGGAGGAGTGTAGTAGCACTGCGGGTCTTGGTCCTATTGAAGGATCTCAGGCAACCCTTGAACATGGCCTGATACTCCTGGTTGTCCTGTTGGAGAAGAAGAGCATTTAAAAACACATGATTACACCATTTACAATACCTGCATTTAGAGTTATGCACTCAATCTAATGAAAAACTGTATCTCAGTTTATATACAATACCTACATTTAGAGTTATACATTCAACCTAATGAGAAACTGTAACTCAGTATATATACAATACCTACATTTAGAGATATACACTCAACCTAATGAGAAACTGTAACTCAGTTTATATACAATACCTACATTTAGAGTTATACATTCAACCTAATGAGAAACTGTAACTCAGTTTATATACAATACCTACATTTAGAGTTATACATTCAACCTAATGAGAAACTGTAACTCAGTTTATATACAATACCTACATTTAGTGTTATACATTCAACCTAATGAGAAACTGTAACTCAGTTTATATACAATACCTACATTTAGAGTTATGCACTCAATCTAATGAAAAACTGTATCTCAGTTTATATACAATACCTACATTTAGAGTTATACACTCAACCTAATGAGAAACTGTAACTCAGTTTATATACAATACCTACATTTAGAGTTATACATTCAACCTAATGAGAAACTGTAACTCAGTTTATATACAATACCTACATTTAGTGTTATACATTCAACCTAATGAGAAACTGTAACTCAGTTTATATACAATACCTACATTTAGAGTTATACACTCAACCTAATGAGAAACTGTAACTCAGTTTATATACAATACCTACATTTAGAGTTATACATTCAACCTAATGAGAAACTGTAACTCAGTTTATATACAATACCTACATTTAGTGTTATACATTCAACCTAATGAGAAACTGTAACTCAGTTTATATACAATACCTACATTTAGAGTTATGCACTCAATCTAATGAAAAACTGTATCTCAGTTTATATACAATACCTACATTTAGAGTTATACACTCAACCTAATGAGAAACTGTAACTCAGTTTATATACAATACCTACATTTAGAGTTATACATTCAACCTAATGAGAAACTGTAACTCAGTTTATATACAATACCTACATTTAGTGTTATACATTCAACCTAATGAGAAACTGTAACTCAGTTTATATACAATACCTACATTTAGAGTTATACATTCAACCTAATGAGAAACTGTAACTCAGTTTATATACAATACCTACATTTAGAGTTATACATTCAACCTAATGAGAAACTGTAACTCAGTTTATATACAATACCTACATTTAGAGTTATACATTCAATCTAATGAGAAACTGTAACTCAGTTTATATACAATACCTTCATTTAGAGTTATACATGGACTGAGATTTCTATAGATACAGTATTACGTTTGGTAGATGTGAGAAATCTATATGGTGTTCAATCTTCTAGAAGGGAACGTTGTTTCTGAACTTCTTGAGAACGTGTACGAGAGATCTCACCATGTCTCCAAACTGGTTCATGCCGAGTCTGTAGGTCTTGATACCCTGGTCAGCCAGCAGGTTGTGCTGCAGGACCAGCTTAAGATTGTCCAGCCAGATCATCTTCCTCTGAGACTCTTCTTCCTCTGAACCGTAACTCTTACCTGAGAGAGAAACGTAAACACACAGGTATGTGGGGTTGAAGACCAGACAGAACGTCTTAAAATGATAAGAACAGGTTACTGTGATATTCCTGACATGCTCAACAAACAACTGTCCAATCAGAACCGTTCTCTCTGTGGTATGTAGGCAGATACAGCTGAGCGAGCTGTTCTATTGGTCAGGGCCTCAGGAGCTGCACTGAAGGCCTCACACATTATAGTTACTACCAACATAATTATTCTTGGGAAAGTTCTAGATACATGACACACTGTGAATGAGTGGTACTGTAAATAGTTTCTAGATAACTAAGTGTGAAAAGTCTAAGCAAATTCTAGATGACCACAAATATGAGTGGTGGTGAAAACATGTTCTAGATAACTGAGTGTGGATATGAGCAACAGTGTAGGCATGCTCTACATAATTAGTAGAGTAGTTGGGTAAACAGGTTCTAGATAACAAAGTGTGAATAAGCAGTAGAGTATGCATGTTCTAGATAACTGACTGACTTCAGATAAAAACCTTTAATCTAGAACAGCCAAAAATCAAACAAAGTTAACTTAGTTCTAACATACTAATAGAACCCCATAGAAGTGCTTGAGGAAATTAGCATTACTGTAAATGTGTATTTGAAATGGACCGAACTGTTTGGTTCTAGATCTTGTAGACATTGTTTGTAAATGGTTATTGGCACAGAAGATGTGCTACGGTTCCCACCTTGAGAAGAATGATTTTAAAGAACGTTCTTGCTGTCTGGCTGTAAACGTTCCACAGTGTTCGACACCACAGTGACTAAAACATGAATGAACCCAAAATAACTGAGGTTCTCTGAGTTCTAATCTGTTAGACTGAAGCTAATTACTTACTGAACCTCAGCTTCCAGCTGTGGAACTCCAGATCCTCCAGAGAGACACTGGCTGCACCGGCCATGACCACCAGAGCGGCGACAACGAGCAGAACACTCATTCTGGAATAGTTCTAGTATTAATAGTCATATTCAAAGATTCACACTCACCAGTGACTGAACATGTTCTAGATAACTGAATGTGAACATAAGCAACAGTGTAAGCAGGTTCTAGATAACATAGCTGTAGTGTACGCAGTTTCTAGACAACTGACTGCAAATGTGAGTGATGGCATAAACATGTTCTAGACAACTGACTGCAAGTATATGTGGTGATGCGTGCAGGTTCTAGATAACTGTGAATACAAGTTGTAATGTAAGCAGGTTGTTGATAACTGTCTGCAAACGAGTGGTAGGTTCTAGACTGTTAATAGGAATGGTAGAGTTATGAGGTTCTGTAGGTGTAACATTCTATTCATACTCAGTAACGTATAAACTCCAGCACTGTGATCTTTAATGTTCCTCAGTTGCAAGCAGAACCTCCAACCATACAAAGTTCTCCGGCTAGCTTTGTGGAGTTCCTGGAATTGTTCTAGATAACACTGTTTTTTAGTTACACTATAAATAAATATGGTAAAGTCTTTGATCTTTGCTTTCAGTTCTTTTAGTTTTTGAAGCTAGTGCTTTCATGTTTCAGGATGAATCAGCATGCAGATCCACTTCAAAGCTAGAACCGATAACTATGAGCACAAACAGCGTCTCTGCAGTTCTCAGCGTTCTTAGACCTGCAGCTGTTTCTAATTCTTACTTTCATTTCAGTAGTTTTCTCTCTTTTTACATCAGTCCTGTTTCTGTACGTCCCTCCACCTGTCTGCATGTTCTAGATCTTACCTGGAGGTGTGAGTGTGTGTTCTCCTGCAGATCAGAAGCTCTCTGTGTGGTGGAGTATATGTGGAGGGTGCTATAGAAACATCTGCTTCTGTTTTCTGACTGTATTTAAACTGAGCTGCTGTATCTTCACATTCTTTGATGTGTGTAGACGAAGAGGACTGAGTCGGGCAGGACGGGACTGACCGGACAGTCTGGTTTGGTTGTGTTACGGCTGCTGTATTTGTACTTTGTTACTTGACACCTCTCTGATGGAGACGGTTCTTCATGTTCACAATCTGACCTAATGAATCTCGGCACTCGTGTCTTGGAATAAGTACAAATCCTTCGATGGGATTACTGGTCATTCAGTCCGTTCAGGTTACAACACTGCCCCCAGAGGCTTGTACAGTGGACACTATGCATGATGGCAACATCACTTAATGTGCTTCCCTTCTTATCCTGACTCCCATCACTCTGGAATAGGGTCAGTCTGGACTCCTCAGACCACATGACCTTTTCCATCATCCAGTCTTTATACTCCCTACAGACTGGAGCTGATTACTCTCACTAACGAGCGTCCACTCAGCTGTCCCAGTACTGTGAGTCTTGGTCATGTGGAAATGATCTATTGACCACAGTCTTGATTCTACTGTTCAGTTTTACCCTCACCAATTGTTTAAGTGTCCTATCACAAACATTCAGCATGTTCTTCTTCTGTGAGGTTGAAGTTCTTCACTCCTGACTTGGTGGTAATACTGTGCTGGTCAGTTCTGAACCCTGTTCCAGTCATTCCAGCTTCTCCTGAATGGGTTTGCTTTTTTTCAGCTGGACGCTGGACAATAATCTGACCTTCTGGAACACAGTGAGATGTTTCTCCTGACCAGGATACACAGGTTTGTCTACATGGTTGTTTAAGGAATGAGGAGCTGCTCACTGTATCAGTTAGAGGAGAAAGAACTGATACCAGCTGAAACTCCTTTATCACTGCAGTAATCGTCCAATCAGAGACTCAAAAAAGAAGCAACAAAAGGTGACTTGAGGTGACTAGAGGTCAAGATATGATCTACTTCTTTCACAATAAGATATTCATGTTACTTTGTATTGTATGTCTGATTATTTACCTCTGTTCTAATCAGATCTTTTAAATTATCAGCTTATCAGTTTTGGTGCCTCAGACCTTTACACAGTAGTGTATATATATATAGTTGTATGTATATATGCAGTTGTATGTAGTTATATGAACTAGAGCTTAGAACCTGCATTAGAACCTGATGTGAAGTTGTTGAGTGTCAGCATCTCGTTAGTGTGAGTTTTTGTGTTGATTAGCAGTCGTGTTGGTTTAATGTTGTTATATTGGGTCACATTGTTTGTGTGGGAACACTCGAGATGTTGGAAAGGAGGATATAAAGAAGAATGTTGTGCTTTTGTATGCAGGAAGGCATGCGTGTCACGGGGAACCGGCCTCACTGCTGAGACAGGAAGCTGCAGTCTCTCTGACAGAGGGGTTGTTTTGCTCCAAATTCAGAGAAAAGATTAAACCTTAAACCTCACACGTCCCAGATGGCGCCTTCTCGCATCCCCCCTCTTTATTTTCAGGTAGTTTGTACAGTTTGTATCGCTGTACGTGGTAAAACCTGCAGGACGTACGGGGCTGTAGGGTTGAGGTCATGCTGAGGCCCCGTTGAGACCCGTTGGGCTTCGGCTGGCCGAGCGTGTTGATGTTAATGTTTAGTTTCACTTCCAGTTAGAGGTCAGCATGGAGTCATGTGATCATGAGCCGAGGGTTAAGTGCTGGGCAGTGCGGTGAGACAACTGACCTGTTTTAGCTTTACTGGACTATAAAACAAGAAGTGCTGAGTCACTGGAGTTAAACCGAGTAATATAACGAGTCATGAGGGTTTTTATTTGGCGCATGTGGGGAAACCAGTGTGTACGAATGATGTGCCTGATATTATTAAAAGATTCAGAGAATCAGAAAACCTCTACACAAGAACCAGAACCTGAACCGAAAGGTGATCTTCGAACCCCCTGATAGCACTGCATTAAAAACAGAGCCGGTTCTGAACTGAAGTCACTGCATGTAACTCTTCCCAACACCATCAACACAGTTCACCACTGCTACACACACTCAAGTTTAAACTCTACTATGATATAGTAACCAGATATAAACAGATCCAGAAACAGCAACGCTGCCTTCTCTGGGCCCGAGCTCAGTTAAGATGGACTGAGGAGATGTGTAAAAGTGACCTTTGGAACCAAAACCTGGTATTCTTTTAAGAAATCATGGATCCTCTGGAATAAAGAGGAGACCATCCGGCTTGTTATCAGTACACAGCTTAAAACCATCGTCTGTGAGGGCATGTGGGGTCATTAGTGTACGTGGTCTGAGTGACCTGCACGTCTGTGAAGCTCTATTAATACTGTATATATGGTATATATAGTGATATCTATGGGCTTTGCTGCATACAGACGGGTATTACAGCAGCAGTTCTGTAGTAAAGAGTCCAGGAGCTAACCTGACCTGCCTGCAGTCCACACCACTGGTCACCCACTGAAAACATCTGGAGCTTTATAAAAGGAAAAGTAGGACACCGGAGACGCGGAACTGTACGGCGGGGCTGAATCTCATAGTAAGCATGTAAACGTTTGACTTTAAGAATTACAGCAATCGTCTCCTCAGTTCCCAACACGTACAGAGAGCTGTTAACAGTAGAGCTGATCACAGAGCTCCACATCCACCTGTTACAACCTCACCTCAACAAGTTACTGCATCAATTTCCAAATGCACACTTTTTCTAAACACCATGGAAGTTTTTAGATCTAACGTTTGATAGGTTCAGATTCAAAAAATAATTTTAAAACAGTGATGTAGTCATTAACAGAAGCAATTCCAACTTTTTTGTGATGTAAGAAATCAAATCCAACCACAGCAAATACACTGAGAACTACTGAACTACTGAGAAAAACAAGCAATATATCTGGCATGTGTTCACTGGTGAGTACAGTTGTCTGTCATTAGCATAGAATATGTAATATTAACTCGACTCAAATTATGAGAACAACAATGACCCTAGAACAGAGCCCTGTGGAACACCACTATACTGGGAGAGAGCCTGTGATTCCCAGAAGGTTTACAGAGTATCCAGTAAACTTTTAAGATTCATGGTATTAAAGGCTTCAGTGTGACATAATAGAGGGAGTTAGTTCTGCTTGGAATTTCTGCCTGACTAAGGAACAGGGAGGGAATGGAAGGATGTTGGGGGTCCAAAAAGGCTGAGGTGGGATGGATGTACATTTATCCCTCTTGCAAATCTTTTAAGAATTCTATCTTTCACAGTAAAGACTGAAACATCATTGATTGGACTTACACAGTTTGGTGAACCAGCATATCTGCCTGTTTCGGTTTCCAAGAAAAGCCTCACATTTCCTGTTTTGGTGTTTGTAGTTTGTATTTTCTTTCAGAGTATGGTTTCCTTATTTTATATAGTTGTTCTTATCGTTATATACATTTTTATATCTCATAGAATCAAATAAATTTAAAGTTGAATTGGAAAATTGGATTGTTGAATAAAGTGTATATATATATATATATATATATATATATATATATATATATATATATATATATATATTCAAGGATTCAAGGATTCAAGGAGACTTTATTGTCATTCGCATCACATGTGGTACATGGGGTGGAACGAAATTGTGGTACCCAAGGACCCAGTTTTACCCAGACAGCAGTACTTAAATAAATAAAATAAACATAAATATATAAAATATATGAAAATAAAATGAACAGGAATGGAGAAGGTAGCAGCAGAGTGTATTAAAGTGACTGGTGTCGTAAAAGTGTCAGTGCAGTAAAAGTGTCAGTGCAGTGGTTCCACTAAGTGGCGTTTAAAAGTCTTACAGCTTCCGGAATGAAGCTGTTCCTCAGTCTGTTCGTTCTACACTTAACGCTCCGCAGCCTCCTGCCTGAGGGGAGCGGGACAAACAGTGAGTGTGCTGGATGAGTGGGGTCCTTCATGATGCAGGTGGCCCTCTTCCTGCATCTGGAGGTGTATATGTCCGTGGTGGTGGGGAGGCTGACTCCGACAGACCTCTGTGCAGCCTTCACCACCCTCTGCAGAGCTTTCCTGTCTGCAGCAGAGCAGCTTCCGTGCCACACGTTGATGCTGGAGCATAGAACGCTCTCCACCACACATCTGTAGAAGGAGGTGAGGACCGAGCTCCCGAGCCCAGCTCGCCTCAACCGCCTGAGGAAGTAGAGCCGCTGATGTGCCTTCCTGACCAGGCTGGAAGTGTTGTTGCTCCAGGTGAGGTTGTTGCTCAGGTGAACACCCAAGTACCTGTAGCTGGAGACCACTTCCACCGCAGACCCTCCGACATGCAGGGGGAGGTGGGCATGTCTGCCCCTTCTGAAGTCCACAATCATCTCCTTCGTCTTCTTTATGTTGATGCAGAGGTTGTTCTTTCTGCACCAACCCTCCAGGTGTTCTACCTCCCGTCTGTAGCCAGACTCATCACTGTTTGTGATGCATCCGACCACTGCCGTGTCGTCCGCAAACTTCACAATATGACAGCCTGGGTGGATGGGTGAGCAGTCATATGTGAGCAGCGTGAACAAAAGGGGGCTCAACACACAGCCCTGAGGGGAGCCAGTGCTGAGGATTGTGGTGGAGGAGGAGAGGTTGTGGATCCTCACAGACTGCGGCCTGTTGGTCAGGAAGTCCAGGACCCAGTTGCAAAGAGAAGAGTGCAGACCAAGTGAGGAGAGCTTATCTGTCAGTGTCTGGGGTATCATGGTGTTAAAGGCGGAAGTGAAGTCCACAAAGAGCATACGGACATAAGAGTCCTTCTGCTCCAGGTGGGTGAGGGCAGTGTGGACCACAGAGGAAATGGCATCGTCTGTGGATCGGTTCCTCCTGTAGGCGTACTGGTGTGGGTCCACAGTGACGTCGATGGTGGCTTTGATGTGGGTCATAACCAGTCTTTCAAAGCATTTAGTGACTATCGGCGTGAGAGCTATCGGCCGGTAGTCATTCAGACTTGTCACTGTGGAGCTCTTGGGGACCGGGATGATGGTGGCGGTCTTCAGGCAGGTGGGAACAGCTGCCTGGGTGAGGGAGACATTGAAAATGTCTGCCAGGACCTCGGAGATCTGATCAGCGCACTCCCGTAGTACTCGTCCGGGTATATTATCCGGACCAGCACTTTTCCGGGGGTTGATCCTCCTGAGGGTCCTCCTTACCTCTGCTGGTGTCACACAGAGGGGTACTTCTCCAGGTGGAGGGGTGAGTCTTATGCTGGGCGGGGTGTCAGGGTCCTCAAAGCGGGCATAGAATTTGTTGAGAGCCTCGGGCAGGGAGGGGTCTTTGGAACATTGTGCATCTCTGGTTTTATAGTCTGTGATGCACTTAATTCCCCTCCACATGCTCCTAGGATCCTGGGAGGAGAAGTGTCCCTGGATTTTCAGAGCATATGCAGCTTTGGCCCTCTTAACACCTGCGGTCAGCTCTCTTCTAGCCCTCCTGAGTTCCTGTGCGTCGCCAGACCTGAAGGCAGCATCCCTGGCTTTCAGTAGAGAACGCACCTCTCCATTCAGCCAGGGTTTCTGGTTCGGGTAGCAGGTCACTGTCTTTGTGGTGGTGACATCCTCCACACACTTGCTGATGTACCCGAGGACAGCAGATGTGTAATCCTCCAGATCCAGCTCCCCCTCACTCTCAGCAGCCTCCCTAAAGACATGCCAGTCTGTGCAGCCGAAACAGTCCTGCAGCACAGCGTCTGCGTCACCGGGCCACACAGTGATGGTCTTCTGTGTGGGTCTGGAGCGTTGCAGCGGGGGGTGGTATGCAGGGACCAGCATAATGGAGATGTGGTCGGAGAGCCCGAGGTGGGGGTGGGGGACGGCTCTGTACGCGTCTCTGATGTTGGAGTAAACACGGTCGAGTGTGTTGTCTCCCCGTGTTGGAATGTCTATGTGTTGGTAAAACCTCGGCAAAATGTTCGTCAGGTTCACGTGGTTAAAATCCCCCGCCACCACGTAAAACGCCTCCGGATGCTTGTTCTGAAGCGAGCTGATGTTGTCATGTAGCTCTTTCAGTGCGTTGTTAGCATTAGCATCCGGTGCTATGTAAACGGCAATGACGAACACAGCTGTAAACTCCCGAGGCAGATAGTGTGGCCGACACTTCACGGTCAGCTGTTCTGTTGCCTCGGAGCATAGGGCGTTTACCATCACACAGTTTGTGCACCAACCTTTGTTTATGTAGACGCATAAGCCGCCCCCTCGTGCTTTTCCGGACAGCTGGTTGCGGTCCGCGCGGAAGAGCTGCCGGCCGGCGAGCTGGAAGGCTGAGTCCGGCATGCTGTCGTTTAGCCATGTTTCCGTGAGACAGATCACAGCGCAGTTCCTCATCTCATCAGAAACACTCATCCTCAGCCGCAGAAGGTCCAGCTTGTTGTCCAAAGAGCGAACATTGGACAGGAAGAGAGATGGAATCGGGGGTCTGTCGGCGTTAGCCTTGAGCCTGGCTAGCACGCCGGCCCGCTTCCCTCTCTTCAGTCTTCGCCTGCATCGCTTCCTTTTGCCCTTTGTTCGTACCGCTCTGACCCGCCACGCCGGTGTCCGGAGAAGTTGTAGTCTGCCCAGCTTGGCTCTGAAACTACTGTCCATAGTTGCTACTTTTGTGGCAGAGCTGTCCTTAATCTTAAAAAGTTCGGTTCGGCTGTAACTCACAGGCTTAAGGCGCGTGAAATCGCTATCAGAACCGACGTAAAAATAACTGAAAGCTGGGTTTTCGCTGGGAGCGTGAGAAGCTGCTGCACCACCGCGCGCGGCCATCTTGTTATATATATCACTTGAGCTGCAGTTGTCAAAGCATTTCACTGCTAGCTGTACTGTGCATGACTTTGTATGTAACAAATAAACTTAGACTTGATTGGATTTGAGCTGATCCAACACAACAGCTCATGAAGTTACTGAATTCTGAATATTAGATTATCCCACTAAAGAGCATCGAGTCGTCTGCCTGTTTCAGTTTCCTGTTTTGGTGTTCATAGTTTCATTTACCTACTTTCTATTTCTTTCTTTCTATGTGAGCTGAAAACTTACTAGAACATCAAACACTGAGCTATAAATTAACAGTGTTTCTTCAACTGGCATCTCAGAAACCTCATATGATTAAATCAGGGGAAGTAACGACGGCGTAGAGCCGGTCTGCTGATCCTTTGACCTGCTGAGTGTGCAGAACCGCAGAGAACCGAGGGTGCTGTTTCATTTTCAGTCAGTGACCGTGTTATTTTGTCCTGGACAACAAAACAAGAACTGATGTGTCACTGTGTAAAAAAGCCGGAGCGCAGCGTCACTCTTTATCAGCGTCAGAGTTTCCACTCTTTACCTTCATTCCAGCTTCTGTTCTTCTCAGCAGACTCACTTTCAGTTCACACTCTCCTCCAAAGTTCAGTCTGAGAAGCTGCTTCTGCTTCTCACCATCCAAACAACCCCAAACATGTTCATTTATGTTGAGGCCTGGAATCTGGTGTGTTCAGTCCATTCAGTTGTGTTGAAGTTCTAGACTCTGGGGTGGTCAGTCCATTCAGTGCTAATGAGGTCTGGACTCTGGGGTGGTCAGTTCATTCAGTGCTAATGAGGCCTGGACTCTGGGGTGGTCAGTCCATTCAGTGGTGTTGAGGTTTGGACTCTGGGGTGGTCAGTCCAGTCAGTGGTGTTGAGGTTCTGGACTCTGGGGTGCTCAGTCCAGTCAGTGGTGTTGAGGTTCTGGACTCTGGGGTGTTCAGTCCATTCAGTGGTGTTGAAGTTCTAGACTCTGGGGTGGTCAGTCCATTTAGTGCTAATGAGGTCTGGACTCTGGAGTGGTCAGTTCATTCAGTGGTGTTGAGGTTGTAGACTCTGGGGTGGGTAGTCCATTCAGTGGTGTTGAGGTTCTGGACTCTGGGGTGGTCAGTCCATTCAGTGGTGTTGAGGTTGTGGACTCTGGGGTGGTCAGGTCATTCGGTGATGTTGAGGTTGTGGACTCTGGGGTGGTCGATCCATTCATTGATGTTGAGGCCTGGACTCTGGGCTGGTCAGTCCATTCAGTGGTGTTGAGGTTCTGGACTCTGGGGTGGTCAGTCCAGTCAGTGGTGTTGAAGTTCTGGACTCTGGGGTGGTTAGTCTAGTCAGTGGTGTTGAGGTTCTGGACTCTGGGATGGTCAGTCTAGTCAGTGATGTTGAGGTCTGGACTCTGGGGTGGTCAGTCCATTCAATGGTGTTGAGGTTCTGGACTCTGGGGTGGTCAGTTCAGTCAGTGGTGGTGAGGTTCTGGACTCTGGGGTGGTCAGTCCATTCAATGGTGTTGAGGTTCTGAACTCTGGGGTGGTCAGTTCAGTCAGTGGTGGTGAGGTTCTGGACTCTGGGGTGGTCAGTCCATTCAATGGTGTTGAGGTTCTGGACTCTGGGTTGGTCAGTTCAGTCAGTGGTGGTGAGGTTCTCGACTCTGGGTTGGTCAGTTCAGTCAGTGGTGGTGAGGTTCTGGACTCTGGGGTGGTCAGTCCTTTGTTCTGAGAACAGCAGCTGTTTTGTACATAGTGGGAATTTAGCATCAAATACATTCAGACATTAAGATCAGAGAAACACTTTAGAGATATTGTTTGAGGTGGGAGAGATAAGAACAGGTGCTGCTAACCTACTGGCTGGTTCTCACACAGGAAACGAGACTCACTCCACCACAGCATCTAACAGGAAAACCAGCCTTTCACACCCTGACTGTTCGGCTCAGTCTTGAATAAGAGGCTGCACACCCACGCTGGCTGACTCGAAAAGAACCCTGAGGATGCTTGATAAGCAGAAAAAACTGGCACCTTCCTCCGTTTGACTCTGACACAGTCTCAACTCAAGTCTAGACTGAACACAGACTGGTTTAGTTTATCTTCTGGTGAAAAGCTACACAAATAAACTAGACTAGACATGTGCCCCTCTCAATGCAGGCAACCACACCTAGTCGCAATAGAGATACTCACGAGCCAGTGATGGCTAGTCGTCAACGCTGCACTTGACCCACAACTATCACTGAACCTCCTGACTGGCATCCACTTCCCAGTCCTGTCATTAACTTACCGCCTGCAGGTGAAGCGGTCAGTGCTGTTATGTCTGAATCAGGTGAGAGAGGTCATGCGGGACGTTTGTCCATTCAGCAGTGACTCCTGACCTTCAGGTGCTGAGTTACTCACCCAGGAGCTCTGATGACTTCAGTACTGCCTCCTTTACTGAGTTCACTAATCAGTGTGATGGAAATGTTCACTCTCCGTGCAGTGTAATCTGTTATCACAACAAGTGGACCATGTGAGCGTGTGCTCCGAGTGTCATGTGGTTATCACATGCTGTACATGCAGAAATGAATATTAATTAAATATTAATTAACGTTTAATAAATATCAGATCTGTGATTCAGACTAACACATTTACTGGACCCCTACAGGACCCCGTCTTAGTCCTGCTGCTGTTCAGTGATGATGAACAACAACAACACAACACAACAACACAACAACACAACAACAACAACACAACACAACAACACAACACAACAACAACACAACACAATAACACAACACAACACAACAACAACAACAACACAACAACACAACACAATAACACAACACAACACAACAACAACAACACAACAACACAACACAATAACACAACACAACAACAACAACAACACAACAACACAACACAATAACACAGCACAACAACACAACACAACAGCACAACACAACAACACAACAACACAACACAACAACACAACAACACAACACAACAGCACAACACAACAACACAACAACACAACAGCACAACAGCACAACACAACACAACACAACAGCACAACAACCGCACAACAACAAAACAGCACAACAACACAACACAACAGGACAACAACACAACAACACAACAGCACAATAACAACACAACAGCACAATAACAACAGCACAACAACACAACAACACAACAACAACACAACAACACAACAGCACAACAACACAACAACACAACAGTACTACAGCAGGCGGAAATCATGTTTTTATTTTAGGGGGATTTTTTAAATCAATGCAAGCATCAGTTCACAATTCATCCATTAACTTCTACATACTTTCATTCATTCATACTTTTATTCATTCATACTTTTATTCATTCATACTCTCATTAATCTGATTGATTGATTAATTTGTACTTTCATTGGTTCGTTTATTCATACCCTCATTTATTTATTTATACTTTCACTTACTTATTTATTCATTTATATTTTCATTCATACTTTAAATTAGTCATTCATACATTTATTCAGTCATCCTTTAATTAATGAACTCATTCATTCATACTTTTGTAAGTTCTTACTTTTGTTCATTCTTTAATTCTTTCACTCACTCATTCATTCATTCATATATATTTCTCTCTGTATCACAGTGTGTGAGGAAGGGTGTGATTTAGTTACTGGTGCACTGTATCAGTCCTAATACACTGTATGAACACTAGAGGGCACCAGACTCTCACAAACTGAATAGAAACTCAATAGAAGATCATCATGTGTTTTACTGGTAAAAGGAAATTCACTGCTGATATAAATGACTTTAACTGTTCGCTTTGAAGATTTAATTACTAAAGTACAATAAACAGCAACAACAAAGTTTTAGACTTGAAACAGATTTATCTCTCATTAACAGATTTGTGTAACGTGAATCAGACGTATATAATAATCATCAGGTTTCTGGTGTGAAGCTCCTGCACGTGGCTGCTCGGTGATGTTTCAGCTCTCGTCCATCTGTAAACAGAGCGTTAGTTCCTAAATCAGTTCATATCAAATTAATAGTTCTGTTTATAAAATTAACTTAGTTTAATCTGAGCTCAGAAAACACCTACCCCTCAACTGCCCCCCGGTGCAGTGGATATGGCTGCCCACCGCTCCAGGTACGTGTGCTCACTGCCCCCTAGTGTGCATGTTCACTAGTGTGTGTGTATATGTGGGTGCTTCACTGCCCCCTAGTGTGTATGTTCACTAGTGTGTGTGTATCTGTGCGTGTTTCACTGCCCCCTAGTGTGCATGTTCACTAGTGTGTGTATCTGTGCATGTTTCACTGCCCCCTAGTGTGCATGTTCACTAGTGTGTGTATATGTGGGTGTTTCACTGCCCCCTAGTGTGTATGTTCACTAGTGTGTGTATATGTGGGTGTTTCACTGCCCCCTAGTGTGTATGTGTATGTTCACTAGTGTGTGTATATGCGGGTGTTTCACTGCCCCCTAATGTGTATGTTTACTAGTGTGTGTGTATATGTGGGTGCTTCATTGCCCCCTAGTGTGTATGTTCACTAGTGTGTGTGTATCTGTGCGTGTTTCACTGCCCCCTAGTGTGCATGTTCACTAGTGTGTGTATCTGTGCATGTTTCACTGCCCCCTAGTGTGCATGTTCACTAGTGTGTGTGTATATGTGGGTGTTTCACTGCCCCCTAGTGTGTATGTTCACTAGTGTGTGTATATGTGGGTGTTTCACTGCCCCCTAGTGTGTATGTGTATGTTCACTAGTGTGTGTATATGCGAGTGTTTCACTGCCCCCTAATGTGTATGTTCACTAGTGTGTGTGTATATGTGGGTGCTTCACTGCCCCTAGTGTATATGTTCACTAATGTGTGTGTATCTGTGCGTGTTTCACTGCCCCCTAGTGTGTATGTTCACTAATGTGTGTGTATCTGTGCGTGTTTCACTGCCCCCTAGTGTGTATGTTCACTAGTGTGTGTATATGTGGGTGTTTCACTGCCCCCTAGTGTGTATGTTCACTAGTGTGTGTATATGTGGGTGTTTCACTGCCCCCTAGTGTGCATGTTCACTAGTGTGTGTGTATATGTGGGTGTTTCACTGCCTCCTAGTGTGTATGTTCACTAGTGTGTGTGTATATGTGGGTGTTTTACTGACCCCTAGTGTGTATGTTCACTAGTGTGTGTGTATATGTGGGTGTTTTACTGCCCCCTAGTGTGCATGTTCACTAGTGTGTGTATGTGGGTGTTTCACTGCCCCCTAGTGTGTATGTTCACTAGTGTGTGTGTGTGTGTGCATGTGGGTGTTTCACTGCCCCCTAGTGTGTATGTTCACTAGTGTGTGTGTGTGTGTGTGTGTGTGTGTGTATGTGGGTGTTTTACTGACCCCTAGTGTGCATGTTCACTAGTGTGTGTATATGTGGGTGTTTCACTGCCCCCTAGTGTGTATGTTCACTAGTGTGTGTATATGTGGGTGTTTCACTGCCCCCTAGTGTGTATGTGTATGTTCACTAGTGTGTGTATATGCGGGTGTTTCACTGCCCCCTAATGTGTATGTTTACTAGTGTGTGTGTATATGTGGGTGCTTCACTGCCCCCTAGTGTGTATGTTCACTAGTGTGTGTGTATCTGTGCGTGTTTCACTGCCCCCTAGTGTGCATGTTCACTAGTGTGTGTATCTGTGCATGTTTCACTGCCCCGTAGTGTGCATGTTCACTAGTGTGTGTGTATATGTGGGTGTTTCACTGCCCCCTAGTGTGTATGTTCACTAGTGTGTGTATATGTGGGTGTTTCACTGCCCCCTAGTGTGTATGTGTATGTTCACTAGTGTGTGTATATGCGAGTGTTTCACTGCCCCCTAATGTGTATGTTCACTAGTGTGTGTGTATATGTGGGTGCTTCACTGCCCCTAGTGTATATGTTCACTAATGTGTGTGTATCTGTGCGTGTTTCACTGCCCCCTAGTGTGTATGTTCACTAGTGTGTGTATATATGGGTGTTTCACTGCCTCCTAGTGTGTATGTTCACTAGTGTGTGTGTATATGTGGGTGTTTTACTGACCCCTAGTGTGTATGTTCACTAGTGTGTGTGTATATGTGGATGTTTTACTGACCCCTAGTGTGCATGTTCACTAGTGTGTGTATGTGGGTGTTTCACTGCCCCCTAGTGTGTATGTTCACTAGTGTGTGTGTGTGTGCATGTGGGTGTTTCACTGCCCCCTAGTGTGTATGTTCACTAGTGTGTGTGTGTGTGTGTGTGTGTGTGTGTGTATGTGGGTGTTTTACTGACCCCTAGTGTGTATGTTCACTAGTGTGTGTGTATATGTGAGTGTTTCACTGCCCCCTAGTGTGTATGTTCACTAATGTGTGTGTATATGTGGGTGTTTTACTGACCCCTAGTGTGTATGTTCACTAGTGTGTGTGTATATGTGGGTGTTTTACTGACCCCTAGTGTGCATGTTCACTAGTGTGTGTATATGTGGGTGTTTTACTGACCCCTAGTGTGCATATTCACTAGTGTGTATATATGTGGTTGTTTTACTGACCCCTATAGTGTGTGTTTACTTGTGTGTGTGTATATGTGGTTGTTTTACTGACCCCTAGTGTGTGTGTTCACTAGTGTGTGTGTATATGTGGTTGTTTTACTGACCCCTAGTGTGTGTGTTCACTAGTGTGTGTGTATATGTGGGTGTTTTACTGACCCCTAGTGGGCATAGGTTAGCTGAGTAGTTGGTTATACAGTATTTAACTGGTTCTTTAGTTGAGAAGCAATCGTAGTCAATAAACGTCTGGAAAAGAAACTGTACCTTCACACCAGAGGAAAGCTGGCTCTGCTGGCGATACCACACTGGTTCCTCTTGTTCCTGGACATCCTCACGTAGCCACCTTCACCCCACTGAGTCCCCCAGCTGCAGGATAAACCAGTGTTGTGACACGACTGTTGGACTAAATGGTGGACTGTCTCATTCTTGTTTCCTGATATAACCACATTACTAGATTAATCAGGAATTCTCTTTTATATATTTAGTGTGTTTACACCTGTTCGTTTACCTGTTCTTGACCACCCAGTAGTCCTGCCCAACACAGTCAGTGCCGTAACCAACAACCAGTATGGCGTGATTCAGACGAGTCTTGCTGCAATACGGATCATCATACACGCCTACAATCCGTCAATCAAGACATCCAGTCATTGGGCTGCATTGATGAAGAGCAATTTAATCTACTCAGGCTATGGAGGTTTAGCCCCGCCCATTCACCCCGAAGTTAGAAGGAGAGGTTCAGCTTGATTGTTGAATGACAGCCAATCAGAGTGTCTGTGTGGAGTGTGTATGATCTCCCAGTGTCTGTGTGGAGTGTGTACGGTCTCCCAGTGTCTGAGTGGAGTGTGTACGGTCTCCCAGTGTCTGTGTGGAGTGTGTACGGTCTCCCAGTGTCTGTGTGGAGTGTGTACGTTCTCCCAGTGTCTGTGTGGAGTGTGTATGGTCTCCCAGTGTCTGTGTGTAGAGTGTGTATGGTCTCCCAGTGTCTGTGTGGAGTGTGTATGGTCTCCCAGTGTCTGTGTGGAGTGTGTATGGTCTCCCAGTGTCTGTGTGGAGTTTGTATGGTCTCCCAGTGTCTGTGTGGAGTGTGTATGGTCTCCCAGTGTCTGTGTGGAGTGTGTATGGTCTCCCAGTGTCAGTGTGGAGTGTGTACGGTCTCCCAGTGTCTGTGTGGAATTTGTATGATCTCCCAGTGTCTGTGTGGAGTCTGTATGGTCTCCCAGTGTCTGTGTGGAGTGTGTGTGGTCTCCCAGTGTCTGTGTGGAGTGTGTACGGTCTCCCAGTGTCTGTGTGGAGTCTGTATGGTCTCCCAGTGTCTGTGTGGAGTGTGTGTGGTCTCCCAGTGTCTGTGTGGAGTGTGTATGGTCTCCCAGTGTCTGTGTGGAGTGTGTACGGTCTCCCAGTGTCTGTGTGGAGTTTGTATGGTCTCCCAGTGTCTGTATGGAGTTTGTACGGTCTCCCAGTGTCTGTGTGGAGTGTGTACGGTCTCCCAGTGTCTGTGTGGAGTGTGTACGGTCTCCCAGTGTCTGTGTAGAGTGTGTACGGTCTCCCAGTGTCTGTGTGGAGTGTGTACGGTCTCCCAGTGTCTGTGTGGAGTGTGTACGTTCTCCCAGTGTCTGTGTGGAGTGTGTATGATCTCCCAGTGTCTGTGTGGAGTCTGTATGGTCTCCCAGTGTCTGTGTGGAGTGTGTGTGGTCTCCCAGTGTCTGTGTGGAGTGTGTACGGTCTCCCAGTGTCTGTGTGGAGTGTGTGTGGTCTCCCAGTGTCTGTGTGGAGTGTGTACGGTCTCCCAGTGTCTGTGTGGAGTTTGTATGGTCTCTCAGTGTCTGTGTGGAGTGTGTATGGTCTCTCAGTGTCTGTGTGGAGTGTGTACGGTCTCCCAGTGTCTGTGTGGAGTGTGTATGGTCTCCCAGTGTCTGTGTGGAGTGTGTATGGTCTCTCAGTGTCTGTGTGGAGAGTGTATGGTCTCCCAGTGTCTGTGTGGAGTGTGTATGGTCTCCCAGTGTGGTCACCTGACTTGTACAGCTGGAAGGTGTGGCGACTGGTGTCTATGGCTGCAGAAATTGGTCCAATTACAGCCACAGCTTTCTGCAGGACCCTCTCGTCTCCACAGGGCAAGTCTTCGTAGCCACTGCAGGTGGCGCTGGCGTTCATCGGATTATAGCGGCACATGCCTTCCTGGAGAAGAGACAAGAACAATCAGGATGGGCTTCTATTCTGGGGACACAATTTAGTGTTGAGTTACACTTGCATGCTGTCCAGGTTCACCTTGGCCTCGTACGGGTACGAGCTCTCGGACTGCAGGCCTCCGCTGTGCATGACGTACTCGAAGGCCTCCTCCATGCAGCCGCCCGCACAGCCACGGTTCCCAAAGAACCAGGAGCAGTCCACCAGCTGCTGCTTACTCAGAGACACCAGCTCCCTGGTCTTCCGGAACATCTGGCCCTCTAGCGCCCCCGCCTGGGAGAGAGAGAGAGAGAGAGAGAGAGAGAGAGAGAGAGAGAGAGAGAGAGAGAGAGAGAGAGAGAGAGAGTTTCTCTGTAGTGCCTTTTAGGTGAAGAAAAAACAAAAGACAACAAAAGCAAATAAAACCAGTGCAATTCCACATACTGACCACTAGGAATTTGACCTCCACATTTAGCCCATCTGTGCAGTGAAACACCCACATACACCCACACACTAGTGAACACACACACTAGGGGCAGTGAAACACCCACACACAGTAGTGAACACACACACTAGGGGCAGTGAAACACCCACACACAGTAGTGAACACACACACTAGGGGGCAGTAAAACACCCACACACACTAGTGAACACACACACTAGGGGGCAGTGAAACACCCACCCACACACACTAGTGAACACACATACTAGGGGCCAGTGAAACACCCACACACGCTAGTGAACACACACACTAGGGTGCACTGAAACACACACATGCACACACACACACACACACACACTAGTGGAAATGAAACACACACTAGTTAACACACACACTAGGGGGCAGTGAAACACACACATGCACACACTAGTGAACACTCAGACTAGAGGGCAGTGAAACACACATATGCACACACTAGTGAACACACACACACTAGGGGGCAGCAGTGAAACACCCACATAAACACACACTAGTGAACACACAGACTGGGGGGCAGTGAAACACACACATGCACACACACACAATAGGGAACATGCACACTAGGGTGCAGCGGTGAAGCATCCACATAAACACACACTAGTGAACACACACACACTAGGGGCAGTGAAACACACACATGCACACACACACTAGGGGCAGTGAAAAACACACATGCACACAATAGTGAACACACTCACTAGGGGACAGTGAAGCACACACATGCACACACTAGTGAACACACTCACTAGGGGGCAGTGAAACACACATATACACACCAACTAGTGAACACACACACTAGGGGCAGTGAACCACACACATACACATACTAGTGAACACACAGTAGTGGGGCAGTGAAACACCCACACACACACACTAGTGAACACACACACACACACTAGTGGGCCAGTGAAACACCCACATGCATAAACCCGTGAACTAGGGGGGCATTAAAACACCAACATACACACACTAGTGAACACACACACACACTAGGGAGCAGTGAAACACACACATGCACACACTAGTGAACACATTCACTAGAGAGCAGTGAAACACACACATGCACACACTAGTGAACACACACACAAGGGGCAGTGAAACACACACATGCACACACACACACACTAGTGAACATACACACTAAGGTGCAGCAGTGAAACACCCACATGCACACACACTAGTGGGGCAGTGAAGCACCCCCCCCACACACACACTAGTGAACACACACACACTAGGGGGCCTTAAAACACCAACATACACACACTAGTGAACACACACACTAGTGGGGCAGTCAGCACACTTGCCCAGAGTGGTGAGCAGTCCTATCCACAGTACCCGGGGAGCAGTTTACCCTGTACTCTGTTTGTGTGTTCACTTATTTCAAGTGGAAAGTCAGCGACACACAATCTCACAGTAAACGCAGTGAGTTAGAGATGCGTTCTGATTAACAGCACAACAAATACAAAGACTGAACTTAAACTCTGAATAAAGACCCACCTACATAACCAAGCTGTTCATGATGCACCGACTGTAACTCACCGCACTGAAGGCCCAACAAGATCCACAACACATCTGATGTGTAACCTCGGTTACATAGCCTGCTGCCTTCCAGTCTACCGCCTTGGGTAGAACGGCATCCCCTGCCTGCTTGAGGAAGGTAGCTGCACTGCGTCTCTTGGTCCTGTTGAAGGATCCCAGGCAGCCCTGGAACATCTGCTGGTACTCCTGGTTGTCCTGTTGGAAAACAAGATAATAGAAGCATATATACAATACCTACATTTAGAGTTATACATTCAACCTAATGAGAAACTGTAACTCAGTTTATATACAATACCTACATTTAGAGTTATACATTCAACCTAATGAGAAACTGTAACTCAGTTTATATACAATACCTACATTTAGAGTTATACATTCAACCTAATGAGAAACTGTAACTCAGTTTATATGAAATATCTACATTTAGAGTTATACATTCAACCTAATGAGAAACTGTAACTCAGTTTATATACCATACCTACAAATTTAGAGTTATACATTCAACCTAATGAGAAACTGTAACTCAGTTTATATACAATACCTACATTTAGAGTTATACATTCAACCTAATGAGAAACTGTAACTCAGTTTATATACAATACCTACAAATTTAGAGTTATACATTCAACCTAATGAGAGACTGTAACTTAGTTTATATACAATACCTACAAATTTAGAGTTATACATTCAACCTAATGAGAAACTGTAACTCAGTTTATATACAATACCTACATTTAGAGTTATACATTCAACCAAATGAGAAACTGTAACTCAGTTTATACACAATACCTACATTTAGAGTTATACATTCAACCTAATGAGAAACTGTAACTCAGTTTATATACAATACCTACATTTAGAGTTATACATTTAACCTAATGAGAAACTGTAACTCAGTTTATATACAATACCTACATTTAGAGTTATACATTCAACCTAATGAGAAACTGTAACTCAGTTTATATACAATACCTACAAATTTAGAGTTATACATTCAACCTAATGAGAAACTGTAACTCAGTTTATATGCAATACCTACATTTAGAGTTATACATTCAACCTAATGAGAGACTGTAACTCAGTTTATATACAATACCTACAAATTAAGAGTTATACATTCAACCTAATGAGAAACTGTAACTCAGTTTATATACAATACCTACAAATTTAGGGTTATACATTCAACCTAATGAGAAACTGTAACTCAGTTTATATACAATACCTACAATTAGAGTTATACATTCAACCTAATGAGAAACTGTAACTCAGTTTATATACAATACCTACATTTAGAGTTATACATTAAACCTAATGAGAAACTGTAACTCAGTTTATATACAATACCTACATTTAGAGTTAAACATTTAACCTAATGAGAAACTGTAACTCAGTCCATATACAATACCTACATTTAGAGTTATACATTCAACCTAATGAGAAACTGTAACTCAGTTCATATACAATACCTACATTTAGAGTTATACATTCAATCTAATGAGAAACTGTGACTCAGTGTATATATAATACCTACATTTAGAGTTATACATTCAACCAAATGAGAAACTGTGACTCAGTTTATATACAATACCCACATTTAGAGTTATACATTCAACCTAATGAGAAACTGTAACTCAGTTTATATACAATACCTACATTTAGAGTTATACATTCAACCTAATGAGAAACTGTACTCAGTTTATATACAATACCTACATTTAGAGGTATACATTCAACCTAATGAGAAACTGTAACTCAGTTTATATACAATACCTACATTTAGAGATATACACTCAACCTAATGAGAAACTGTAACTCAGTTTATATACAATACCTACATTTAGAGTTATACATTCAACCTAATGAGAAACTGTAACTCAGTTTATATACAATACCTACAAATTTAGAGTTATACATTCAACCTAATGAGAGACTGTAACTTAGTTTATATACAATACCTACAAATTTAGAGTTATACATTCCACCTAATGAGAAACTGTAACTCAGTTTCTATACAATACCTACATTTAGAGTTATACATTCAACCAAATGAGAAACTGTAACTCAGTTTATACACAATACCTACATTTAGAGTTATACATTCAACCAAATGAGAAACGGTAACTCAGTTTATATGCAATATCTACATTTAGAGGTATATATTCAACCTAATGAGAAACTGTAACTCAGTTTATATACAATACCTACAAATTTAGAGTTATACATTCAACCTAATGAGAAACTGTAACTCAGTTTATATGCAATACCTACATTTAGAGTTATACATTCAACCTAATGAGAGACTGTAACTCAGTTTATATACAATACCTACAAATTAAGAGTTATACATTCAACCTAATGAGAAACTGTAACTCAGTTTATATACAATACCTACAAATTTAGAGTTATACATTCAACCTAATGAGAAACTGTAACTCAGTTTATATACAATACCTACAATTAGAGTTATACATTCAACCTAATGAGAAACTGTAACTCAGTTTATATACAATACCTACATTTAGAGTTATACATTAAACCTAATGAGAAACTGTAACTCAGTTTATATACAATACCTACATTTAGAGTTAAACATTTAACCTAATGAGAAACTGTAACTCAGTCCATATACAATACCTACATTTAGAGTTATACATTCAACCTAATGAGAAACTGTAACTCAGTTCATATACAATACCTACATTTAGAGTTATACATTCAATCTAATGAGAAACTGTGACTCAGTGTATATATAATACCTACATTTAGAGTTATACATTCAACCAAATGAGAAACTGTGACTCAGTTTATATACAATACCCACATTTAGAGTTATACATTCAACCTAATGAGAAACTGTAACTCAGTTTATATACAATACATACATTTAGAGTTATACATTCAACCTAATGAGAAACTGTAACTCAGTTTATATACAATACCTGCATTTAGAGTTATACATTCAACATAATGAGAAACTATAACTCAGTTTATATACAATACCTACATTTAGAGTTATACATTCAACCTAATGAGAAACTGTAACTCAGTTTATATACAATACCTACATTTATAGATATACACTCAACCTAATGAGAAACTGTAACTCAGTTTATATACAATACCTACATTTAGAGTTATACATTCAACCGAATGAGAAACTGTAACTCAGTTTATATACAATACCTACATTTAGAGTTATACATTCAACCTAATGAGAAACTGTAACTCAGTTTATATACAATACCTACATTTAGAGTTATACATTCAACCTAATGAGAAACTGTAACTCAGTTTATATACAATACCTACATTTAGAGTTATACATTCAACCGAATGAGAAACTGTAACTCAGTTTATATACAATACCTACGTTTAGAGTTATACATTCAACCTAATGAGAATCTGTAACTCAGTTTATATACAATACCTACATTTAGAGTTATACACTCAACCGAATGAGAAACTGTGACTCAGTTTATATACAATACCTACATTTAGAGTTATACATTCAACCTAATGAGAAACTGTACTCAGTTTATATACAATACCTACATTTAGAGTTATACATTCAACCTAGTGAGAAACTGTAACTCAGTTTATATACAATACCTACATTTAGAGTTATACATTCAACCTAATGAGAAACTGTAACTCAGTTTATATACAATACCTACATTTAGAGTTATACACTCAACCTAATGAGAAACTGTAACTCAGTTTATATACAATACCTACATTTATAGTTATACACTCAATCAAATGAGAAACTGTACTCAGTTTATATACAATACCTACATTTAGAGTTATACATTCAACCTAATGAGAACCTGTAACTCAGTTTATATACAATACCTACATTTAGAGTTATACACTCAATCTAATGAGAAACTGTAACTAAGTTTACATACAATACCTACATTTAGAGTTATACATGGACTGAGATTTCTATAGATGCAGTATTACGTTTGGTAGATGTGAGAAATCTAATCGGTGTTCAATCTTTTAGAAGGGAACGTTGTTTCTGAACTTCTTGAGAACGTATACGAGAGATCTCACCATGTCGCCAAACTGGTTCATGCCGAGTCTGTAGGTCTTGATACCCTGGTCAGCCAGCAGGTTGTGCTGCAGGACCAGCTTAAGGTTGTCCAGCCAGATCATCTTCCTCTGAGACTCTTCTTCCTCTGAACCGTAACTCTTACCTGAGAGAAAAACGTAAACACACACACTGTCATTACTTCAGACATATACAGGTTGTTTAACAAACGAGTATAAAATATACCTTGAATTAATTGAACTACTAAAATTTTAGCCCAATAGGACGCCGCCTTCCAACCTGATTCCTGAGGTTGTTGCCCCCCTCAGCTGTACATTCTTCTCAGGTTATTTTAGAATGTGTTATACAGAAGCAGGTATGATGTAGATTTCTCACCAAACTTCAGTTTCCAACTGTGGAAGTCCAGATCCTCCAGAGAGACACTGGCTGCCCTGGCCGCAACCACCAGAGCGGCGACAGCGAGCAAAACCCTCATTCTGCACAGAGTAAGTCTATTTGGTGGTAAAAAAAAACAAAACACTTAATTCAAGTTAATAACTTTCACTGTAAACAATAGTAAATCCCAGTTATATAATATACAATACCTACATTTAGAGTTATACATTCAACCTAATGAGAAACTGTAACTCAGTCTATATACAATACCTACATTTAGAGTTATACATTCAACCTAATGAGAAACTGTAACTCAGTCTATATACAATACCTACATTTAGAGTTATACATTCAACCTAATGAGAAACTGTAACTCAGTCTATATACAATACCTACATTTAGAGGTATACATTCAATCTAATGAGAAACTGTAACTCAGTCTATATACAATACCTACATTTAGAGTTATACATTCAAACTAATGAGAAACTGTAACTCAGTTTATATACAATACCTACAATTAGAGTAATACATTCAACCTAATGAGAAACTGTAACTCAGTTTATATACAATACCTACATTTAGAGTTATACATTCAACCTAATGAGAAACTGTAACTCAGTTTATATACAATACCTACATTTAGAGTTATACATTCAACCTAATGAGAAACTGTAACTCAGTTTATATACAATACCTACATTTAGAGTTATACATTCAACCTAATGAGAAACTGTAACTCAGTTTATATACAATACCTACATTTAGAGTTATACATTCAACCTAATGAGAAACTGTAACTCAGTTTATATACAATACCTACATTTAGAGTTATACATTCAACCTAATAAGAAAGCATAGAGTAGTTTCTCCTTTTTGATTAACAGCTCTGGACTTACCTGAGAGTGATCTCCTGCAGTGATGAAGCTCTCTGGTGGGTTAATGACTCTGCTAACGTCACTCTGCTTAAAAGCTTGTAACCCCACTCTGCTCACCACAAACACCTCCCTGCAGATAGTGTTCAGGAAGGAAATTGTCTTCACAGCCTTTAGGCCGAAGTGACCAGACATTGTGATGGGGCTTTGAAACTAAAGCTAATGTTTAAATTGAGACCCAGTGATGTTTGAAATTGTGTATTGGTTTTTACTAAGTGTTCAGAAGAGGAACTTGTTGGAACAAGACTCCACAGAAGATCAGTCCATCTGCTGTGAAACTCGGTGGTGGTAGTGTGATGGTGGTGGTAGTATGCTGGTGGTGGAAGTTTGATGGTGGTGATAATGTGGTGACGTTGGTAGTGTGATGGTGGTAATAGTTTGATGGTGGTAGTATGCTGGTGGTGGAAGTTTGATGGTGGTGATAATGTGGTGACGTTGGTAGTGTGATGGTGGTAATAGTTTGATGGTGGTAGTATGCTGGTGGTGGAAGTTTGATGGTGGTGATAATGTGGTGACGTTGGTAGTGTGATGGTGGTAATAGTTTGATGGTGGTAGTATGCTGGTGGTGGAAGTTTGATGGTGGTGGTAGTGTGATGATTTGCCATGACTGACAAAACCATGAGTTCTGCTTTCTGACAGAATCTACTAAAGTAGAACATCCCATCCTGACTTTAACCCCACTGAGATGCTGTGACCGTAAATGGGCTGTATCACAACATCTCTGTAAAGAACAGTTGGCCGACACTCCTCCACAGTGGTGAGATGTGAACGACTGATCTCCAATTATAGAAAGTGTTTGGTCGCAGTTGCTGCTGCTAAATATGCCACAACCTGTTGAGCTGTTGTGGGTGTCGCACAACATATGTTGTTCCAATAACTGAAATGATGGCTGGGGTTTGTGTTTGCTCAAGTTCTCCTCGCCTTATTGCACACTTTGTATGAGAATCTGAAACCAGTCATCTGTGCAAGAACAGAGGAAATCAGCAAACATCTTCTCATTGGACTGTATAAGGCTGAAGCATTGCAGTATGTTTAAGAGATACAGTGATGACCACACTGTTAGCAGCAGGTTATAGACTATTTTTTATTTTATAGACTAATAGCACGTTTGGAAAATGAAATGAAAACCATTACAGAAGCAGACTTACCACTTCTTCTAGGCTTGTGCCACTGGACTGCATGGTGTGAGCCCAAACCTCCTCCACTTCCTGGTTGAATTTATGCTGATGCTGCTTTATATAGACTATAACTTCTAAAGGTTTCCACCAAAAGTTGACATGGTCTGTAATACAATACTTTACATTAAGTGTGTTGAGTAACTTACATGAAGTAATGCATTAACAATGGTTAACTTGTAACGAACAGGATTGACATAACTAATGCATCTGAAGAGCAGATGAGGTAGTGCATTAATACTGGTTAATTAATGTGAAGTAGAAGAGAATTTAATTAGTTATTCTTCTTCTTTGTTGTTCATGTACTGAAGTTGTACTGGTTGTATAAACAGTGTTAAGTAATAGTTTAACTACCTGTAATGACATGTAAGCAGTTGTAGCCACTAACTTGTTTTATTCACCTACTTCTGCCCCATTGTTCCCCACACCCACCCCATAGAAGCTTGTACATAAATTAGTGGGTTTAGTGGGGATTGGCTAGTGGGGCCCCATTAACCATTAGCCATTAGCCCCTCCTCTCAAATCAGGCCTGGTACAGTTTTTTAAATGTGCAAAAGCATGGTGCGTCAGAACACACTAACCATCCCCCCACCTTCAAATTAGCCCCCCACACTTCCTGGATACTGCACATGGTGAAAGTGGTTAAATATACAACCCACCGTGCAACACAGTGGTACCACAAAACCAAAACCAGTAAACATGTCCAAGCTCCTTTCCTGTTCTTTGATATGTGTATGTATGGGGCGTGATCTGGAACAGAGCATCTGGTGTGTTGACTGTAGATACATAAAGACTGAAGGTCACAGAACTGGAGTTCAACTCATTCCATCAGTGTCTCATCAGCATTTCAGTACCATGGGTTCTCCTCTTGTAGCTTTCATTGCACCTCCAATGTCCACCACAAACTAGTGGTTGTCTGCTCTGAGTTACAGCCGTTATAGATTTCGTGAATGTTGAGAGTTTATTGTTTTTTGAGCAGACAGTCACAGTAAAAGTTCATCCAGAGGTTCATCTGTATTCATAAGAAAGGACAGTATTAACAAACGTTAAACCCGCTTTAAAAGAAGTGAGAAAGGAAGGTAAGCTAAATCAGAGATGAAGGTACAACATGTTCTTTTGTTGTTTTTGTTTGCTGAAATGGTTTTTAGGTTCTGACTCTCCTCAGTCTGTCCAAATAAAAAAGAACAAGTTTAACAGAATTGATTCCCATGAACTTTTGTAGATACAACACATTCGTTAAATCAGTTCTAAATCTAAAGATCCCATCCCAGCTTTAAGAGATCCCCTGACTGAGAGTTCAGGTTCAACTGGAAGAATAAACATCTGCTCGAACCTGAAACTCAACTAGGCAGAAATAGTTTTATCAGAAACATTATTGACTAACAGGCAGGATGATCTAACGCTCTACCTTTCCTCTAGTAGTTCAGATGAATTAAGTAAAAAGGTGGACTGAAGTAAAACCAGTTCAGAATATCTTAAGTGGGTAAAGTTCTGGTTCTAGTTGTAGGTTGGTTGTTATTACAGGGTGCGACAGACTAATACAAATATTACATTGCATGAAAACTCTTGGCTAACAAAATCTCTTGGCTGCTGACTTTCAGGTTGGCAAGGACAAAAAGTATATCATACATCAATCTCAGAACAAATCGAGCTGGTCAATCAATCAGAGGCTGTTTCTGACCTGCTGACTGACAAGGGTCTGTGTTTTTGACTTTGCCATTTAAAGACTGTGTTTCTGACTTTTCGGCCAATTAAAGACTGTGTTCCTGATTTGTCGGCCAATCTGAGACTGTGTTCCTGATTTGTCGGCCAATCCGAGACTGTGTTCCTGACCTGTTGACCTATTGAAGGCTGTGCTTCTGACTTGTCAGCCAATTAAAGACTGTGTTCCTGACTTTTCGGCAAATTAATGACTGAGTTCCTGACTTGTCAGCCAATTAAAGACTGTGTTCCTGACTTTTTTCGGCCAATTAAAGACTGTGCTACTGATCTGTTGACCAATTAAAGACTGTGTTCCTGAGTTGTCAACCAATCAGAGGCTGTGTTCCTGACCTGTTGACCTATTGAAGACTGTGTTCCTGACTTGTTAGCCAACTAAAGACTGAGTTCCTGACTTGCTGACCAATCAGAGGCTGTGTTTCTGACTTGCTGACTGATCAGAGCCTGTGCTACTGACCTGTTGACCAATCAAAGGCTGTGCCACTGACCTGTTGACCTATTAAAGACTGTGCTCATGACTTGTCAGCTAATTAAAGACTGTGTTTCTGACTTTTCTGCCAATTAATGATTGTGTTTCTGACTTGTCGGCCAATTAAAGACTGTGTTTCTGACTCGTTGGCCAATACGAGACTATGTGTCTGACTTGCTGACTGATCAGAGGCTGTGCTTCTGACTTGTCAGCCATTTAAAGACTGTGTTCCTGACTTGTTGACCAATCAGAAGCTTTGTTCCTGACTTGTTGACCAATCAGAAGCTGTGTTCCTGACAATGTTTGCAAATATTTATTTTTATGTATTACATCTTTTGATGTTGCGTACAAAGTATGGTTATAGATTTGGGCTGGGTGTGAGGGCGATGTGAGAGAACCACAAGTAACTTTTGACCACAGAGCTTTTCAAATGGTCATTTAAATTAAGAATTGATGAGCATCTTAAAGCGACAGCTGAAACGAGGTCAAACAGTGTGGATCTCTGTGCATAAGATCAGGAAACACTTCAACGAAGTTTTATCTTTAAATCAAGGGGAAGACGCCATATCTGGCAATACCACACTGGTTCCTCCTGTTCCTGGACATCTTGATATAGCCTCTATCACACAGTGAGTTCCCCAGCTGGGAAATACATACTGCCAGTGTTGGATATTCATGTTCTTCCCAAACTTGCTCCAGACCTCGGTTTACCCTGGTCTGTAATCAGGAATTGTATATTTGATGATTGCTTAGCTTGTTCCTTTACCTGTTACGGGCGTTCAACCATCAATCAATCACTTTAGTACACTGTAAATCAAACAATATCCCAAGTGATCAGACGACAGCAAACAAATGGACTTGTGAGAAAGAAAGTGCCACCTCTCTTAGTTACTGTTGAGCCGGGCCTTTAGTAAATGCGAGAAGGTACATGGAGAAGAACATCTGAAACGTTACATTAATGATAAATAAACTGGACCTGAACCAGCTGGAGTTAATCTTTACATTAATTCAGAAAAATCCGTTGGGTATCATGATGTTAAACCAGATATTCATGTCTAATAAGAGTGAGATCTTAGCGACGATTAGTTGAGCTAATGCTAAATTATCAGAGCACTATCAGAGTTATATTAGATACTAAGTCTTTTTGATGTGAGATCTACTGACAAACTTCAACAATGAAGTACACATATTGACACAAGCACTTTAATAATAAGAGCATTAATGTTTTGACACTGGGGCGGGACACATTTGCTAATATGAATCAAAGCCCACCCTAAAATATGGATGATTCCTCTGTAGGTAAGGTAGTAAATCACGGTATGTATAGTGACGTAGAACAACATTTGTATAACAGAATAACAGTAAATAAATAAACAATAAATTAAAAATAGAACATTATCTGTACGTCCGTTTATTATTAGATAAATCCAGTTACAGATCACTTTACAAACTAAACTAGATACTCCACATTACATGGTGCTGCGGTTAGTGAGTGAGCAGTGAGAGTGCTAAAGTTGAATGGGCCAGCCAGAGTGAGGTGGGGTAAGGACACTTATGTGGCAAAAACTGAGGCTTGCTGTAGGGATTCAAATGCTGAAGCTATCAGGGGCTGGGGGTACCGGTCCTCAACTGTAATCTTATTTAAGCCCTGATAATCAATGATATTCAACAAGAATGAAGACCCCCATCCTTTATCCCCCAAGAAGAATCGGCACCCTGTCTGGAGAGGTAAAGGGCCACATAATCTTAATGCTAGACCTTCCCAAATATACTCCTCAATGGCGGTCTATTTAGGGCCCAAGAAAGAAAAAAAGCCTGCCCGGGGGAGGAGGGGTACCTGGGGTGGTACCCAAGAACAGAAACCCTAAGAGGAATGCTCGAGGAGTTTGATCTGGAGACCCAGGAGAAGATACAAGAGGCTTTACCAAATGACCAGCCCAAACCTGTAAGACACTCTGAAAAGAAAACCCAAGACTGAGCACTAGGTTAAGGGTGCTCATTGTAGAGTGGTTCTGTCCCCCTCTGGTGGTTGGTGGTGGCATAGCAGGTAGTCTATGAGACTGTATTATAAGGCAGGTATATTATTATATATCTTTGAGAAATAGAGATCTTGGCTTTCCTGTAATCGTACCAGCCTGGTGTGAAAAATATCAAGCCCTCTCCAGGCAGTGGAAGTCTGCATCCTCCAAAGTTACAGTCATACAGGTTACCTCACCAGGACTGACTCCTTGTACGTGTAACAGATTTGGTGGAATAAGGTGATTCTGATCTGAGACCTGTTATACATTTAAAAAGAAGTAATAGTTACAGCTTTAGTTTACAGGAAGCATGAAGAACAAACGTAACTGACTGACTGCGACGGGGAACAGACGTTCCGGGCGTGGTCGGTGATGTAAGCAGATAAAAAGTCAAGCAGGTGTTTATCTGATCTTCTCACTTGTTGGTAAAAGCTGAACCACAAACATCTCACTGATCTTGTGGTTTCCATGGTGTTTGATTTATCTGCTGTATCTGCTGTTGTTTTTGTTCTTTCCTGCTTCTATTCTGGAGAAAGTGTAAGACATGTATCTCCATGTTGTATAATAATAATAATAATAATAATAATAATAATAATAATAATAACTAGAAATAATAATTGCTAGGATGTCCCAGCTGGTTGCTAAGTTGTTGTTAGGCAGTTGCTAAGGTGTTGATATGTGGTTGCTAGGCTGTTGCTAGATGGTTGCTATGGTGTTGCTACATTATCCCAGCTGGCTGCTAAAGTGTCCCCGCTGGTTGTTAGGGTGTTGCTCTGAGGTTGCTAGCCTGTTGCTAGATGGTTGCTAAGGTGTTGTTATTCAGTTTGTAGAGTATCCCAGCTGATTGCTAAGGTGTTGCTAAGCAGCTGCAGGGTGTAATAATAGTAAATTATTATTATTTACTATTATTACATTATATTTAATATTTTAATATGTAATATTTAATTAAATAATTTGTATTACTTTAATGAAATTACTTGTGGTTTGTTTATTTACTTATTTATCTGTAAAGATGGACATTTTCGAGTTGTTTAGCACTAAAGGCCTGTTCAGAAAAGTGGAAAATGAGTGTAAAAGTATATGCAGTATTAAAGACACAAATATGTGAATTAAAATGAGAACCTGGCTCCTGTCTGGTCTGCTGACTGTGCTGGACTGTGTATGAGGTACGCAGGGTTAACAGTACTGTATCACATTAGTAGCTGCTTCGTGTGTATCTTTAATGTACGAGCGCGTGCAGACGGGCTGCAGGGCAGAAGATGCTCGTCTCCAGTACAGATCAGTGTTCAGCTGCTGGATCTGAATGTGTGTTGGAGTGAATCACAGTCGGTAGATATTTTGTGAATGCTGAGAGTTTATTATATTTATAGACAGTAACAGTAACAGTTCAGAGGTCCAGCTGTATCTTTAACCCTTTGATGCACAACCTGATCCAAAGTGACCCGACTGAGAAATTTCATCATTAAAACTTACATGGAGTCCTCAATTTACTTGCTTCTGATCACAAATCCTGATTTCACCTCATTCTTATACGCACAACATGGCTCAGAATTAACCCTTCAGTGTTCACTATGGAATTTGATAGGATCTGTTGACGTTTGTAAACGTTTGCAGTCGGAAACATATTTACAAACACTGTTTTTGTTCATGATGTAAAGAAATAAGAATTAAAATAATGATTTAATATCAAAAACAAGATTGTTAATGAACATTTGGAACATTAAATAATGAAATTAACCGATTTTAAGAGATTTACCAAAGAGAGTACATACAGTAAGATAGAAAATGAATATGGGTGAAGGTTAACCGTGTTGTGCATTAGAAGGGGTTTGATTAGCTTGTACATCAAAGGGTTAAGAAAGGACAGGCAATGCTAATGCTAAAGCTAGATCCACTTTATAGACCCGATCAGACTGTAGGATCTCCTCCGTGGGTTTTCAGGTTCTGGTTCTCTCGCCTGTAGGGAAAAAAACCAACATTAACAGGATGATCCTAAATGGCGAGATATAACATATTTATTAATAATGTAATTTATTAATGTGGTTCTAATTTTGGAGATCCCATCCCAGTTCCAGCTCCAGGGTTCAACTCCAATTGGAATCACTAAACCAGGTCTATACACGGTTCTGACTGCTGAACAGAATGTGGTAATGAGAAGTTCAGTGATATCAAATACATGACCACATGGTTTTAAATGGTCACTCAAACATATAGGCAGCTGAAACTGAGAACTGGGAGAACTTCGGTGATGTTATACCTTTAAACCACAGGGAAGACACCGTATCTGGCGATACCACACTGGTGCCCCTTGTTCCTGGACATCTTGATGTAGCCTTTATCGCCCCAGCGAGTTCCCCAGCTGCAAAATACATACAGTCAGTGTCGGATATTCAGACCTTTCAGACCTCCTGACACCTCTGTTTACCCCTCATACCTTCACATAATCAGGAACTGTCTTACTGATGATTGGTTAGCTTGTTCCTTTACCTGTTCTTGATCAGCCAGTAGTCCTTCCCACGCTTGTCAGTGCCGTAACCAACAGCCAGGACAGCGTGATTCATCCTGGAGCTGCTGCAGGCTGGCTCATCATAGACTCCTGCAATCATTCAGGTTATCAGATACCAGTTAGGATGTTCAACCATCAATCACTTACTGAAGTACCTGATAAATCAAATAACAGCTCAAACCCCACTCTTTCAGAAGTAAAGAGGGGGCGGGGTCACCAAGAGAGGCGGAGTCTTTCAGAAGTAAAGAGGAGGAGGGGTCACCCAGAGACGGGGGTCTTTTGGAGGTAAGGAGGGGGAGGGGTCACCCAGAGAGGAGGGGTCTTTCGAAAGTAAAAAGGGGGAGGGGACACCCAAAGAGGAGGAGTCTTTCGGAGGTAAAGAGGGGGAGGGGTCACCCAAAGAGGCAGAGTCTGTCCTACTCTGACTGATTAACTGCTGCCATTGTTCTCACTGCAGGTCCAGTCTGAGGAGTTTCTCCTTCACATGACCCAGGGACGTTCACATGACTCCCACATACCCAAATACAGCAACCAGGTTTCTGGGGGTTACCTGAGGCGTAGAGCTGGAAGCTGTGATGGCCGGCATCTATAGCTACAGAAATGGGTCCGACTGTGGCCACGGCGTACTTCAGACCCTCCTCAGTGGGAGACACGCACCTATAGCTGGAGCACTTCGCCCAGGCTTTCTGGTTATCAAACCTGCATCTGCCCTCCTGAGGAGAGACGGAGACGGTCAGGATGGGTTACCGAGGAAGAAACACTTTTAAAAATCAATCACAATATATATGAACAACGTTTACACAGCCATGCTAATTGGTGTACACAGTGGAGGATTAAAGGACAGGCCACACTAGGTTGCAGCCTGGCGTCCCACATAGGGATTAGGGCCCACCGGTTGGCCAACATTTTATATTTCCAACAAAAACGTTGAGCCTCCATTTGCCCATTATAGTGATAAACACTTTGCTAAATCACCACCTGTGGCCTGGTAACATTCCTCATAGATCTGATTTCAGACCAGCCTATGCAGGGCATTATTTTGTTATCAGGTTCTCTTTTCTTTTGTCTGGTTCTGGATAAATGGGATGCAAGTGTATTGGTGGGGGCTTCCATAGCTTCAGGTAACATAAACGTCTTAGCAGGTAAATACACACACATTGGTATAGTTTTATTAAAACCATGGTTAGCCGCTGCAGCCTCACCCTGGCCCAGTATGGGTAGGTGCTCGTCGTCTCCAGACCTCCGCGGTGTATGATGTAGAGTAAGGCTCTGTGTGGCCAACCGCCATTACAGCCACGGTTCCCGAAACTCCAGGAGCAGTCCACCAGCTGCTGCTCGCTCAGGCTCACCAGCTTCTTTGTCTTCTTGAACACTTGACCCTCCAGCGCCCCCGTCTGAGGGAGAGAGGGATGAGAGAAGATAAAGGGAGGGATAGAAGGAGTGTTTTATCGTTAGTATTAATGTTAAAAATATTTGTTTTAGTTTCTGATACTCATGTAGGTTCGTCTATTATAATGATGCACACTGAAACTGCAGTGTATTAACTATTAGTGAGCAATTATTAATACACTAATGAACAGAAACATAATGTGTAAACAAGCTTATACATTTGTTACAAAAGGTTTTCTGCAAACTAGTTATGTAGTGTTTATTAAGTAATAGGGTAAATGTTAATTAACGGTAGTTTAGTTACTTGAACTGTTTTAACTTGTACTTCAATTAAAATACAATAATGAAGGAATATAAGCAGAAATTATCTGAATTCACAGCAAACAATCTTTGGAATCCCGAACGCTGTAATTCTAAAAACAGTTCACAGTAACAGTGTTTAGTTTTATTACAGCATTTTGTAATTTGCTGAAGTGAATGTCCAGGTTTGACAGTTTATAACCTGAAAACATTGTTTATAAACACTTACTAAGGGTCAGGCAGTGGTTATTATGGTTATATGAGGCTGAAAAGTTAGTACATGTCTTTATAACCTCAAGTCTAGATTACTGTACTGCATTATTATCAGGATGCTTCAGCAGGAACCTGAATTAACTTCAGTTAGTTCAGAACGCTGCAGCTAGAGTACTAACTAAAACCAGAACATTCCATCATCAGTCCAGTTTAATCAGCTACACTGGCTTCCTGTCAAATTCCGTATCCACTATAAAATTCTATTACTGACGTATAAAACCCTGCACGGTCTCACACCGGAGTACCTACAAGATCTAATCTCCTATTATGAACCTCCACGTTCACTCAGATCACAGGATGCTGGTTTTTATTGGTTCCTGTAAATCAGAAGACTATAATGGGGGGAAGAGCTTTTTCCTACAAACTAACTCTCTCTCTTTACTCCTCCTGAGGCAATGACTGTCCTCCCGTCTGTTGAACACTGTTGGAGGACTGACCATCAGGGCCTCCTCCTCACCATCACCAGCCAGCTCTCCTGTCCATCTGTGTCTACTGCTACACCCTCAGTTACATCACTGTACACCATCCAGATACACCAGCATTGAGATAGGATGGGACTGTTTCAGCTCACGCCCACCTTAACATAAAGACTCAATCAGAGACTGCCTCAGACAGAGACTGCCTCAGACAGAGACTGCCTCAGTCAGAGACTGCCTCAGTCAGAGACTGCCTCAGTCAGAGACTGCCTCTATCTGTGCAGCTTCTAAAGCTTTGCTATCCAGATTTCAAACAGAGACTCTTTTCTTTGGTGTTTAGTTTAATAAACTGTAAATACTGTTTGATCAGAGGAGGACGGGTCTCCACTTGTGAGTCTGGTTCCTCCCAAGGTTTCTTCCTCCAGTCTGAGGGAGGTGTTCTTGCTCACTGGGGGGTATATTTTGTAACTGTCTGTTTTCAAAACTCTGCAAAGCTGCTTTGAGACAACATCGTTATAAAAAGCGCTATATAAATAAACTAGACTTATTAAGGATGAATAAGCTCCACTTTGTTATGGTCTCACAAATACATTAATAAAGATCTTATAAATGGAGATAACTCTGGAAGTATGTAATAACAGTCATGTACTGCTAATAAAGAATGAATGAGCTCCACTAGATGTTATGCTTCTATTGATTAAGGTGTTATTAACTCCTTATGAGATGATTATAAACTGCCTGTTAATACTTCTTCAATCTTTAAGACCTGCTGTCCTGCTGCAACTCACCGCACTGAAGGCCCAGCAGGAGCCACAGTGACTCTGGTCCTTAACCTCAGTCACGTAGCCGTCAGTCCTCCAGTCCACAGCGCTGGGCAGTGCAGCGCCCTCTACTGGTTCCAGTATTGTACTTGCAGTCTTGATCTCAGACTCATTGAAGGACCCCAGGCAGCCTTTCAGCGTCTCCTGGTACTCCTGGTTGTCCTGGTGGAGAAGAACAGAATTATAACCGGTGAAAGATTCAATGGTACGAGTAATGAGATGTGTATATGTAAGATCTCACCATGTCTGCAAACTGGTTCATGCCGAGTCTGTAGGTCTTGATACCCTGGTCAGCCAGCAGGTTGTGCTGCAGGACCAGTTTAAGATTGTCCAGCCAGATCATCTTCCTCTGAGACTCTTCTTCCTCTGAACTGTAACTCTTACCTGAGAGAGAAGAGTTTGAAAATCTAGGTCACTATTTTGCAGGTAAAACACGTTCAGTGTGTTTACGAAACACCTCATGTTCAGCCTACAAAGCTTTCAGTCCATGGAGAGTGGATCTACAGCAGGCTCCGCCCACCCAGACTCCATGAATTTCATGATTGGTTTTCTGATCTCCTCAAAGTTTTGTTTGGATGTCTAGACATTTTTGACAACTCAGGCTGCAATAGGGTGAGTGGGTGTGAGTGTGAGTATGGTTATATATGGCTGTTGGCTGGTATGTGTATAATATGGTTATATATGGCTGTTGGCTGGTATGTGTGTAGTATGGTTATATATGACTGTTGGCTGGTATGTGTGTAGTATGGTTATATATGGCTGTTGGCTGGTATGTGTGTAGTATGGTTATATATGGCTGTTGGCTGGTATGTGTGTAGTATGGTTATATATGGCTGTTGGCTGGTATGTGTGTAGTATGGTTATATATGGCTGTTGGCTGGTATGTGTGTAGTATGGTTATATATGGCTGTTGGCTGGTATGTGTATAATATGGTTATATATGACTGTTGGCTGGTATGTGTGTAGTATGGTTATATATGGCTGTTGGCTGGTATGTGTGTAGTATGGTTATATATGGCTGTTGGCTGGTATGTGTGTAGTATGGTTATATATGGCTGTTGGCTTGTATGTGTGTAGTATGGATATATATGGCTGTTGGCTGGTATGTGTGTAGTATGGTTATATATAGCTGTTGGCTGGTATGTGTGTAGTATGGTTATATATGGCTGTTGGCTTGTATGTGTGTAGTATGGTTATATATGGCTGTTGGCTGGTATGTGTGTAGTATGGTTATATATGGCTGTTGGCTGGTATGTGTGTAGTATGGTTATATATGGCTGTTAATACGGTGAAGATTTCTCACCAAACTTCAGCTTCCAGGAATCAAACTCCAGATCTTCCAGAGAGACACTGGCTGCTCCAGCCACGACCACCAGAGCGGCGACAGTGAGCAGAACCCTCATTCTGCACAGAGTAAGAGTGAACAGATTAACTGCATGATCAGAAAATGAATACATACATCTGATCTGATCTGATCTCTGTCCTGTTTTGAATTTATTGCACTCTTGTATGGAATAAAGGTGTAGATGAATTCTCCTGTTTAATATTGCAGGTTTTCAATGATAGTTTTAACTTTCAAAAGTTGACACAAAGTTTAACAGAAGTAAAGTTCAATAGAAGCAAATTTCATTATAAATCAAGTTCAACAGAAGTTAAATTCAGTAGAGGTAAAATTTGATAGAAGCAAATTTAACAGAAGTAAAATTCAGAAGAAGAGGAGTTCAACAGAAGTAAAGTTCAATAGAAGTTCAATAGAAGTAAAGTTCAATAGAAGTAAATTTAACAGAAGTAAAATTTTCATAGAAGTTCAACAGAAATAAAGTCAACAGAAGTAAAGTTCAATAGAAGTTTAGTAGAAGTAAAGTTCAATAGAAGTAATATTCAGTAGAAGTAAAATTTAGTGGAAGTAAAGTTCAATAGAATTAAATTTAACAGAAATAAAATTCAGTAGAAGTAAAGTTCAATATAAATAAATTTAACAGAATTAAAATTCAGTATAAGTAAAGTTCAATATAAGTAAATTTAACAGAAATACAATTCAGTAGAAGTAAAGTTCAATATAAGTAAATTTAACAGAAATAAAATTCAGTAGAAGTAAAGTTCAATATAAGTAAATTTAACAGAAATACAATTCAGTAGAAGTAAAGTTCAATATAAGTAAATTTAACAGAAATAAAATTTAGTAGAAGTAAAGTTCAATATAAGTAAATTTAACAGAAATAAAATTCAGTAGAAGTAAAGTTCAATATAAGTAAATTTAACAGAAATACAATTCAGTAGATGTAAAGTTCAATATAAGTAAATTTAACAGAAATACAATTCAGTAGATGTGAAGTTCAATTTAAGTAAATTTAACAGAAATACAATTCAGTAGAAGTAAAGTTCAATATAAGTAAATTTAACAGAAATACAATTCAATAGAAGTAAAGTTCAATATAAGTAAATTTTACAGAAATAAAATTCAGTAGAAGTAAAGTTCAATATAAGTAAATTCAACAGAAATAAAATTCAGTAGAAGTAAAGTTCAATATAAGTAAATTTAACAGAAATAAAATTCAATAGAAGAAAAGTTCAATATAAGTAAATTTAACAGAAAAAATCTTCAGTGTAAAGGTTTGAATGTACTCACCTGTATGTACCTGTTCAGTCTGGAAGCTCTCAGTGTGAGCGGGTCTTTATTCTGACTTTATCAGAATCTGTTTTCTGTCGCTCAGATATTTATCTCTGCGCTAACGATACACACGCCCTGCTCACCACAAACTCTGAGAGTCTACAGCCCATAAAAATCCCAGAGGCTATTACCTCACCTCATATAGATACTGCGTGGGAACCTCAGGCCTCTTAGTCCGTCATGCTTGTTTAAGGTGTTTAAAGGGGACGCGTTCTGCAATATTCTGCAAAGTTCTTTTCTCAGTTGAACTGAAACATCTCACTGGAGTTCCAGCCCTTATCTCTGTTACAAGGTGACATCATCTCATATCATAATCCATATTGTGTTATGGCACGAACTCGGCACATCCTCACCCAACACATGGAGAGCTAAACCAGTAAAAACTGAGCAATCTGACACAGTAAACCAGTATAAACTGACCACTCTGAAACTGACCATGCCAGTCTAGCTTGTGAAGGTGGAACTCGTCCTCCCAGACTTTCAGGATCAGACTCTGGCTCTAATTGATGCAGCAGAACCAGCACCACGATGGTACAGTGCAGACGAGAGATGTAGATGGCAGAAGAGTGGTTACGATGAGAACCTACAGCAGGGCTGGCAAGAAGATGTTGTAAGCGTGGCTGTGAGGACACTTGGTAGATCCTTCAGCAGAGCATTAGAGAAGGCAGTGAGGGGCTGTGGGCGAGGAGGCACTCCCAGGTGTGCAGCTGCTGAAGGAGCTGGGTTGGCACATACAATGGCTAGACTTCTAGCCGTTACAGCCATAAGGGAGGACCGGTGGCATCCATGGCCGAGAGCATGTGCTTGTTTGCTGGGACAGTGGACATTCCAAAACCTCCTCCTTACTGAGGAGAAGCTGGTGGTGGATCGGCATGCGAACCCCAGGGACTCTGCTCAGACTCTCCACTGACTGGTCATTGAGAAAGTGCAGTTTTCACAACAATAAACATGAAATCACTGTTAAAAGAGCAAAAGGAGTGGACTGTATGGACACTGAAGTGACCGCTATGTTTTAAAACCTAAACAGATCTAACATACAGAGTTAAATCTTTTAACTGTGAGGAAAATTAACTTTTTGTATTTTGAATTGTGAAATTTTTATTCTTGGAAAGGAAAAAAAACACAGCTCAGTGTTAGATGTAATCAAGCCTCATGCATGTGTCTGTGTAAACTGTACTGGTCAGTCTATATCTGCATCAATAATGATGTCATATCCTGTTCTGCTGCATCTAACACACTCTAACACCATCAGCCCACCACAGTCAGCTTAACCTTAGCTTACACTTATCTTAGATCATCTTATAAGATGTGCTTCCAGTAAATATGTATTATTATCATTATATTATTTCTTATAAAGGGAATACAAAAATGATCAGATTGGTAAAGTACTGTGAGCTGTTTTGCCATGAGTTGCAAAATGTTGGGAGTGGGATCATTTATAAGATGTGCTAGCAGTAAATCTGTTTTATTATTATTATTATTATTATTATTATTATTATTATTATTATTATTAAAGTTCCCGGATGTATGAAGCCACTGGCTGTGAGGTTTGATTATAAAGGTATTGTAAGGAATCAGACTCGAGAGAAGACATACGATCCATTCGCCAGGCTTTAATACTTTTGAGCAGTGAAAGAGTTGTCCAGTGAGCTGAGAGCAAGAGGGCTTGGAGAAACAGCCGGATGATCCACGGAGCAGGTCTGATGTTGGGTATGATCACTGGTATTAGCCGTGCTCCTCTCAAGCTCCTCTTTTGATCGCCCGGTGTTGCTGGGGAACCAGAGCCGGTCCTCATGTCCTATGAGAAGAGAGAGACTGTCCAGCCCTGCGTGGACAGTTAGAGCTAAGATAGTCAATGGGGGACCCTGGTCCAGAGCTCGGAGGCAGGAGGTAGAGTCTGTAGGTTCTCTTGGGCTCCAGGGAGGCTGACAGGACCCTGCTGTGGAAAGCTAAGCTTGGTTGGATCTAGGAAGAGACTTGTTAAACGCTGACCCAGAAACCACGGACAGGTGAGCTCTGATCCACAGTTTCAGCAATATAAACAACGCCTGGGTTATATGGGCCTAAGGCCTAACAAGCTACTGCCGCTAGCATTAATGAGCTGCAGGTGTGCGTGATGGGTAGCCATGGAGATGTGCATGCGGGCAGGGTGTGTGTTGGGTGTCCGAGGCTACCTCAATAGACTGGCGACTGTGACCGTACAATTCGGCGAGTCGGGGAGCTTACAGGTATTTCCCCATCTTTAAGAAGTTTACCCTAATACTATAATACTGTAATTAATAATCTGTGAGTTATATATATATATATATATATATATATATATATATATATATATATATATATATATATATATATATATATTACATTATGGTGGTCGTAATAGCCATTTTTTTATGTCTATTGGCGGCCTTGACGTTCAGGGTTCTCGCCTTTGACCTGACCTTGAACAACTCCTGCCCTGACCAGCCCAGCTCTTCCACCACATCTTTCCATTTAGCTACAGCTTTGTTAGATTCCATAAGACCTCTGTGGGACGTAGGGGACGGGTGCCTTTTGTTTATCTACCCTTTTCTCCTGGTTTGTGGTGGGGAGTTAGGGGAAGTTAGGGGGAGTTAGAGGGAGTTAGAGGGAGTTAGGGGGAGTTAGGGGGAGTTTTGTGTATTTTGGTTTACTTTGTTTTCAGTTTAGGTAGATTTCTCTCTTTAGTTGTTTTGTTTGTTGTTTTGGCGTTTACCCGTCCCTGAAGCCACTGTCCCATCCATCACTCATTTGTGGTCAATAAACTTGCACTTTTCTGGTTTAAACAGTGCCCAGTGTTTGGTCTGGCAGAGGTCAGGGGAGAGAACCCACTCTCAAGTTCAGTTATGGCCTGCCCCTAGACCAGGTTGTAACATGGTGCGAGCCATTAAAACAACTACTGATCCCTAAAATTCCAATAAGCCATCCAGAAGCAGTAATTCATTGTAGAAGCAGTGGCTTTAGTGCGCTGGGGAACATGTAACTGTTGCAATAACATAACAGTAAACTGATATTATCTTGTGGGCTTCTTAGAAATGGTAAACCTCAAACACCTTCCTTCTCCACGACCTGGTGTTTATATCTGTGAGATGTTGTGAGCATCATTTTTGGAGTTCAGTGGTAATGTTCAAACGTTGTTAATTTAGTTGGATGTAAGTGCGCTAGTGCTGTGTTTTCACATTTACTATTTATAATTTAGAATTCGAATACCAAAGAATCAAATAATGTAGTCATGACGTTCTCAGGTCCAGTCCAGGAGGCCAAGAACAGTCAGGGTTCTTCTCCAAGCTTGCTGAGCTGTTCAATGATGTGTTGGTGCTTCATGTGTGGGCCTTCACCTTCACCAGCTGTGCAGAGTTTGTGGGGACACCTGTGGAAGAAAAGTGGGTTAAAAGCAGAGCCGTGCCGTATCAATCAAATCTGAAAGCTGAGAAACCTGGCTAGAGTGAGGAGACACTGTCACGGTCCGCCTGTCTCTCTTTGTTTACGTTCCCCGCTCCCATCCATGCGTATATGTTTTGGTCATGTGTTCCTCATGTCTCCGTCCTTCACCTGTGCCTAGTTTGGGTCTCCTCCCTGTCTCAGGTGTTCCTCGTTGTCCTTGTCTTCTTAAACCCTCTGTTTGGCTCCTGTGGTGGTCCGATATTGTCTAAACCTGGTTGTTGTGTTGCTCGAGAAACCATGAAGTGTTTGGCTTTTAATTCAAGTTACAAGTTTATTTGTCATTTGCACATCACGTCAGGACGTCCAGGCATTGAAATATAATGATAAATCTATATAATATATAAATCTATGGAACCCGAATTGGTGGATCACTCTGCTTTGTAAGGGATCCCTTGCAGTCCACTGTTCAGTAGACCAATAAAGAGAGTGTAGCAATGACCACTAATGCCATGTTAGGCTATAACTGTACTCAACAGAAGCATATATAAGGAGAACCATAGCGGTCCCAGAACAGAGCCTTGTGGAACACCGTAGGCCGTAAACCAGGAAAGTGACTACCTATAATTCTAGCAAGGTGCTGTCCAGTAAGGTAGAAGTAGTGTCATGTTTCAGACACGCATGGCTGCTTCTAGAACGAGTTCACTAATCTTATCTCACGATGGTAGCAGCGCATCAGTAGCTACCCAACAGTTTCTCATATGGTGAGTCAGAAGAAATGATCAGAGAGGCAAAGCACTGTGAGCTGTGGAACTTTTTTTGGAAGGAGTTGTGAAATGTTGGGAGTTTCTAATTCTAAAAAAACAGACTTTAAAAACAACGATGAGTGTGGCCTGTACTGGTCGTCCAGTGACCTTGTACTGAACTAGATTATCACGTCCTTATATGGCAGTTAACCTCAGAAACAGCAACAGAAACATGTATTATGTAGGTACGGGATGATGATGTTATTCTTAAACAACAAAATAACACACAGAACCCGTTAGGCTACCAGCTGCCTCCTCTGGTTGAAGTTGGGTTGGGGAAGGCGGAGATGTCAGCAGGTTTCAGGCCTGTTTAATGTCATGAGCTGCTACGTTTTGATTGGCCTGCAGAACTTAATTTAATCTGAACTTTCTTCTAATTGGTTTATGGAACCGCATTGCTGACTACAAACAACAGCTCAGTGCCCAGAACCTGAATGCTGACTAGTACCAACAGGTCAGTGCCCAGAACCCTAATGCTGACTAGTACCAACAGGTCAGTGCCCAGAACTCTATTGCTGACTAGTACCAACAGGTCAGTGCCCAGAACCCTATTTTTGACTACAAACAACAGCTCAGTGCCCAGAACCCTAATGCTGACTAGTACCAACAGGTCAGTGCCCAGAACCCTAATGTTGACTAGTACCAACAGGTCAGTGCCCAGAACTCTATTGCTGACTAGTACCAACAGGTCAGTGCCCAGAACCCTATTGTTGACTACAAACAACAGCTCAGTGACCAGAACCTTATTGCTGACTAGTACCAACAGGTCAGTGCCCAGAACTCTAATGCTGACTAGTACCAACAGCTCAGTGCCCAGAACCCTAATGCTGACTAGGACCAACAGGTCAGTGCCCAGAACTCTAATGCTGACTAGTACCAAAAGGTCAGTGCCCAGAACCCTAATGCTGACTAGTACCAACAGGTCAGTGCCCAGAACCCTATTGTTGACTACAAACAACAGCTCAGTGCCCAGAACCCTAATGCTGACTAGTACCAACAGGTCAGTGCCCAGAACTCTAATGCTGACTAGTACCAAAAGGTCAGTGCCTAGAACCCTATTGTTGACTACAAACAACAGCTCAGTGCCCAGAACCCTAATGCTGACTAGTACCAACAGGTCAGTGCCCAGAACTCTAATGCTGACTAGTACCAAAAGGTCAGTGCCTAGAACCCTATTGTTGACTACAAACAACAGCTCAGTGCCCAGAACCCTAATGCTGACTAGTACCAACAGGTCAGTGCCCAGAACCCTAATGCTGACTAGTACCAACAGGTCAGTGCCCAGAACTCTAATGCTGACTAGTACCAACAGGTCAGTGCCCAGAACCCTAATGCTGACTAGTACCAACAGGTCAGTGCCCAGAACTCTAATGCTGACTAGTACCAAAAGGTCAGTGCCTAGAACCCTATTGTTGACTACAAACAACAGATCAGTGCGCAGAACCCTAATGCTGACTAGTACCAACAGGTCAGTGCCCAGAACTCTAATGCTGACTAGTACCAAAAGGTCAGTGCCTAGAACCCTATTGTTGACTACAAACAACAGATCAGTGCCCAGAACCCTAATGCTGACTAGTACCAAAAGGTCAGTGCCTAGAACCCTATTGTTGACTACAAACAACAGATCAGTGCCCAGAACCCTAATGCTGACTAGTACCAAAAGGTCAGTGCCCAGAACCCTATTGTTGACTACAAACCACAGATCAGTGCCCAGAACCCTATTGTTGACTACAAACCACAGGTCAGTGCCCAAAACCCTAATGCTGAACAGTACCAATAGGTCAGGCTGAAGTACCACCCGGATATCCCACCCAGATCATCTTACTGTGAGGAGACAGTGCTGACCACTACACCACCGTACTGACCACTACACCACCATACTAACCACTACACCATCGTACTGACCACTACACCACCATAATAACCACTACACCACCATACTGACCACTACACCACCATACTGACCACTACACCACCATACTAACCACTACACCACCATACTAACCACTACACCACCGTACAGACCCCTACACCACCGTACTAACCACTACACCACCATACTAACCACTACACCACCGTACTAACCACTACACCACCGTACTGACCACTACACCACCATACTAACCACTACACCACCATACTAACCACTACACCATCGTACTGACCACTACACCACCATACTAACAACTACACCACCATACTAAGCACTACATCACCGTACTACTAAAGTAACAGTGTACTTTATTACAAATATAATAATAATAAATACTTTGTGGTTCTATTTGGTGTCTTTACTAAAGAACCCTTGAAGAACCAGCTTGTTTAAGTGTGTATTATGAAGAGAGTGAATGTACTTCGTTACTGTCCACCTCTGCTGATAACTGAGGCCTGTGGAAGGTTTGGTGGAGGGGGTTGAGGTTGATGTTTAGTTTTATTTTCAGTCAGTGGTCAGTGCGGAGGTTGGTGTGAGAGAACTGTCCTGCTACGGCTTTACTGAGTAATAAAACAAGAAGCGCTGAGTCAACTGGTGCTAGTGTTTTGGGAAGGTGAGAAAAACACCATATATATATATAAACAGAGAGTGAGAGAGCTGCTTTCACACGCTGAGAGTTTATACATTAACAAAACATCATATAATAAAACACAGTGATAATAAAAACATCTGTTACTCTTATATACCAACGGTGGACTTCTTTATCAACATAATATAATAAAATAAATAAGCTGTGATAATAAATCTGCTACATAACAGGTCAGTGTCCAGAAGCCCATTGTTGCCTAGTATCTAAAGGTCAGTGCTCAGAACCTTATTGCTGATTACTACCAACAGGTCAGTGTCTAGAACCCTACTTCTGATTACTACCAACAGGTCAGTGTCTAGAACCCTACTTCTGATTACTACCAACAGGTCAGTGTCTAGAACCCCATTGTTGACTACAAACAACAGGTCAGTGCCCAGAACCTGAATGCTGACTAGTACCAACAGGTCAGTGCCCAGAACCCTAATGCTGACTAGTACCAACAGGTCAGTGCCCAGAACTCTATTGCTGACTAGTACCAACAGGTCAGTGCCCAGTACCCTATTGTTGACTACAAACAACAGCTCAGTGCCCAGAACCCTAATGCTGACTAGTACCAACAGGTCAGTGCCCAGAACCCTAATGTTGACTAGTACCAACAGGTCAGTGCCCAGAACTCTATTGCTGACTAGTACCAACAGGTCAGTGCCCAGAACCCTATTGTTGACTACAAACAACAGCTCAGTGACCAGAACCTTATTGCTGACTAGTACCAACAGGTCAGTGCCCAGAACTCTAATGCTGACTAGTACCAACAGCTCAGTGCCCAGAACCCTAATGCTGACTAGGACCAACAGGTCAGTGCCCAGAACTCTAATGCTGACTAGTACCAAAAGGTCAGTGCCCAGAACCCTAATGCTGACTAGTACCAACAGGTCAGTGCCCAGAACCCTATTGTTGACTACAAACAACAGCTCAGTGCCCAGAACCCTAATGCTGACTAGTACCAACAGGTCAGTGCCCAGAACCCTATTGTTGACTACAAACAACAGCTCAGTGCCCAGAACCCTAATGCTGACTAGTACCAACAGGTCAGTGCCCAGAACCCTAATGTTGACTAGTACCAACAGGTCAGTGCCCAGAACTCTATTGCTGACTAGTACCAACAGGTAAGTGCCCAGAACCCTATTGTTGACTACAAACAACAGCTCAGTGACCAGAACCTTATTGCTGACTAGTACCAACAGGTCAGTGCCCAGAACTCTAATGCTGACTAGTACCAACAGCTCAGTGCCCAGAACCCTAATGCTGACTAGTACCAACAGGTCAGTGCCCAGAACTCTAATGCTGACTAGTACCAAAAGGTCAGTGCCCAGAACCCTAATGCTGACTAGTACCAACAGGTCAGTGCCCAGAACCCTATTTTTGACTACAAACAACAGCTCAGTGCCCAGAACCCTAATGCTGACTAGTACCAACAGGTCAGTGCCCAGAACCCTATTGTTGACTACAAACAACAGCTCAGTGCCCAGAACCCTAATGCTGACTAGTACCAACAGGTCAGTGCCCAGAACTCTAATGCTGACTAGTACCAAAAGGTCAGTGCCCAGAACCCTAATGCTGACTGGTACCAACAGGTCAGTGCCCAGAACCCTAATGCTGACTAGTACCAACAGGTCAGTGCCCAGAACTCTAATGCTGACTAGCACCAAAAGGTCAGTGCCTAGAACCCTATTGTTGACTACAAACAACAGGTCAGTGCCCAGAACCCTATTGTTGACTACAAACAACAGCTCAGTGCCCAGAACCCTAATGCTGACTAGTACCAACAGGTCAGTGCCCAGAACTCTAATGCTGACTAGCACCAAAAGGTCAGTGCCTAGAACCCTATTGTTGACTACAAACAACAGGTCAGTGCCCAGAACCCTATTGTTGACTACAAACAACAGCTCAGTGCCCAGAACCCTAATGCTGACTAGTACCAACAGGTCAGTGCCCAGAACTCTAATGCTGACTAGTACCAAAAGGTCAGTGCCTAGAACCCTATTGTTGACTACAAACAACAGGTCAGTGCCCAGAACCCTATTGTTGACTACAAACAACAGGTCAGTGCCCAGAACGCTAATGCTGACTAGTACCAACAGGTCAGTGCCCAGACCTCTAATGCTGACTAGTACCAACAGGTCAGTACCCAGAACCGTAATGCTGACTAGTACCAACAGGTCAGTGCTCAGAACCCTAATGCTGACTAGTACCAACAGGTCGGTACCCAGAACCCTAATGCTGACTAGTACCAACAGGTCAGTGCCCAGAACTCTAATGCTGACTAGTACCAACAGATCAGTACCCAGAACCCTAATGCTGAACAGTACCAATAGGTCAGGCTGAAGTACCACCCGGACCGGGTATCCCACCCAGATCATCTTACTGTGAGGAGACAGTGCTGACCACTACACCACCGTACTGACCACTACACCACCATACTAACCACTACACCACCATACTAACCACTACACCACCGTACTAACCACTACACCACCATACTAACCACTACACCACCATACTAACCACTACACCACCGTACTAACCACTACACCACCATACTAACCACTACACCACCATACTAACCACTACACCATCGTACTGATCACTACACCACCATACTGACCACTACACCACCATACTAACCACTACACCACCGTACTAACCACTACACCACCGTACTAACCACTACACCACCATACTAACCACTACACCACCATACTAACCACTACACCACCATACTAACCACTACACCATCGTACTGACCACTACACCACCATACTAAGCACTACATTACCGTACTACTAAAGTAACAGTGTACTTTATTACAAATATAATAATAATAAATACTTTGTGGTTCTATTTGGTGTCTTTACTAAAGAACCCTTGAAGAACCAGCTTGTTTAAGTGTGTATTATGAAGAGAGTGAATGTACTTCGTTACTGTCCACCTCTGCTGATAACTGAGGCCTGTGGAAGGTTTGGTGGAGGGGGTTGAGGTTGATGTTTAGTTTTATTTTCAGTCAGTGGTCAGTGCGGAGGTTGGTGTGAGAGAACTGTCCTGCTATGGCTTTACTGAGTAATAAAACAAGAAGCGCTGAGTCAACTGGTGCTAGTGTTTTGGGAAGGTGAGAAAAACACCATATATATATATAAACAGAGAGTGAGAGAGCTGCTTTCACACGCTGAGAATTTATACATTAACAAAACATCATATAATAAAACACAGTGATAATAAAAACATCTGTTACTCTTATATACCAACGGTGGACTTCTTTATCAACATAATATAATAAAATAAATAAGCTGTGATAATAAATCTGCTACATAACAGGTCAGTGTCCAGAACCCTACTTCTGATTACTACCAGCAGGTCAGTGCTCAGAACCCTACTTCTGATTACTACCAACAGGTCAGTGCCCAGAACCCTACTTCTGATTACTACCAACAGGTCAGTGCCCAGAACCCTACTTCTGATTACTACCAACAGGTCAGTGCTCAGAACCTTACTTCTGATTACTACCAGCAGGTCAGTGCCCAGAACCCTACTTCTGATTACTACCAACAGGTCAGTGTCCAGAACCCTACTTCTGATTACTACCAACAGGTCAGTGTCCAGAACCCTACTTCTGAATACTACCAACAGATCAGTGCCCAGGACCCTACGTCTGATTACTACCAACAGGTCAGTGTCCAGAACCCTACTTCTGATTACTACCAGCAGGTCAGTGCCCAGAACTCTACCTCTGATTACTACAAACAGGTCAGTGCTCAGAACCCTACTTCTGATTACTACCACCAGGTCAGTGCCCAGAACCCTACTTCTGATTAATGCCATCAGGTCAGTGCCCAGAACCCTACTTCTGATTACTAACAACAGGTCAGTGCCCAGAACCCTACTTCTGATTACTATCAACAGGTCAGTGTCCAGATCCCTCCTTCTGATTACTACCAACAGATCAGTGCCCAGGACCCTACTTCTGATTACTACCAACAGGTCAGTGCCCAGAACCCTACTTCTGATTACTACCAACAGGTCAGTGCCCAGAACCCAACTTCTGATTACAACCAACAGGTCAGTGTCCAGAACCCTACTTCTGATTACTACCAACAGGTCTGTGTTCAGAACCCTACTTCTGATTACTACCAACAGGTCAGTGTCCAGATCCCTAATGCTGATTACTACCAACAGGTCAGTGCTCAGAACCCTACTTCTGATTACTACCAACAAGTCAGTGCCCAGAACTCTACTTCTGACTAGTACCAACAGGTCAGTGCCCAGAACCCTACTTCTGATTACTACCATCAGGTCAGTGCCCAGAACCCTACTTCTGATTACTACCAACAGGTCAGTGTCCAGAACCCTACTTCTGATTACTACCAACAGGTCAGTGCCCAGAACCCTACTTCTGATTACTACCAACAGGTCAGTGTCCAGAACCTTATTGCTGATTACTACCAACAGGTCAGTGCTCAGAACCCTACTTCTGATTACTACCAACAGGTCAGTGTCCAGAACCTTATTGCTGATTACTACCAACAGGTCAGTGTCCAGAACCCTACTTCTGATTACTACCAACAGGTCAGTGTCCAGAACCTTATTGCTGATTACTACCAACAGGTCAGTGCTCAGAACCCTACTTCTGATTACTACCAACAGGTCAGTGTCCAGAACCCTACTTCTGATTACTACCAACAGGTCAGTGCCCAGAACCCTACTTCTGATTACTACCAACAGGTCAGTGCTCAGAACCCTACTTCTGATTACTACCAACAGGTCAGTGCCCAGAACCCTACTTCTGATTACTACCAACAGGTCAGTGTCCAGATCCCTAATGCTGATTACTACCAACAGGTCAGTGTCCAGAACCCTACTTCTGATTACTACCAACAGGTCAGTGCCCAGAACCCTACTTCTGATTACTACCAACAGGTCAGTGCTCAGAACCCTACTTCTGATTACTACCAACAGGTCAGTGCCCAGAACCCTACTTCTGATTACTACCAACAGGTCAGTGTCCAGAACCCTACTTCTGATTACTACCAACAGGTCAGTGCCCAGAACCCTACTTCTGATTACTACCAACAGGTCAGTGCCCAGAACCCTACTTCTGATTACTACCAACAGGTCAGTGTCCAGATCCCTAATGCTGATTACTACCAACAGGTCAGTGTCCAGAACCCTACTTCTGATTACTACCAACAGGTCAGTGCCCAGAACCCTACTTTTGATTACTACCATCAGGTCAGTGCCCAGAACCCTACTTCTGATTACTACCAACATGTCAGTGCCCAGAACCCTACTTTTGATTACTACCAACAGGTCAGTGCTCAGAACCCTACTTCTGATTACTACCAACAGGTCAGTGTCCAGAACCCTACTTCTGATTACTACCAGCAGGTCAGTGCTCAGAACCCTACTTCTGATTACTACCAACAGGTCAGTGTCCAGAACCCTACTTCTGATTACTACCAGCAGGTCAGTGTCCATAACTATACTGCTGACTAGTACCAACAGGTCAGTGCTCAGAACCCTATTGGTAATTAGTACCAACAGGTCAGTGACCAGAACTCTAAATGCGGATTGGTACCTGCATGTCAGGCCCAGAACCCTATTGCTGAGTAGCACCAACAGGACATTGCCCAGAACCCTGTTGCTGTCTAGTCCCAACAGGTCAGTGCCCAGAACCCTAATGCTGACTAGTACCAACAGGTCAGTGCCCAGAACCATATTGCTGACTGCTACTAACAGGTCAGTGTCTAGAGCCCTAGTGCTGACCAAAAAAGTAAATTCTTCTCTGATTCTGGTGTTTCGGGATGTTGACTTTGTTCTGGTCCGTTACAAATATAAAAAAATACTTGTATGTGAAAATATATGAGCATTGGCAAAGAACTGAGTGGCAGTGCAGTGCAGAGTTCCACCACCGAGTGGCACCAAAGGACACTAAATTAGAGATACTGGGCCTTACAGGCATGTTAAGGAAGTTTAGAAGACCAAAGCTGTTTTTCTTTCTTTGTTGTTCTACAACTGATTCTTCAGTGAAGTAAAGGTTCCACAGAGGACCTACACTCACGCATTTTTTTGAAAATGTTCATATTTTTTCAGGCGTAGGTCTAAAATTCCCACAAAATGCCTATATTGACTACAAATGATACAATCTAAATCTTCCGTCCTACGTGGGAGGAAAATATGAATATCAGTATACAGTACCTGTTATGACCTGTATACAATCATCTATAATAATAATAATAATAATAATAATAATAATAATAATAATAATATTTTTTTATTTTGACTGGTGACCTGTCCATGGTGTACCCCACCTTCACCCAATGATGCTGGGATTGGCTCCAGCCCCACCGTGACCTCGTCTAGCGGGATAAAGCAGAAGATAATGGATGGATGGATGTTTTATGTTTAGTAAGTTGAGTTTTAGTAGTATTTAGTCAGTTGTGTTACTAGTCAGTTATTTAGTAGTATTTTAGTATCTTACTATTTGCTTCAAGCTCTGTCAGCTCCGATTATGTTCTGACCTTATCTGGTTTTATCTGATCTAACAAAGCTGGTACACACGCTCTGTTCACCACAAACTTCTGTATCACAACCTGAAAGATTAGAGTGATATCACTGAATCTACTTCACATGCAGTGAGTTCTTCTAGACCTTCAGAGAAGATCTAATGATTTCTGTGTGAAAATACACGTCTAAGTTTTCTTAAACGAGTTTGTCTTAGTACCAACAGGTCAGTACCCAGAACGCTATGGCTGACCAGTACCAACAGGTCAGTGCCCAGAATTCAGAACCCTATTGCTGACCAGTACCAACAGGTCAGTGCCCAGAACCCTACTGCTGACTACTACTAACAGGTCAGTGTCCAGAATTCAGAACTCTATTGCTGACCAGTACCAATAGGTCAGTGCCCAGAACCCTATGGCTGACCAGTATCAACAGGTCAGTGCCCAGAACCCTATTGCTGACCAGCACCAACAGATCAGTGCCCAGAATTCAGAACTCTACTGCTGACTAGCACCAACAGATCAGTGCCCAGAACTCTACTGCTGACTAGTACTAACAGGTCAGTGCCCAGAACCCTATTGTTGACTAGTACCAACAGATCAGTGCCCAGAACTCTACTGCTGACCAGTGCCAGCAGGTCAGTGCCCAGAACCCTATTGCTGACTAGTACTAACAGGTCAGTACCCAGAACCCTATTGCTGAGCAGCACCAATAGGACATTGCCCAGAACCCTGTTGCTGACTAGTACCAACAGGTCAGTGCCCAGAACTCTACTGCTGACCAGTGCCAACAGGTCAGTGCCCAGAACCCTATTGCTGACCAGCACCAACAGATCAGTGCCCAGAACCCTATTGTTGACTAGTACCAACTGGGCGCTGCTGCTCTTACCTGCCTGTCATGTAACTACTTCACGCTCTGTCAGCTCCGTTTATGTTCTGACCTTATCTGGTTTTATCTGATCTAACAAAGCTGGTACACACGCTCTGTTCACCACAAACTTCTGTATCACAACCTGAAAGATTAGAGTAATATCACTGAATCTAGTACACATGCAGTCAGTTCTTCTAGACCTTCAGAGAAGATCTAATGATTTCTATGTGAAAATACATGTCTAATTTTTCTTAAACGAGTTAAACGAGTTTGTCTTGTTAGCCGTATTTAAACTCGGGAAGCATAGTAGTAACAGTCTTATCTCATTATGGAGTTTATACTCGACTTGACTTTGTTTGACACAAACCTTAACACAACTTTGAAAGACTTGACTCTGACTTGTTCTGAGCCTATAGACTGGTCTCAGACTCACACCCAAGAGACTCACTTCAAACTCACATCATAGAGACTGGACTCGGACATGCAACCCTGAAACTTAACTTGAACTTGTTCACTAGAGACCTAACTCCCCAGTGACTTGACTTAATACTGATCTATGACCTGATAGATCTGTGCAAGGTTCTGTGTTAGTCTGGGGTGTGAGTATGAGACCAGTCTATAGGCTCAGAACAAGTCAGAGTCAAGTCTTTCAAAGTTGTGTTAAGGTTTGTTTATGTAAGTTACACGTATCACAGGCTTTATCGAACTTTGCTGCTTATCTCTGGTCCCCCGATGCTGGTAAGAACATCTGCTCATCACTCAGAGTCTTGACTCACATCTCTGATTTGACATGCACCTCAGGCTCGTGTCCCAGGGACTCAACTCAGACTCGCACCCCAGAGATTTTCACTCAGGCTCACACCCTCGAAAGTGGATCTGGACTTGCCTCCCAGAGGCTCGACTAGCACCCACAGAGATTAGAGACTCACCCTAGCGAACCCACTCACACCCTGAGGACTCTACAGAGATTGCACCTCATAGATCTAACTCAGACATGACCCACAGGGATCTGAGACTTGACTTAAACACACTTTAGAGACTCGACTCAGACTTGCACCTCAGAGAACGAACACTTATCCCAGATTCACATCCAGAAACTCGTCATTTGAGTCAGACTCATATTTCTATGTCTGATTCTGGACTCACATCTAAGAGACTTGGCTAAGACTTGCATTGCAGAGACTCAAGACTTGACTCCAACAACTTTCCCAGGCACTCAACCTAGAAGTGTGCCTCAGTGACCCCAGCGATTTGAGACTCGAATCAAACTCACACGACTTGGACATGACTTGCATTAGAGACTTAAGAGTTGGGTTGAGGTGGACTCCCAGGTGGACACCCCAGAGGCCTGCACTTCAGAAACTTGACTCAAACCCGTTTCTCATGGACTGAACTTTCCTCACATCTCAGATACTTGACTCAGACTTTCTACCAAGAGACGCAAGTCACAATCACATCTCAGAGACTTGACTTGAACTTGTACCCCAAAGTCTCAACTCAGCAAATTAGAATGGCTCCCCAGAGACTCAAGGCTTGAACCTCAGATACTCAGACTCTCACCCTAGCAAACCCGCTCACACTCTAGAGACTCAACTGAGACTTGCACCTCAGAGACTGAAGATTTGACCCAGATTCACATCCAGAAACTCGTCATTTGAGTCAGACTCATATTTCTATGACTGATCTTGGACTCACATCTAAGAGACTTGGCTAAGACTTGCATTGCAGAGACTCAAGACTTGACTCAAACAACTTCCTCAGGCACTCGACCTGGACTTGTGCCTCAGTGACCCCAGCGATTTGAAACTCGAGTCAGGCTCACACCACTGACACATGTCTTGGACATGACTTGCATTAGAGACTTAAGATTTGAGTTGGAATCACACCTCAAAGACCTCAGAGACTTGACTTGAACTTGTACCCCAAAGACTCAACTCAAGCTTGCACCTCAGAGACTTAGGCCATTTTCACACCAGCACTAGTTAGTCCGGTTAAAACAGACTCTGGTTCGTTTTGGCAGGTGTGAAAACAGTAATCGCACTCGGGTGTGGACCAAAACAACCACACCGAGACCCTCGAGAGGAGGTGGTCTTGGTCTGGTTCCAAACGAACTCCGGAGCGGTTCTTTTGTGGTGAGAACATGATCTGACCTCTATCCAACCCAAGTATTAGGAGTACTCCACAAGTTTGATCTAAACATCTCCTGCAGCCAGGTGTGCTTTGCATTATGGGATGCGGCAGATGGCATAAACAGAGAACTGTAGCAGCTAACAGGGCGAGGACAATGAAGCGAGGTCTCTGTTGGACTAGCAGTGAGGGACGTTGTCTACTTGATGTTTGGAGTGAGCTGGGTGGTCTGCAGGTGGACTGTAGTTTGGTATATTCACTGTATTCGCTGCCATTGTCAGAGTCTCTCAACAACAGATCTTAAGCTCTAAGGCAAATTCACACCTTAAGTGGTTGAACACCAGCTGCCATGAGTTGCTCAAATATTCAAATATTAAATATTTCCTAATTTTGTACAACCTGATGTAGATGTTCATCACTCTTTAATCAGCTGCAAACTTATTTCATTTAAGAATGTCTGAAGTGACTGTGACATTCAGGTATGGCAGAATGTTTCTGGTTCCCACAGATCTGTGCCTTAGCATGGTCTTATCTCAGGGTCCACAGACAGTGATGGTGACTTGATGACTAGACTAGTGAAGTTAGTGGAAACATCTCAGTGATATTTAGTGGACATTCTAAATGTTAGAGCCAAACAACTAAAAAAACTAATTTTTTTTAGGTTTTCATTTATAAAAGCATGTTTCTTTGTTTTGGACCAGTCAGAACTTCTGAAGCCTGTATGCTACTTGTGTGCTTGCATGTAGATAACATTAATTACAGGTCTTATCTTTTATTGTGGTTTCTTCTGAAACGATGCTGCTTATCTCACTGCTGCAGATGCTGGTAAGTGCACTGGTAACCACAGATGTAGCAGACACCCTTATCTGCATCATCTGACAAAATGAGTAAGCATCCTGCTCAGGCGTCTGTATTTAACCCTGTAAAGTCAAGGCCAAGTCAAGCAGCAGTTTTAAGAAATGTTGTTTCTAATTTTATTTTTCACAGACGAGACCAGTTTTTGGGATTTTTCCTGCTGCACCAAACTCCATCCAACACTGTTGCAATGAAACCTTCATGCAATCAACACACTGAAAATAAAACTATGCCCCCAGCATGCAGCATTCCCAAGATATTTCGTTTTCGACATCCTTTGATGTTTCTACACAGTTGACACAACATAGCCTTGTAAACAAGACACAGGATATTTTTTGATGATGTGATGAATCAAGACTGTTCTTGTGGGAAGGTCAGACTGAGATGTTTGGTGACCTGCTACAGGCTGCCGCCGGGTCTCAGAGTCTCCAGAGGTCTAGCTACAAGGCTGACCTCACACAAAGGCTCATGGTAGGTGTGCCACCCAACAAAGGGACTGTTTGTGTTGTCTAGTGTTGTTGTTTGTTAGATTTTGTTATGTGTACATGTCTTGTGAGTTGGTCTGTGTTGAGATGTGGTGGCGTTTTGAGTTGACCGTGGCTAACAGTGACCTCCCTGATGGTTTCTTGGTTCTGTATGGGTCTTGAAAGAGCCTTGGAATTATGGCCACCTGTGTTGTGGTATTCTCTGCTGATACTATAGTATTGTGGCATCCTGACTCTGGCTGCTCTATCAGAACTTGCAAGCATGCATGCTGAATGGTCATACAAGGAGGCGCATGGGAGGCATGCGCCATAAGATTGCTTGACCAACAATCTCTTCAGGGTGTTTCCTGCTCCAGCTCCAGGTGATGAGTAAGTGGTTGGAGTCCCTACAATTCTTGCCTGATTGGGAACAGATTGGGAACAGCTGCTGTGAAACATTTCTCTGAGCTTTTGTGACAAAAATTGATTGGAATCACAGCAATGATCAAAACTGTTACACATGTGATGCTGAGAGTTTATTAGATACTTTTATCAGTCAGAAATGGTAATGTCACATTGATTTGAGTTTTTTTAGACATTGGTTCAGAAAATGACCTCAAAAACATGCAATTCAAGACAGAAAATAACAATAACTGCTGATTTCTTGATCTTTATTGGTATTATTTCCAACCAGACTGCAATCTCCTCTTCAGGTTTGGTTTATCTCCAACCTGTAGAAAAAACAACCTTTATTACAATTGACTTGCATGAACTGCTGCATCCTGAATATTGTAATATAATAATTGATACAAAGTATTTATCGATGTAGTTCAGTTCTAACTCTAGAGTTTCCATCCCTACTTTCAACTGGAACCACAAACCCCTGTTCCAGTCATAGACTGATTGCATACACCTAAATTGGGAGGGGGTCATTAGAAACCTCCAAGCCATCCAAACTGCTGAAATTAAGAAAATTTGATTGAAGTTCAGACATTTTATGAGAATCTAATGGCTTGAAAAACTCTGAACTCAGCAGTCTAGATCTCTGTGGATGGGAACTGGAACCCCCTTGTTATGAACTCATACCTTCAAACCTCAGGGAAGACGATGTATGAGGCGATTCCACACTGGTTGTTTTTGTTCCTGGACATCTTGATGTAGCCTTTTTCGCCCCAGTCAGCACCCCAGCTGAAACACACAGTACTGTCAGTGTTAGATATCCAGACCACTATTCTCATGTTGGTTTTTGTGATTAAAGTATGTTTATACTTTCATGTCTGTTTAATTTAGTGACATTTTAGTCCTTAAAAGAGTCTTTAAATATAAGTTGCTGACTCCAAGCCTGCATGAGAAAGGGGGAGGACTGGGTATCAGGCTAGCAACCTGTCCCCGTAAAAGCCATGACTACTACAGAAACAGCAGGAATTTAAATATTTCTTGTGAAGACGGCAGACTTTTAAGTTTGAACCCTGTGGGATTGTAGTGTCTGGCATCAGAAGATCCTCCCTGTAAGGAAAATCATGAAATTTGAAACATGGTATGTATGGATGCTGTAACAAAGTGGATAAAGTTTCATGGACAGAAGGCGTCCAAGTTAAAAGTTACGGCAAGGATTTGCACTCGTGCTGCTGTTTTAAAATCAATAATAATTACAAGGTCTTCTTTTAGATATGGAGAGGGTCCAAGGTCCGGACCCTCAAAATTTCTAACCTTGTTGTGATTCAGTGCCATATCCTCTGTTTCCTCCCACAGTCCAAACACATGCATGTTAGGTTGATCCTTACTCTAAACGGCCCGTAGGTGTGAGTGTGTGCGTGAGTGTGTGTTGGCCATGCGATGTACTAGTGACCTGTCCATGGTGCACCCCGCCTTTGCCCGATGGCGCAGCGATTGGCTCCAGCCCTCCGTGAGATCTATGTGGTTGCTTTAAATTAAGTTTTTTTTCTTTTTCAGAGCATGACGTCTGATTTGCCTTTTTCTGACTTGCTTTATTCTCCAACTGTGGCTTCTTGCTTCGTACCTTGCCTGTGTACACACCGCACTCTCGAATTTGCACAGATCTGATTGGATGAGGTACACCTGGTCTGTGAGAGCCCGTATACCATAAAGACAAGAAACGTTTCGCTGCTTAAAATAAACACTATCTAAATTAAATCATTCTCAATAGTTTATCGCTTTGGGTCCACATTGGACAACGTCTGGGTCCAGACACAGACTGTGGTCCACCTATTAGCCACCTGTGTTTTAGATCATCAGACAGGGCTGCATCCTATTCCCCAACTCAGTCAGCTATGGTCATGTGGCAGGACACAACAAGGCCAGTGTCTGCTGTTCCAACTAAACCTTTCTGGGATACCTTGATTGTGCTCATGGCATCGCTCTCCTTGAAGATGGCAAGTAGCTGAAAACAGGTGCAGCCCACCCGAAGAGTGAAGTGGGCTCAGGATGAGCACCAAGAAATTGAAAGTTATGCAAGTGAATGCCACAGGATGTCACAGAAGACGTGGAGACACATCAGCAAGGCGGCTGTTGTCTCTTAGAGGATGAGTATCAGGTCTTTATTAGAAAAACAGAAAACTGTGATCAGGAATTATCTGTTTGATGATTGGTTAGCCTGTTTATTTACCTGTTCTTGACCAGCCAGTAGTCCTTATTGCTACCTTCAGTGCCGTAACCAACAGCCAGGACAGCGTGATTTGGGTGAGTGCTGTTGCAGTTCGGCTCATCATACACACCTGCAATAAGCAAATCTAGCCATTAACCAATCCAAACTTTTCAGTAACCAATCAAAGAAGCAGTCAATGAAGAAATGAATCAAGAATCTTGAACTCGAACCCCAAGAACAGCATCAAACTCAGCCCTGTATCCAGAGGCCTCCAGCCAAGCTCCACTGCTGAGCCTCGCCATGCTGTATTCCTTCAAAGCCTGTGCGGCTTGTCAAGTACTTCCTGTTCACACCTTTAATCTAACAGCCTTAACTTATCCTGGATGAGCCCCCAATTGTTACGACCTGGTCTGGGAGACGATTGAGACGTTCAGGGTTCTCTCCTTTGACCTGACCTGGAACAACTCATACTCAGACCAGCCCAGCACTCTCCACTACTCTTCATTTAGCTACAGCCTAGTTAGATTCCATAAAATCTCTGTGGGACGTAGGGGATGGGTGCCTTCTGTTTCTCTACGCTTTTCTCCAGTTTTGTGGTAGGGAGTTAGGGGGAGTTAGGGGGAGTTTTGTTGCTTTGTTTTCAGGTTAGTTAGTTTTCTTTCTTTAGTTGTTTTGTTTGTTATTTTGGCGTCTGCCCGTCCCTGAAGCCACTGTCCCATCTATCACTCATTTGTTGACAATAAACTTGTATTTTTCTGGTTTTGAACAGTGTCCGGTGTTTGGTCTGGCAGAGGTCAGGGAAAAGAACCCACTCTCAATTTTTGTTATGGCCTGCCCCTAGACCAGCTCGTAACAACCTTTAATCTAACAGCCTTAACTTCATAAGATTAATGTCTCTTTTGTTTGAGAGTCTGGCGCACCCATGGTGCTCTGAGCATCACTGCTCCTCATGGCTACGCCTGGCTAGGCCACTGCAGTATGATTCCATATAAACGGCAGATCCTAACCCAGCAATGAAAGTAGGCTACTAAGTAGTTTGGTTAGTCTACTATAAGTTTTGCCCTCTAGACTAATATAAGTTTTGCCCACTCTGCCCCTTCTTGGTCAGTTATTGTATAGACGTAGTGTTTGTGCATGTGTTGTCTTGCTTGAGTATCTGATATTACGTTGGATCAAACACCTCGGCCTCCGAGTGGTGCTCAAACGTTACACACACTAGGGGTTGAACGTCAGATGTAGATATTTAGATAGGATTTAGATAGATGTCAGCATTGACTAGTCCCTGATGATGTAACAAATTAAGGCACGGGAGAAGGGAATGCAATGGACAACTTTAAAAAATCTGACCTAAAAACATTGTGACAAAGCTAAGTGCCCTTTTCAACAAGTCCTAGAGGAACAAGCGCTCAGGCAACAGGAGAAATGGACCCTGCAATCTGTGTACCCAACTTAGATGCACTCTAGGAGGCCTTGCCCTGACACTTGCCCATGGCAGAGGTTCAGAGATTTTGAGAAATTTTGAGTGCCGCAACTGACCAACTTCAAACCCGAGTCTAAAAGCTGAATTTCTAGATTTCTAGCTCCCAAAAACAGGATATATGGTCAGCCTAACATTGTTAACATCCATGAAAAAAACAAGGTTCTTCACCTTTCCTTTGTAAAATTAATTTATGGTGAGTAAAGCTTTGTCTTTGAGGGTTACCTGACTCATATAACTGGAAGGAGGGGTTGGTGATGTCTACCCCTACAGACATGGGTCCGATTGTGGCAACAACAGCCTGCAGATAGTCCTCGTCTGCATTCTCCAGTAAATTGTAGCCACGGCAGGTAGCCACAGAATTCTGTGGATTAAACTTGCACTGTCCGTCCTGCAGAAAGAAAGATACAATCAGGCTGTGTTGATGGATGGCTAGCCTCCTGGTTCAGTCCGATGTCTGAAGATCAGACACCCTTGCTTCTTTAGTTTTGCGCTGGAGCTACAAGGTTCAATGCTATTGTAGTTAAAAGCATCTCAGTGTCCTGATATAAGCAGTATAATAGGTTCGGGACTCTGAGAGACCAGGGAGACCCACTGTCTACAATAAAATAGGACTTCTAATAACCATCTGGAAGACCTGGTAGACCCACCAACACTGTCTCCTTCTGACAAATGGCACTTTGAGAACTGTTTCAGATCTGAGAACATCCACAGGTGTTTCTATCCATCCTTCCACTGTGAGAAGATGCCTCGACACAGTGGGTCTGAAAGATGTTCAAGAAGCTCCTCACTAAGAAAAGGAGATACAGACCCATCGAACAAAGAGACTGCTGCTGTTCTCAGAACAATTGATTGACCATCTCAGAGTCCAGAACCTCAACACCACTGAATGGACTGACCACCCCAGAGTCCAGAATCTTAACATCACTGAAGGTGTACTTGGATGGTGAGGAGCAGAAAATGCTAACCCAGGACTGAACCTTGGAGAAATACTGTTTTAGGTACGCTGGTGTTCTTTGATGTAGTACTACTTACTGCCAGGCTGTGATGACCTACATCCAGTTAGCATTATGTCTTGACCTCCAGTAGCAACAATAAAGAAGCAACTTCAGAAACCAGATAGCTGAAGCACTAAATTTGTTATTGGGGTAAAACTGCCCAACTCAGAAGCTCCACTCGTCGCACCTCAGCCTCATACGGATAGGTGTTCTCTGCCTCCAGGCCTCCTTTGGATATGACATACTCGAAGGCTTTGTGTGGCCAACCTCTTTGACAGCCATTGTTTCCGAATTCTCTGGAACAGTCCATCAGCTGTTGCTCACTCAGAGATACCAGCTTCTTCGTCTTCCGAAACATCTGCCCCTCTAGCGCCCCCGTCTAAAACAGATCAGTACAGATGCATGCTTAAAAAAATTAATACAGGAATTATAAACTCCTTGTAAAATTTATTTGTACCCTTCTAGAACGTAACCCTCCAAAATGTGTGTTTCCACCAATCAGCTCTAAGAAGCTCTTGGCTGGATATTTTTGGATGGTGGATGCTCCAATCATAATCTAGCAGAGACACAGATGGTTGTAGAGACCCCAACCACAATCTCACCTGGAGCCCAGCTTGAACCCATTACTACTCCCTAATTGGGGCATTTAAACAATTTAGAGTATCTAAGACACCTTGAGGTTCACATGAGCCCAATTCCTGTAAGTCGCTGCATAGAAGAAGCAAAGAGCTTCCTGGTTGTCCTGTTGGAGAAGGAGAGGGTGGTGATGGAGATGGTGGAGAGGGGATCGTGAAGAGAGAAAGATGGTGGAGAGGGGGATTGTGGAGAGGTAGATGGTGGAGAGGGAGATGGTGGAGAAAAAGAAAATGGCGAGGGAGATGGTGGAGAAAAAGAAAATGGAGAGGGAGATGGTGGAGAGGGAGATGGTGGAGAAAAAAAAAGTGGAGAGGGAGATGGTGGAGAGAGGGATGGTGGAGAAAGAGATGGTGGAGAGGTAGATGGTGGAGAGAGAGATGGTGGAGAGAGGGATGGTGGAGAAAGAGATGGTGGAGAGGTAGATGGTGGAGAGAGAGATGGTGGAGAGAGGGATGGTGGAGAAGGAGATGGTGGAGAGGTAGATGGTGGAGAGAGAGATGGTGGAGAGGGAGATGGTTTAGAGGAAGAAAGTGGAGAGGGAGATGTCCTGCTGAGACTCACCGCGCTGAAGGCCCAGCAGGACTGACAGTGTGGTTGTTGGGATTTAACCTCAGTCACGTAGCCCGCCAGCCTCCAGTCTATTTGATTAGGCAGATCAGGGCCTTCTGCCTGTCGGAGGTCTACGCTTCCACTGCGGCTCTTCGTCACATTGAAGAATCCTAGACAGCCACCGAATCTGGCCTGGTACTCCTGGTTGTCCTGTTGGAGAAGGAGAGGGGATTGTGAAGAGAAGAAGATGGTGGAGAGGAAGAAGGTGAGGAGGGAGATGATAGAGAGGGAGAGGCCGGAGAGGAAGAAGGTAAGGAGGGAGATGGTGGAGAAAGAGAAAGTGGAGAAGAAGAAGATGAAGGAGAGGGAGACTGTGGAGAGAAAGTAAGTGGAGAGGAAGATGGGGGAGAGGGGGATGTTGAGATCTGAAAGGTTGTAGGTTTCAGTAAATTGTCTCACCATGTCTGCAAAGTGGTTCATGCCGAGTCTGTAGGTCTTGATACCCTGGTCAGCCAGCAGGTTGTGCTGCAGGACCAGCTTAAGGTTGTCCAGCCAGATCATCTTCCTCTGAGACTCTTCTTCCTCTGAACCGTAACTCTTACCTGAGAGGAACATATGAACATATACATGCTGTCCTTTTTCCAGGTACATGTTATTAATTATGTTGATTTTCTAAATATGACTAAATTGACCAGAGGTACACACCAAAATTCAGTTTCCAGCTGTGGAACTCCAGATCCTCCAGAGAAACACTGACTGCTCTGACCACGACCACCAGAGCGGCAACAGCGAGTAACACCCTCATTCTGCGTGGTGGATAAAAGACGTGCAGAAAAAAAATTTAAGTTGAATCTTTTATTCTGCTAAAAATATGATAAAAGATAAAAGTCTCGGCTGGTTTAACTGCTTTCTGCAGGCGCCCAACAGCCTTGTCTGATATTTACATTAATATTATCAAAAAATAATATAAGCCAAAAATAATATAGGCAACAATACACAGACACTGGGAGACCATACACACTCTACACAGACACTGGGAGACCGTACACACTCCACACAGACATTGGGAGACCAAACACACTCCACACAGACACTGGGAGACCGTACACACTCTACACAGACACTGGGAGACCGTACACACTCCACACAGACACTGGGAGACCAAACACACTCCACACAGACACTGGGAGACCATACAGACTTCACACAGACACTGGGAGATCATACACACTCCTCACAGACACTGGGAGATCATACACACTCCACACACAGACACTGGGAGACCATACACACTCCACACAGACACTGGGAGACCGTACACACTCCACACAGACACTGGGAGATCATACACACTCCACACACAGACACTGGGAGACCGTACACACTCTACACAGACACTGGGAGACCATACACACTCCACACAGACACTGGGAGACCGTACACACGCCACACACAGACACTGGGAGACCATACACACTCCACACAGACACTGGGAGACCATACACACTCCACACAGACACTGGGAGATCATACAGACTCCACACAGACACTGAGAGACCATACACACTCCACACAGACACTGAGAGACCATACACACTCCACACAGACACTGGGAGACCATACACACTCCACACAGACACTGGGAGACCATACACACTCCACACAGACACTGGGAGACCATACACACTCCACACAGACACTGGGAGATCATACACACTCCACACACAGACACTGGGAGACCATACACACTCCACACAGACACTGGGAGACCATACACACTCCACACAGACACTGGGAGATCATACACACTCCACACAGACACTGGGAGATCATACACACTCCACACACAGACACTGGGAGACCATACACACTCCACACAGACACTGGGAGATCATACAGACTCCACACAGACACTGGGAGACCGTACACACTCCACACAGACACTGGGAGATCATACAGACTTCACACAGACACTGGGAGACCATACACACTCCACACAGACACTGAGAGACCGTACACACTCCACACAGACACTGGGAGACCGTACACACTCCACACAGACACTGGGAGACCGTACACACTCCACACAGACACTGGGAGACCATACAGACTCCACACAGACACTGAGAGACCGTACACACGCCACACACAGACACTGGGAGACCGTACACACTCCACACAGACACTGGGAGACCGTACACACGCCACACACAGACACTGGGAGACCATACAGACTCCACACAGACACTGAGAGACCGTACACACGCCACACACAGACACTGGGAGACCCTACAAACCATAAAAGCTCGAGCTCTTACCTGCGTGTGAGATGTTCTTCAGCCCTGAAGCTCTGACGAGTAAGGGCATTTTCCTCGTCGGCTCTGATTTATATTCCAGACTTATCTCTCTCTCTATCTACCACAGTGATGCTCATGTCTGAGCCAACGACGGCAGGAGGAACAATCTGCTCACCACAAGCAGCAGAACCTCTTATCAGGATCGTCTGACACGTGGGACGTTTAACAGGGGCAACTCAAAATGTCACGTCAAGTAGGTTTACAGGTTTTACTCGACCTGAAGAGCTGATGAAGGAGTTTGTTGAGCGGAGTAAAGCTAGTTTATTTACCTGTTACTGCATAACTAACTGCCTGTAATAACTGTGTAGTTACACATGAGTTTGAGAGTGTGTGTGTGTGTGTGTGTGTGGTCTACTGGGAGCAGTGTGTAGAGTTTGAGTGTGTGTGTGTGTGTGTGTGTGGTCTACTGGGAGCAGTGTGTAGAGTTTGAGTGTGTGTGTGTGTGTGTGTGTGTGTGTGTGTGGTCTACTGGGAGCAGTGTGTAGAGTTTAAGTGTGTGTGTGTGTGGTCTGCTGGGAGCAGTGTGTAGAGTTTGAGTGTGTGTGTGTGTGTGTGTATGTGGTCTGCTGGGAGCAGTGTGTAGAGTTTGATTGTGTGTGTGTGTATGTGGTCTGCTGGGAGCAGTGTGTAGAGTTTGAGTGTGTGTGTGTGTGTATGTGGTCTGCTTGGAGCAGTGTGTAGAGTTTGTGTGTGCGTGTGTGTGTGTGTATGTGGTCTGCTGGGAGCAGTGTGTAGAGTTTGAGTATGTGTGTGTGTGTGTGTGTGTGTGTGTGTGTGTGTGTGTGTGTGTGTGTGGTCTGCTGGGAGCAGTGTGTAGAGTTTGAGTGTGTGTGTGTGTGTGTGTGTGTATGTGGTCTGCTAAGAGCAGGGTGTAGAGTTTGAGTGTGTGTGTGTGTATGTGGTCTGCTGGGAGCAGTGTGTAGAGTTTGAGTGTGTGTGTGTGTGTGTGTGTGTGTGTGTGTGTGTGGTCTGCTGGGAGCAGTTTGTAGAGTTTGAGTGTGTGTGTGTGTGTGTATGTGGTCTGCTAAGAGCAGTGTGTAGAGTTTGAGTGTGTGTGTGTGTATGTGGTCTGCTGGGAGCAGTGTGTAGAGTTTGTGTGTGTGTGTGTGTATGTGGTCTGCTGGGAGCAGTGTGTAGAGTTTGAGAGTGTGTGTGTGTGTGTGTGTGTGTGTGTGTGTGTGTGGTCTGCTGGGAGCAGTGTGTAGAGTTTGAGTGTGTGTGTGTGTGTGTGTGTATGTGGTCTGCTAAGAGCAGTGTGTAGAGTTTGAGTGTGTGTGTGTGTGTATGTGGTCTGCTGGGAGCAGTGTGTAGAGTTTGAGTGTGTGTGTATGTGGTCTGCTGGGAGCAGTGTGTAGAGTTTGAGTGTGTGTGTGTGTGTGTGTGTGTGTGTGTATGTGGTCTTCTGGGAGCAGTGTGTAGAGTTTGAGTGTGTGTGTGTGTGTGTGCGGTCTGCTGGGAGCAGTGTGTAGAGTTTGAGTGTGTGTGTGTGTGTGTGTGTATGTGGTCTACTGGGAGCAGTGTGTAGAGTTTGAGTGTGTGTGTATGTGGTCTGCTGGGAGCAGTGTGTAGAGTTTGAGTGTGTGTGTGTGTGTGTGTGTGTGTGTGTGTGTGTGTATGTGGTCTGCTGGGAGCAGTGTGTAGAGTTTGAGTGTGTGTATGTGGTCTGCTGGGAGCAGTGTGTAGAGCTTGAGTGTGTGTGTGTGTGTATGTGGTCTTCTGGGAGCAGTGTGTAGAGTTTGAGTGTGTGTATGTGTGTGTGTATGTGGTCTGCTGGGAGCAGTGTGTAGAGTTTGAGTGTGTGTGTGTGTGTGTGTGTGTATGTGGTCTGCTGGGAGCAGTGTGTAGAGTTTGAGTGTGTGTGTATGTGGTCTGCTTGGAGCAGTGTGTAGAGTTTGAGTGTGTGTGTGTGTGTGTGTATGTGGTCTGCTGGGAGCAGTGTGTAGAGTTTAAGTGTGTGTGTATGTGGTCTGCTTGGAGCAGTGTGCAGAGTTTGAGTGTGTGTGTATGTGGTCTGCTTGGAGCAGTGTGTAGAGTTTGAGTGTGTGTGTATGTGGTCTGCTGGGAGCAGTGTGTAGAGTTTAATTGAGTGTGTGTGTATGTGGTCTGCTTGGAGCAGTGTGTAGAGTTTGAGTGTGTGTGTATGTGGTCTGCTGGGAGCAGTGTGTAGAGTTTAATTGAGTGTGTGTGTATGTGGTCTGCTTGGAGCAGTGTGTAGAGTTTGAGTGTGTGTGTGTGTATGTGGTCTGCTGGGAGCAGTGTGTAGAGTTTGAGTGTGTGTGTGTGTGTGTGTGTGTGTGTGTGTGTGTGTGTGTGTGTGTGTGTGTGTGTGGTCTGCTGGGAGCAGTGTGTAGAGTTTAATTGAGTGTGTGTGTATGTGGTCTGCTTGGAGCAGTGTGTAGAGTTTGAGTGTGTGTGTATGTGGTCTGCTTGGAGCAGTGTGTAGAGTTTGAGTGTGTGTGTATGTGGTCTGCTTGGAGCAGTGTGTAGAGTTTGAGTGTGTGTGTATGTGGTCTGCTTGGAGCAGTGTGTAGAGTTTGAGTGTGTGTGTATGTGGTCTGCTTGGAGCAGTGTGTAGAGTTTGAGTGTGTGTGTATGTGGTCTGCTTGGAGCAGTGTGTAGAGTTTGAGTGTGTGTGTATGTGGTCTGCTGGGAGCAGTGTGTAGAGTTTGAGTGTGTGTGTATGTGGTCTGCTTGGAGCAGTGCTGGCTGTAGAGTCTAACAGAAGCAGGAAGGAGTCTTATGCATGGGGTAGGAGTTGTTCTCCAGCATGGACGCTTTGCTAACATCCTCCCAACACCTGAACTGGATCTAAGGGGGCTTCAGGTTCTAGCTTACCAATCAATGAATGACCAAGACTAATATATCATCACTGTCCAGTTTAAAACATTCATCCTCCATTTTTGTTGATTTTAAGTTTTCTACATCAACACCAACGGTTGTTTACATTGTGTGAAAAATTCATGAAGAATGGACCAATAGAAATGCTCCAAACTGGCTGGTTCTATTGACTTCCATTGAAAGTAAAGTATGTTCTTGGTCTCTCCTGGGAAGTTTGGACAGTGACGATATAATGAGTTACTCTGATCGAGCCGTGTAGCAATAAAATTACTTTCTCAAAATCAGAGAAAGATCAACACTGCTAGACTTGGGACGGTTGTCTTAGCCGGAGGACACGGGACTTAACATAAGTGCATTTATCTGACCGAGTAGAAGTCTGCCAACGTCCCACCGAGGACCAAATAGGACAATTTCTGTCTCGGCCATCCAAGCCTGTATTTCTTCAAGGCAGCTCAGTAGAGTAGTCAAGCAGATCTGGGCAATCCAAAGGCAACATCTATCCATCTATTATCTTCCGCTTTATCCCGCTAGTCTTGGTCACGGGGGTGCTGGAGCCAGTCGCAGTGTCATCAGGCGAAGGCGGGGTACACCGTGGACAGTTTGCCAGTCCAAAGGCAACATATGCAATGGATATAAAAAGAGGCCCAATATCGAGCCCTGGGGAACCCCACGCGAGAGATGTCCCACTGATGAGACTACCTCCTCACTACTAACCATAAAACTCCTGTCGTGTGGACGCCATGTTGGTTTAATCTGCTAAAGGAACAGCAGTTCGTCTTCACTGTCCACAGAAATACATGTGTCCCCGTTTTTATATTCGTTCATCACTTAAACACGACCGCTACCGACTTGCATTGAAGGTGAACCCTGTTTTGGCCTCTCCTGTAAAGTTGGGGTGATATGCAATAAATGTGATGAACCTCTGAAACATCATATCAGGATATCAGTCGTGCGTCACCGACCCTCGCAGAGCTTCTCTGTGCTAGTTTGCTACTGTTTGCTTTGTAGATGATCTTGATAAGAGGATCTGCTGCTCGTGGTGAGCAAAGCATGTTTTATTAGCATCGCAGAGAAACGAGGACTCATGCCACAAAGCCAAATGTGTGGACCACGTAAGAGGACCACTTCCCCGAGATGTGTGACCTCACTGTTGAGGTTTACAAGCAAGCAGTTAAACATAGAGACAATGTTAAGGATGCGTAAGTATCATGTGGTATGAAGGTGTAATCATCTCTAGACTCTAGATCAGACCAGGAGAAATCTCATCTCACAGACCACAGATCATCAGCTCCAACTAAAGATCTTCTTCATTAACTCCAGATCAGAACCCAGTGTGTTGATGAAGCTGCTTAGATACAGTGTTACAGTGATGCTGAGTAATGAGGGGACGGAGCTGAACATCCATCTGCTTATTAATGCGTTTGGGAAAAGGCAACTGTAACTGGAGAGCAGTGACTCTGATGAACAGTAGGGGGTGCTCTAGCTGTATTCATAATCTCCAGTTAATCACACTTCACACCAGTTCTACATCTATAACAGGAGCTGTCTGGATAACTAACTTAGAATTTTAAAATTCCTTAATTAAGATCAGATTTACATCTTTCATATAAATGAAGGAATCTTATCTGGACCTGTCAGACCTTCAGACAAGAAGACAGGATGTTTATGTAGTACAGTCCCAAAAGAGTTGATACAACAAAGTTCTCTACCTTATCATCAAATCAGAGAGGTTCTAGAGTTTTATTGTAAGGGCTTAGACAGCACCACCTGCTGCCACCTTATATTTATTTCCACCTGTATTTACAATTCCTCGTTAACTCAACGCTGCGGTCACGGTTCACGTCCAGACCTGACCTAGATACAAAAACACATCCCTCTGCCACACACTCACATCCTGCATTTAAAAAAGAAAATAAATAAATAAATAAGTAAATAAATAAATAAATAAAACCTGATCATATTAAAACGATGATCATATTATAAGTGTACGCAATTCCAGTCCCGAACACTAGCAGCGCTAATGAGGCAAATAGGAATTTCCCGCGTTACAGAAGATGATCCTGTGGAGAAAGTTTCTACCGACAACAGATAAAAGTCTCTGTTCTGAGGAGCTGGTTTAGTTATAACTCCCTGTTTACTCTCAGCTGTCACCTAGTCTAAATCTGACAAACATTAAATTAAGAAGTAAAGATAACATTAGTTAACAGTAATGATAACTGAGGCCCTACTTTCATTTAGACATAAACGTTAGCATTTCGCTAATACATGTAATGCTAATTCATGTACTACTCTACATCTGTGTTAACATTAACTGTGATGTTTCACAGTGATAGTGAATATGTAAAGACAGGGTCAGAGTCAGTCTTAGGTGAGAATTCAGCAGTTTTTCACCAAAAGAGTGAGTCAGTCAGCCGCTGAGAGTGAGCAGAGTGAGAGCAACAGGAGACTGTATACCAGAGGATGCTCATGAGCACAGCACCTCCATCATTTAGGGAGAGCAACAACAGTTAATGCTGTGGTTTGTATATCACCACATGTGACACCAGTGTGACTGGTATGTATACACCTCACCAAAACCGGGGATTGTGTGGATGTTGGACAAATACTTGGCTCCTCTATGAATATTGATTTAAAAATCCTTGAAGCGCCACTGAGTTACAGTCTCTACAGACGACCATACTAACATTACAGAGAAAAGCTTTATATCTACATTCCAGATGGTACCTGGGTTGGGACTAGTGGTCTGCATTTCTGCACGACTCCCACGAATCTCTTGTGGCACAGGACGAACGTAATAAACTCCTCTAAATAGCCTCAGAGCAGCCAATCCCGCGAGCAAGACATGAACTCGCTCTACTACTGAAATGGTGGAGCCTTCAGCGGTGGACAGGGCTCTAAAGAAAGGTCAGTACTCCACCAGTAAACCCAGTAATTCAGTGTGTAAAGACGGGATTAATTAAATAAAATGAATTGATTGAATTAAGCCAGCAAGATAGAAAAAGATCAGGTCTTATGCTAATAGGTTGAATCACGTTTTCATGATATCACTGGAAGAACTCCATAAAACACCACACACACCAAACAACATTGTTCTCACATTGACACCCATGGAAAAAGCAGGGCAGCTCTGAACTTCCAAAGTAGCCTGAGATGATTAGTAACTTTGTTTATCTGAGTGATGGAAAGGAGGGTTTATGATGATCTCCATGAAGCAGCTGAATTAGCCAGAGCAGGCAGCTTTAGCATCCTGTAGATTAAACCAGCGCCTCCCTGTAACACTGGACTCAAATTATACCCAGGCTTATAAACCAGAGGAAACAAAGATCAAACCAAGAACACAGTCCAATAATCAAAAACCAACAACTATCTGATAAATCAATCAGTATCAGGTTTAGATCTCCAGCTTAGACATTTACAAGACTTCACCAGGAGCAGCAACGCACTGCTATTTAAAGCCCTCTATTGAGAAGCAGGTACTAGAAGGCATTTCAGTATTGTGGTGACAGCGACCTCTGGAGGTGGGAAGGGGAATCTACAGGCCTGTATATGACAGTCCCATCCTGAACAGTGACAAGAACAATCAGGATGAGTTGGTGGATGAGTAGCCTCCTGGTTCAAAGGTTAGGATAACAGATTAAGCATTCATTTTAACATTAGTGAATCTAAGAAGGGTCAGGCGATGGACTGGCGACCTGTCCATGGTGCACCCCACCTTCACCTGATGACGCTGGGATTGGCTCCAGACTGGGACTAGGCCCTCTGCTAGCCCACACCTGAGTCTGGGGCCCTCAAGGATTCTCCTGAGTCTCCCTCTTGACTTGATTTTGGGTTTTGGTTACACTAGTTATCAGACACACCTGCTTTCTACCGTTCCCTCTTGCTCCCCCTCGTAGTGTGGTGGTTTACAAACCCGGTGACTGAGATTCTGATTTTCAGAGAGTTATTTGAGTTCTTGTCACTAGAGACAAGTTGTCTTTTATTCTTTATAGAAACATTAACATCACTCCAGCTCTGCACTCGAGTCGCTCTCTGTCCTCTGTGGGTGGTGTCCCTTAGCCTCTAATCCTAAAAGCCAGGTTTGATTCTCCTACAAGACTCTCCAGTGTTACAGGTTCTGGTCCAACTGTCCTGATATCTCTCTCCAAATGGTAGGAAGTGGTTGAGGTGAAGAAGACAGCAGTAATCAATACGCTTAGACATGCTGTACATTTTGTGAATGCTGAGTTTATTAGATATAAAGATCAGAAACAGGAAAACTTCACTGATTTTAAAGTTGTAGACAGAGTTTATAGTAAAGGAAGGACAGGAGTGCTGTAGAGGTTTAACTGAAGCTAAAACCAGCTTCAATCTTAAAAAAGAAAAGTTAATGTTTTTTTTTTTGCTGCATCAGTAAATAAACTCTGATCTGATCAGACCGTATCCTCCTCCGTGGGGCGTTCAGGATCCGTCTCTCTCTCCAGTCTGGAAAAAACAGAATTTAATAGAACTCAGTCACATGACCTGCTGCATCCTGAATGTAGTGTTATTGTTAGAGATACGTGTTCAGATCCCATCCCAGCTCCAGGAGATCCACTGACCTGCCGAGTTCAGTTTGAATTTAGGTTTAATTAAATTGTTGTTTAGACATTTTATAACAAGAACAAGTCCAGAAAACCTCCAAGATCAACTTCTGACCACATCTTACTGATCAGGTCAGCTAGAACTAAACTCAGCAGTGTAGATCTCTGTGGATGAAACTGGAACCCCTGTAATGAAGTCATACCTTCAAACCAAAGGGAAGATGTTTGAGGCGATTCCACACTGGTTGTTTTTGTTCCTGGACATCTTGATGTAGCCTTTTTCACCCCAGTCAGTACCCCAGCTGAAATACACAGTACTGTCAGTGTTAGATATTCAGAGCATGAATCTCATGTTGGTTCTCTGAGTAATGAACATTAACCTCCTGAACAGTTTATACTTTCATGTCTGTTTAATTTAGTGATTGTTTTTGTATTTTGAATGTACCGTATATAAACACTGGGCTGTTCTATCTGGCTATTGATAAAGCACTGTGTGTGATTTTCTTAATGACATCATATCTCGATCTATTCACTTTGGACTGAAAGCCAATTCACACAAAGTCTGATCAGCTGTCTGGCATAGTCTTGGACTGCTGGACCCTACAGCAGATTGCAAGAACAACTAAAAGATCATTGGGGTCTTTACCTACAGTAGACACCACCTACCACAAATGGTGCCTCGGCAAGGCTGCCAGCATCATGCCCGACCCCTCCCACACTGTGATGGAATTAATTAATATTAAATTAATATTATTTTAGGTGTTTAGGTAAGGCGGCCACATGAACTGGTAGTTAAACTGTAATCACTGAGGCAGTAGCTCCTACATAGCACTTCAAATACTGCTGAATCATCTGTTTAAATAGAAACTCGTTAGCCGTGAGAAGTTATGCTACCTCGAGCAAGGACTAATAAAGGATTAGCAGCATTAATATCACATGGGAGATGTTTGCTTTCAGGACTTTCAGAAAGTAAATACATTTAGTTTGAATTTGTACTGAAGTGTAAGTTACGCACGACTGAATCTGTACTCATTATTTCAGAAATGTAAGTAACTAAAACTAGACTAATTAACATTAAATGTGACTAAAACTAATACATACATTAGTCAAAAGACTAAAACTAAATTAGCTGTCAATATTAACTCTGTATTTAAGGTAATTGAGAGAACAATGATTTGGTACGGATCAACTAGGACTAGGAAGCTGTAGCAGGCACTGACTGATCAAAAACGTTATACTAATACAATATGTCTGCAGTAGCTTCTTCTACTAACTAGTAAAACTATTACACGAGACATTACTGGCTTATAATCCACTTTATTAATTGTAGTGAAGTATTTATATTCTTTTTATGTTAACCTCTTAACATTCCAGCCCTTTTTACCTATTTCCGCCGGAAATTACATACCCAAATCTTGAAGCTTTTTACTAAAACACTTCATAAACTAGTGGAATTTTCATGATGTAATGTTCCTGAAAAGCCTTCATATTTGTACTAGAAAGCATTAAAAGGTATTGAAATTAACCTGCAATGGTCAAAATATGCTGAAAACAAAACATGTGCTTTCCTAATTTTCATTTTAGAATATAAATTCTAGTGACTACCACAAATAGAGGTCATGAGCCCCAAGACTTTTTGCTTTAGAAAAGTGTGTACATGTGTCTACTTTCACCAGAAAATATTTGGATTTGATTACTTTTACTGATCTGAAGATATTCAAGCTGGAGTAGAGAGTGAACAGGTGGTCCCTCCAAGTGGCCTTTTGGAGTTTTCAATGTCCACCAACCTCTCCAAACTGAAAATAACACCTTTTATGTGTAATCTAAACTTGAAAGCAACATATAATAATGAATGCCCTCAATTTTCTTGACAAACAAAAATCATGCATGACATTTAAGTTAATTTTTATCATTTTTATATGTATTTTAGTGCATAACCAGGATCAATCAATAGAAAATAATGGTAAAGAAGCAGGAAATAAAGAGGCAGTTTCTCTTTTGCTTGTTTTATTTAGTCATGTATTATTATTATTATTATTATTATTATTATTATTATTATTAATTATAACTATTTACAAGATCTATGTAAAATAACTATTTACATTTCTGCATGTAACAATAACCATTTACCAGTAATGCTACATTCAGTTATTATTGTGCCATTTCTTGGTATATATATACAGGTGTGTATATATAGGTGTTTTCACCTGCTGACCCTCCTTCTTGCATTGCTCACATTTTTTCCTTCCAGCTGTAGCATCAGTGGAAAAGAATGCAGGCATGCACATCTCATCCTGGGCTGGCCGAACTGATGGGCCTGCAGTGGGCTCTTCTTCTGCTGACTCTCCTGAAGGTCCTGCAACATCAGACTGCATCTGCAAAATGTTTGCCAGTTCAACCACAAATCTTTCTCTGAAGAGCTTTTGTGTGAGAGAGTCACTGAGCATGTTTTTGGCCATTTCCTGGTGCAGGATAAAGCTGTTCACAACGGCAATGTCAATAAAATGAAAAAAGAATGTTTTGTACCATTTTAGTATCCAATCAGAGCATCTGAAAGATCAACACCGCCCGTGTGCTTGTTGTAGACTTTGACTGCTGTAGGAACTGGAACAGCAGTGCTAGTCCACACACCTTGTTCATGTTTCACCTCCCTGTTTACAGTGTCACCTGTGTAGGCCTTGTGCCTTGTGGAACACATATTCACCTCCCTTGTATCCGTCCACTTGACAAACAGCAGCTTTTCCTGTCTGTACCAGCGGATGGACCCCCTCGTGGCTCTCTTTGGCAGATTATTTCTTTCTGTTCGTGGAAAACCTTGTCGATTGGTGCGGATTGTACCACATGCGAGAGTATTTTCCTGCAGCAGGTCGAAGAAAGGGGCTGGGCTTGTGTAGAAATTGTCCATGTACACTTTGTATCTTAGTCATAACTAAATCCTTTTCCTGATGCCATGGAACTCTCCCTCGTACACAAAGAAATTCCAGGTGTATTCAGTAGCTGAGTCAGCAAGAATGAACATTTTGTAGCCCCATTTGGTGGGCTTTGCTATCTTATATTGTTTTAGTCCACTTCTTGCTTTCAAAGCCACCATACGTTCATCAGTTGACAACTCTCTATTGGGGTGCAAAAAGGTGTGGCAATTATATCTGTGTAGAGAGGTTTGATTTTGAAAAGATTTTGATTTTATCAAAGTTCTCTTTTTCTTCAGCATCCTCGTGGGTCAGAAAGGTGCAGGTTGCTTGAAATAGCAAAAAATCTCTTGCAGGACATCACTGAGCAGGGATACGGAAGCCTGTAAGTCTGTTTTTGGGACCTGTAATCTGCTAAAGTCTTTGCTTTTACCAAGCCCATGTAGATTACAATGGAAAGCTTAAAACTCACTGACAGATACAGGTGTCCATTTGAGGTTCTTTCCAGCTGCTATTGACATCTCTGCAAACTTGGTGGTGTTATCCACAAGAGTTTGGATAATGGATGTGCTGAAGAACAACTGTAGTGGTGAATATGTTGTGGTTGGTATGAGCTGTGGTTCTGGAGTCAAGCCCTACCCCTACAACAGCAACATCCTCACCTGATTGGCAGAAATTTGGGGAGACAGGGTTCTTCATCATCAGTGATTTCATGCCACGTGTCCTCTTCATCCTGCCTCTGGAATGGATGAACAACTTGCCTTATTTGTGACAAAACCTGTGAAAAAACAGGTACATTGGAGGTGGAGTGGGATCTTCCCTTTGCTTTCCTCTTTGCCACTGCAGTTTGTCTTGCTGCTGTTAGGGTGGGGGGTAGAGGGACCAGCTAGCTGCAAATCAGGTGAGGCAGTTGCTGTTGTAGGGGTAGGGCTTGACTCCTGGGGTGATGGACCTTTACCCAGTCGGGATTGTTTCTTTGTTTGAACCCTTGGCTCCCACTCCTCATCTGATCCAGAATAACTCCTGTTAGAACATAAATATGAAGAGATACTTTATATAAATGACAATAATAAAAGCAAAGTTTCAGAAAATACTTAATTAAATAAATAAACTTTTAGAAACAAAGCGAAAGTTAGTCCAGTTAGATACTCGTTTGAACTTGTGTTTTCAACATATATATGGCTGTGGCTGAAAGTATGTATTTAAGACAGATGCAGAGAAAATATTACATACTTGTCCTGAACAGGGTCCTCCCCGCGGACAAATGCCTCCTCTTCAGCTGAATCATAGCTCCTGCTGCTGTCCGATTCCTGCACATCGTCACTGTCACTCTCCCGTTCCAGCTCTACCAAAACCTCTTCTACACCAAAAATATCTTCTTCTTTGGCCTTTGAGAAGACATTTTTGATATTTTGGTTGTTGTCTGTTGTGCTGTGAGCTTGTCTTTCTCTCGCGTTCCACGTATCCACTGTCAGAAGCAAAGTTGCTGTGTAGAGCCCACCTTCTCGGATACGCGTCAGAATAACTTGGGACCTGATTGGTCTACAGACTTGGTTGACGTGTCGTTGGATAGCTTAGACTCTGCCCTTTCCAGCGATATGTGATTCAATTTGATTGTTTTGATTTTCACCTGTCGATTTTCCCGTGTACTCCTTACACAAAAAGTCAGATTACTAACGAATGGATTGATGAAAAGAAGTTTGGTCTCGTTTTAAAGGGGACAATCGGAGGTATATGGCTGGTTAGATGTTTTCGTGCTGATGTGTCTCTGTGAATAGTGAAAGCCATTACACGTGAAAGTTGTGGCGACGCCAGAGGACGAGCTCCTGTTTAAAATAACTTTTTTTTTTTAATTTCAATACTCATACATTTCAGAGTATAATAGCTTATACTATTGTAATCTTGATGTTCTCCCTGTTCGTTTGATGTATAATATGTCCACACTGGCTAAAGTTTAGCTTTATGAAAAATAAGAATGTTCGTGTTATACCTAACATTCTGGACAATGTACTTTTTGACCGAAATATTTATTTTCTGAATGGAACTAAAGAAATGACACAACCACCGAAAAGTAGAGATTCTTAGCTTTAATATGGTACCTTGGTTGTCTTTGTTGGACTTGTAGATCGTACTGATCATGGCCGCTGGCGGGCCAGGGCGTGTTAAGAGGTTAATTGTGATCTAGAATTATCCTTTTGATGATTGGTTAGCTCGTTTCTTTACCTGTTCTTGACCAGCCAGTAGTCCTTCCCATTTTCAGTGCCGTATCCAACAACCAGGACGGCATGCTTTCTGTGACAGCTGCTGTTGCAGTCTGGTTCATCATAAACACCTGCAATTAACACATTTAACCATTAACCAATCAGTAATCTTCATTTAGCAGTTAGCAAAGAACTCAATTCATCAGAGAAGAGCTAAGCAGCATCAGATTCACCCCCGTAACCCTGAACTCAGACAAGTTCCTGTAACGCAGTGGTGGGCAGGAGAGGTGGAAACAAACACAGGTTTGTTTTATTGAAATCCAAACTTTACACACAAACAGAGATACCAAATAACAAACTACAACAAAACCATAACATATGAACAATACCGGACGAGGACAGAGACCAAACAGAGGACAAAGGGAACTGGGAACACCTGGGACAGGAAGGAGACAAAACAAGGAGCAGGTGATGGGCGTGATAATAGGGCGGAGACAAGGCGGGGCAAACTACCAAAACAAACACTGGCACATGCTACAATGACAAGACTGACAATAAGAGCAGAGAACAGACAGGAGAAGGAGAATAACAGGACAGTTCCTCAGTACTGATGCTTCATGTTGAGAATTAAAGTAGGACTGATTTTTGGGCAGCTAATGATGAGATGCTAATGGTTGAT
>CM038712.1:1819159-1881659 GCA_021613375.1 Megaleporinus macrocephalus
GAGTATGAAGAGAGTATGAAGAGAGTGTGAGGAGTATGAAGAGAGTATGAAGAGATTGTGAGGAGTATGAAGAGAGTGTGAGGAGTATGAAGAGAGTGTGAGGAGTATGAAGAGAGTGTGAGGAGTATGAAGAGAGTATGAAGAGAGTATGAGGAGTATGAAGAGAGTATGAGGAGTATGAAGAGAGTATGAGGAGTATGAAGAGACTATGAGGAGTATGAAGAGAGTATGAAGAGAGTATGAAGAGAGTATGAGGAGTATGAAGAGAGTATGAAGAGAGTGTGAGGAGTATGAAGAGAGTGTGAGGAGTATGAAGAGAGTGTGAAGAGAGTGTGAGGAGTATGAAGAGAGTATGAAGAGAGTATGAAGAGAGTATGAGGAGTATGAAGAGAGTATGAAGAGAGTATGAGGAGTATGAAGAGAGTATGAGGAGTAGGAAGAGAGTATGAGGAGTATGAAGAGAGTATGAGGAATATGAAGAAAGTATGAGGAGTATGAAGAGAGTATGAGGAGTATGAAGAGAGTGTGAGGAGTATGAAGAGAGTATGAAGAGAGTATGAGGAGTATGAAGAGAGTATGAAGAGAGTGTGAGGAGTATGAAGAGAGTGTGAGGAGTATGAAGAGAGTATGAAGAGAGTATGAGGAGTATGAAGAGAGTGTGAGGAGCATGAAGAGAGTATGAAGAGAGTTTGAGTAGAGTGTGAGGAGTATGAAGAGAGTATGAGGAGTATGAAGAGAGTATGAGAAGTATGAAGAGAGTATGAAGAGAGTATGAAGAGAGTATGAGGAGTATGAAGAGAGTATGAGGAGAGTATGAAGAGAGTATGAGGAGTATGAAGAGAGTATGAGGAGTATGAAGAGAGTATGAGGAGTATGAAGAAAGTATGAGGAGTATGAAGAGAGTGTGAGGAGTATGAAGAGAGTGTGAGGAGAGTGTGAGGAGTATGAAGAGAGTGTGAGGAGTATGAAGAGAGTATGAGGAGTATGAAGAGAGTATGAGGAGAGTATGAAGAGAGTATGAGGAGTATGAAGAGAGTATGAGGAGTATGAAGAGAGTATGAGGAGTATGAAGAAAGTATGAGGAGTATGAAGAGAGTGTGAGGAGTATGAAGAGAGTGTGAGGAGAGTGTGAGGAGTATGAAGAGAGTGTGAGGAGTATGAAGAGAGTATGAAGAGAGTGTGAGGAGTATGAAGAGAGTATGAAGAGAGTGTGAGGAGTATGAAGAGAGTGTGAGGAGTATGAAGAGAGTATGAAGAGAGTATGAGGAGTATGAAGAGAGTGTGAGGAGTATGAAGAGAGTATGAAGAGAGTATGAGGAGTATGAAGAGAGTATGAGGAGTATGAAGAGAGTATGAGGAGTATGAAGAGAGTATGAAGAGAGTATGAAGAGAGTATGAAGAGAGTGTGAGGAGTATGAAGAGAGTGTGAGGAGTATGAAGAGAGTATGAAGAGAGTATGAAGAGAGTATGAGGAGAGTATGAGGCGTATGAAGAGAGTATGAAGAGAGTATGAGGAGCATGAAGAGAGTATGAAGAGAGTATGAAGAGAGTATGAAGAGAGTGTGAGGAGTATGAAGAGAGTGTGAGCAGTATGAAGAGAGTGTGAGCAGTATGAAGAGAGTATGAAGAGAGTATGAGGAGTATGAAGAGAGTGTGAGGAGTATGAAGAGAGTATGAAGAGAGTATGAGGAGTATGAAGAGAGTATGAGGAGTATGAAGAGAGTATGAGGAGTATGAAGAGAGTATGAAGAGAGTATGAAGAGAGTACGAGGAGTATGAAGAGAGTATGAGGAGAGTATGAGGAGTATGAAGAGAGTATGAGGAGTATGAAGAGAGTATGAGGAGAGTATGAGGAGTATGAAGAGAGTATGAGGATTATGAAGAGAGTGTGAGGAGTATGAAGAGAGTATGAAGAGAGTATGAAGAGAGTATGAGGAGTATGAAGAGAGTATGAGGAGTATGAAGAGAGTATGAAGAGAGTATGAAGAGAGTACGAGGAGTATGAAGAGAGTATGAGGAGTATGAAGAGAGTGTGAGGAGTATGAAGAGAGTATGAAGAGAGTATGAGGAGTATGAAGAGAGTGTGAGGAGTATGAAGAGAGTGTGAGGAGTATGAAGAGAGTATGAAGAGAGTATGAGGAGTATGAAGAGAGTGTGAGGAGTATGAAGAGATTGTGAGGAGTATGAAGAGAGTGTGAGGAGTATGAAGAGAGTGTGAGGAGTATGAAGAGAGTGTGAGGAGTATGAAGAGAGTATGAAGAGAGTATGAGGAGTATGAAGAGAGTATGAGGAGTATGAAGAGAGTATGAGGAGTATGAAGAGACTATGAGGAGTATGAAGAGAGTATGAAGAGAGTATGAAGAGAGTATGAGGAGTATGAAGAGAGTATGAAGAGAGTGTGAGGAGTATGAAGAGAGTGTGAGGAGTATGAAGAGAGTGTGAAGAGAGTGTGAGGAGTATGAAGAGAGTATGAAGAGAGTATGAAGAGAGTATGAGGAGTATGAAGAGAGTATGAAGAGAGTATGAGGAGTATGAAGAGAGTATGAGGAGTAGGAAGAGAGTATGAGGAGTATGAAGAGAGTATGAGGAATATGAAGAAAGTATGAGGAGTATGAAGAGAGTATGAGGAGTATGAAGAGAGTGTGAGGAGTATGAAGAGAGTATGAAGAGAGTATGAGGAGTATGAAGAGAGTATGAAGAGAGTGTGAGGAGTATGAAGAGAGTGTGAGGAGCATGAAGAGAGTATGAAGAGAGTATGAGGAGTATGAAGAGAGTATGAGAAGTATGAAGAGAGTATGAAGAGAGTATGAAGAGAGTGTGAGGAGTATGAAGAGAGTATGAGGAGTATGAAGAGAGTATGAGAAGTATGAAGAGAGTATGAAGAGAGTATGAAGAGAGTATGAGGAGTATGAAGAGAGTATGAGGAGAGTATGAGGAGTATGAAGAGAGTGTGAGGAGTATGAAGAGAGTGTGAGGAGAGTGTGAGGAGTATGAAGAGAGTGTGAGGAGTATGAAGAGAGTATGAAGAGAGTGTGAGGAGTATGAAGAGAGTATGAAGAGAGTGTGAGGAGTATGAAGAGAGTGTGAGGAGTATGAAGAGAGTATGAAGAGAGTATGAGGAGTATGAAGAGAGTGTGAGGAGTATGAAGAGAGTATGAAGAGAGTATGAGGAGTATGAAGAGAGTATGAGGAGTATGAAGAGAGTATGAGGAGTATGAAGAGAGTATGAAGAGAGTATGAAGAGAGTATGAAGAGAGTGTGAGGAGTATGAAGAGAGTGTGAGGAGTATGAAGAGAGTATGAAGAGAGTATGAAGAGAGTATGAGGAGAGTATGAGGCGTATGAAGAGAGTATGAAGAGAGTATGAGGAGCATGAAGAGAGTATGAAGAGAGTATGAAGAGAGTATGAAGAGAGTGTGAGGAGTATGAAGAGAGTGTGAGCAGTATGAAGAGAGTGTGAGCAGTATGAAGAGAGTATGAAGAGAGTATGAGGAGTATGAAGAGAGTGTGAGGAGTATGAAGAGAGTATGAAGAGAGTATGAGGAGTATGAAGAGAGTATGAGGAGTATGAAGAGAGTATGAGGAGTATGAAGAGAGTATGAAGAGAGTATGAAGAGAGTACGAGGAGTATGAAGAGAGTATGAGGAGAGTATGAGGAGTATGAAGAGAGTATGAGGAGTATGAAGAGAGTATGAGGAGAGTATGAGGAGTATGAAGAGAGTATGAGGATTATGAAGAGAGTGTGAGGAGTATGAAGAGAGTATGAAGAGAGTATGAAGAGAGTATGAGGAGTATGAAGAGAGTATGAGGAGTATGAAGAGAGTATGAAGAGAGTATGAAGAGAGTACGAGGAGTATGAAGAGAGTATGAGGAGTATGAAGAGAGTGTGAGGAGTATGAAGAGAGTATGAAGAGAGTATGAGGAGTATGAAGAGAGTGTGAGGAGTATGAAGAGAGTGTGAGGAGTATGAAGAGAGTATGAAGAGAGTATGAGGAGTATGAAGAGAGTGTGAGGAGTATGAAGAGAGTGTGAGGAGTATGAAGAGAGTATGAGGAGTATGAAGAGAGTATGAGGAGTATGAAGAGAGTATGAAGAGAGTATGAGGAGTATGAGGAGTATGAAGAGAGTATGAAGAGAGTGTGAGGAGTATGAAGACAGTGTGAGGAGAGTGTGAGGAGTATGAAGAGAGTATGAGGAGTATGAAGAGAGTATGAAGAGAGTATGAGGAGTATGAAGAGAGTATGAAGAGAGTATGAAGAGAGTATGAGGAGTATGAAGAGAGTATGAAGAGAGTATGAGGAGTATGAAGAGAGTATGAGGAGTATGAGGAGTATGAAGAGAGTATGAGGAGTATGAAAAGAGTATGAGGAGTATGAAGAGAGTATGAAGAGAGTGTGAGGAGTATGAAGAGAGTGTGAGGAGTATGAAGAGAGTATGAAGAGAGTGTGAGGAGTATGAAGAGAGTGTGAGGAGTATGAAGAGAGTATGAAGAGAGTATGAAGAGAGTATGAAGAGAGTGTGAGGAGTATGAAGAGAGTATGAAGAGAGTATGAGGAGTATGAAGAGAGTGTGAGGAGTATGAAGAGAGTATGAAGAGAGTATGAGGAGTATGAAGAGAGTATGAAGAGAGTATGAAGAGAGTATGAGGAGTATGAAGAGAGTATGAAGAGAGTATGAGGAGTATGAAGAGAGTATGAAGAGAGTATGAAGAGAGTGTGAGGAGTATGAAGAGAGTATGAGGAGTATGAAGAGAGTATGACGAGAGTATGAAGAGAGTGTGAGGAGTATGAAGAGAGTATGAGGAGTATGAAGAGAGTATGAGGAGTATGAAGAGAGTATGAAGAGAGTATGAGGAGTATGAAGAGAGTATGACGAGAGTATGAAGAGAGTGTGAGGAGTATGAAGAGAGTATGAGGAGTATGAAGAGAGTATGAGGAGTATGAAGAGAGTATGAAGAGAGTATGAGGAGTATGAAGAGAGTGTGAGGAGCATGAAGAGAGTATGAAGAGAGTTTGAGTAGAGTGTGAGGAGTATGAAGAGAGTATGAGGAGTATGAAGAGAGTATGAGAAGTATGAAGAGAGTATGAAGAGAGTATGAAGAGAGTATGAGGAGTATGAAGAGAGTATGAGGAGAGTATGAAGAGAGTATGAGGAGTATGAAGAGAGTATGAGGAGTATGAAGAGAGTATGAGGAGTATGAAGAAAGTATGAGGAGTATGAAGAGAGTGTGAGGAGTATGAAGAGAGTGTGAGGAGAGTGTGAGGAGTATGAAGAGAGTGTGAGGAGTATGAAGAGAGTATGAAGAGAGTGTGAGGAGTATGAAGAGAGTATGAAGAGAGTGTGAGGAGTATGAAGAGAGTGTGAGGAGTATGAAGAGAGTATGAAGAGAGTATGAGGAGTATGAAGAGAGTGTGAGGAGTATGAAGAGAGTATGAAGAGAGTATGAGGAGTATGAAGAGAGTATGAGGAGTATGAAGAGAGTATGAGGAGTATGAAGAGAGTATGAAGAGAGTATGAAGAGAGTATGAAGAGAGTGTGAGGAGTATGAAGAGAGTGTGAGGAGTATGAAGAGAGTATGAAGAGAGTATGAAGAGAGTATGAGGAGAGTATGAGGCGTATGAAGAGAGTATGAAGAGAGTATGAGGAGCATGAAGAGAGTATGAAGAGAGTATGAAGAGAGTATGAAGAGAGTGTGAGGAGTATGAAGAGAGTGTGAGCAGTATGAAGAGAGTGTGAGCAGTATGAAGAGAGTATGAAGAGAGTATGAGGAGTATGAAGAGAGTGTGAGGAGTATGAAGAGAGTATGAAGAGAGTATGAGGAGTATGAAGAGAGTATGAGGAGTATGAAGAGAGTATGAGGAGTATGAAGAGAGTATGAAGAGAGTATGAAGAGAGTACGAGGAGTATGAAGAGAGTATGAGGAGAGTATGAGGAGTATGAAGAGAGTATGAGGAGTATGAAGAGAGTATGAGGAGAGTATGAGGAGTATGAAGAGAGTATGAGGATTATGAAGAGAGTGTGAGGAGTATGAAGAGAGTATGAAGAGAGTATGAAGAGAGTATGAGGAGTATGAAGAGAGTATGAGGAGTATGAAGAGAGTATGAAGAGAGTATGAAGAGAGTACGAGGAGTATGAAGAGAGTATGAGGAGTATGAAGAGAGTGTGAGGAGTATGAAGAGAGTATGAAGAGAGTATGAGGAGTATGAAGAGAGTGGTGAGGAGTATGAAGAGAGTGTGAGGAGTATGAAGAGAGTATGAAGAGAGTATGAGGAGTATGAAGAGAGTGTGAGGAGTATGAAGAGAGTGTGAGGAGTATGAAGAGAGTATGAGGAGTATGAAGAGAGTATGAGGAGTATGAAGAGAGTATGAAGAGAGTATGAGGAGTATGAGGAGTATGAAGAGAGTATGAAGAGAGTGTGAGGAGTATGAAGACAGTGTGAGGAGAGTGTGAGGAGTATGAAGAGAGTATGAGGAGTATGAAGAGAGTATGAAGAGAGTATGAGGAGTATGAAGAGAGTATGAAGAGAGTATGAAGAGAGTATGAGGAGTATGAAGAGAGTATGAAGAGAGTATGAGGAGTATGAAGAGAGTATGAGGAGTATGAGGAGTATGAAGAGAGTATGAGGAGTATGAAAAGAGTATGAGGAGTATGAAGAGAGTATGAAGAGAGTGTGAGGAGTATGAAGAGAGTGTGAGGAGTATGAAGAGAGTATGAAGAGAGTGTGAGGAGTATGAAGAGAGTGTGAGGAGTATGAAGAGAGTATGAAGAGAGTATGAAGAGAGTATGAAGAGAGTGTGAGGAGTATGAAGAGAGTATGAAGAGAGTATGAGGAGTATGAAGAGAGTGTGAGGAGTATGAAGAGAGTATGAAGAGAGTATGAGGAGTATGAAGAGAGTATGAAGAGAGTATGAAGAGAGTATGAGGAGTATGAAGAGAGTATGAAGAGAGTATGAGGAGTATGAAGAGAGTATGAAGAGAGTATGAAGAGAGTGTGAGGAGTATGAAGAGAGTATGAGGAGTATGAAGAGAGTATGACGAGAGTATGAAGAGAGTGTGAGGAGTATGAAGAGAGTATGAGGAGTATGAAGAGAGTATGAGGAGTATGAAGAGAGTATGAAGAGAGTATGAGGAGTATGAAGAGAGTATGACGAGAGTATGAAGAGAGTGTGAGGAGTATGAAGAGAGTATGAGGAGTATGAAGAGAGTATGAGGAGTATGAAGAGAGTATGAAGAGAGTGTGAAGAGAGTATGAAGAGAGTATGAAGAGAGTATGAAGAGAGTATGAGGAGTATGAAGAGAGTATGAGGAGTATGAAGAGAGTATGAGGAGTATGAAGAGAGTATGACGAGAGTATGAAGAGAGTGTGAGGAGTATGAAGAGAGTATGAGGAGTATGAAGAGAGTATGAGGAGAGTATGAAGAGAGTGTGAGGAGTATGAAGAGAGTATGAGGAGAGTATGAAGACAGTATGAGGAGTATGAAGAGAGTATGAAGAGAGTATGAAGAGAGTATGAAGAGAGTATGAGGAGTATGAAGAGAGTATGAAGAGAGTGTGAGGAGTATGAAGAGAGTATGAGGAGTATGAAGAGAGTATGAAGAGAGTATGAGGAGTATGAAGAGAGTATGAAGAGAGTGTGAGGAGTATGAAGAGAGTATGAGGAGTATGAAGAGAGTATGAAGAGAGTGTGAGGAGTATGAAGAGAGTATGAGGAGTATGAAGAGAGTATGAAGAGAGTGTGAGGAGTATGAAGAGAGTATGAGGAGTATGAAGAGAGTATGAAGAGAGTATGAGGAGTATGAAGAGAGTATGAAGAGAGTATGAGGAGTATGAAGAGAGTATGAGGAGTATGAAGAGAGTATGACGAGATTATGAAGAGAGTATGAGGAGTATGAAGGGAGTATGACGAGAGTATGAAGAGAGTGTGAGGAGTATGAAGAGAGTATGAAGAGAGTATGAGGAGTATGAAGAGAGTATGAGGAGTATGAAGAGAGTATGAGGAGTATGAAGAGAGTATGAAGAGAGTATGAGGAGTATGAAGAGAGTATGAAGAGAGTGTGAGGAGTATGAAGAGAGTATGAGGAGTATGAAGAGAGTATGAAGAGAGTGTGAGGAGTATGAAGAGAGTGTGAGGAGTATGAAGAGAGTATGAAGAGAGTATGAGGAGTATGAAGAGAGTGTGAGGAGTATGAAGAGAGTATGAGGAGTATGAAGAGAGTATGAAGAGAGTATGAGGAGTATGAAGAGAGTATGAAGAGAGTATGAAGAGAGTATGAGGAGTATGAAGAGAGTATGACGAGAGTATGAAGAGAGTGTGAGGAGTATGAAGAGAGTATGAGGAGTATGAAGAGAGTATGAGGAGAGTATGAAGAGAGTGTGAGGAGTATGAAGAGAGTATGAGGAGTATGAAGAGAGTATGAGGAGTATGAAGAGAGTATGAGGAGTATGAAGAGAGTATGAAGAGAGTATGAGGAGAGTATGAAGAGAGTATGAGGAGTATGAAGAGAGTATGAAAAGAGTATGAAGAGAGTATGAAGAGAGTATGAGGAGTATGAAGAGAGTATGAAGAGAGTGTGAGGAGTATGAAGAGAGTATGAGGAGTATGAAGAGAGTATGAAGAGAGTATGAGGAGTATGAAGAGAGTATGAAGAGAGTATGAGGAGTATGAAGAGAGTATGAAGAGAGTGTGAGGAGTATGAAGAGAGTATGAGGAGGATGAAGAGAGTATGAAGAGAGTGTGAGGAGTATGAAGAGAGTATGAGGAGTATGAAGAGAGTATGAAGAGAGTATGAGGAGTATGAAGAGAGTATGACGAGATTATGAAGAGAGTGTGAGGAGTATGAAGAGAGTATGAGGAGTATGAAGAGAGTATGAGGAGTATGAAGAGAGTATGAAGAGAGTGTGAGGAGTATGAAGAGAGTATGAAGAGTATGAAGAGAGTATGAGGAGAGTATGAAGAGAGTATGAAGAGAGTGTGAGGAGTATGAAGAGAGTATGAGGAGAGTATGAAGAGAGTATGAAGAGAGTATGAAGAGAGTATGAGGAGAGTATGAGGAGAGTATGAGGAGTATGAAGAGAGTATGAAAAGAGTATGAAGAGAGTATGAAGAGTATGAAGAGAGTATGAAGAGTATGAAGACAGACAGAGTCATTCTCTAAAAAACTCCTTTGCCCGATGTTGCTGGGATTGGCTCCAGCCCGCTGGTTGGGGGCACAGGTAATGCTAAATATCTTTATTATCATTATCGACAAAATTCTAGAAAATATCGAGATATTATTTTTTGTCAATATCGCACATCCCTAGACTGAGCTCTGGTTCTGTAGGCTACTTCACGTCTAGATCATTTCCAGTCTTTGTTAGAGACTAGTCAACGTCTACACTGCTGCACATCCTCACACCTGCACCCCTGAAGTTCACAGCAGGTTTGAGTTGGATGCAGGAAAGTGTGCATTGAATATTTACATTTGCTGCTTATTTTAGATCTTCAGACAAGCTGTGGAAACCACTGCAATCCCAGTTTAACCCCAGAGGAGCAGTAGTGTGGTTGGGTTACCTGACTCATAAAACTTGAAGGAGGGTAGAGACTCTATGCCTACAGAAATGGGTCCGATTCTAGATACAACAGTCTGCAGATGCTTCTCAGTTCCATTTTCCTTTAAATGGTAGCCACGGCAGGTAGCCACAGCTTTCTGTGGTTTATAGCGACACAAGCCCTCCTGGAGAGAAACAGTGAGGATGAGTTGGTGAGTTGATGGAGCTCTGTTTACATTCAGTCGAGTCTTGCTTTGCTTTTGTTTAGCACTGAAACTATAAAGTACAATGCTAGTGTACAGCCATACAGTACTGGGTAATAGTCAGAGACCACCTTCATTTACTTATATACAAACATTTGGGAGACAAATAATTTGTGATCAGGAGAAAATTGTCTATCTCAGAAGCTCCACTGGTCATTGTTACCTTGGCCTCATATGGATAGGTCTTCTCTGCCTCCAGACCTCTGGACTTGATGTAGTTGAAGGCTTTGTGTGGTGAACCACCTTTACAGCCACAGTTTCCAAATGCCCAGGAACAGTCCACCAGCTGTTGCTCACTCAGAGAGACCAGCTTCTAGGTCTTCCGGAAGATCTGACCCTCCAGCGCCCCCGTCTGAAACAGATCCATACAGACACATGCTGGAAATATAACCTGCCTCTCTTATTTGCTTGTAACTATGTAGAATGTGGTTCCCCAAAATTAGTGTTTGCACCATCTTGCTCTTCATCAGTGGTCAGTTTCTGACCACACAGCCCCTTTCAGGTCGCCTTTCTTTAGTGGGAGATTTAAACCAGCAGCATTAAACCATGGAGTCTTGATATGATTCTAGTGCTTCTACAGTATTTAAATATGTTTTACATACAGCACAGTTATATATGTTGGAGAGGGTCTAAATTAGTCCAGGTGTGTGTAGGAGAGGGTCTAAATTAGTCCAGGTGTATGTTGGAGAGGGTCTAGATTAGTCCAGGTGTGTGTAGGTGAGGGTCTAAATTAGTCCAGGTGTATGTTAGAGAGGGTCTAGATTAGTCCAGGCGTCAGAGGTCAATGTATGGTAGGTTTGGGAAAACATCTGGCTTAGCAATTCTATACCATGAGGGCTTACTATGGAAGGTGATTTAAACCATGTGTGTACGTCTTGGGGTCCTGTGTATAAAGACCAGGCTCACAGCTCAGAACTTGAGAAGTCCTCATTCAGCTACAGGGCTTCCCCAGACAGAGCACAATGTCTGAAATAAAGTACTGCATTTTCTTTGTGTGTATATTAATATAATAATAAAATATTATTAATAAAATATATAATAATTTTATATATTTACAAATGAAATCAGTCTCATCTAAGAATTCTTCAAGCCATCAACAAAGCATCGCTGCAGAAGATAACTTACACTCTTGGGGTGAAACAGCCCAATCTCAGGAAAAGATCCAGTTTGCCTCCACTAGGTTTAGGATGGAACCAGTCAGAGAGTTGGAGCTTAGAAGGTAGTGATTGGATCAGAAACAACTAAAGAGCTGGAAACTGGTTCTTGAGGTCAGATGGGGGGACTTTATTGTTCATAACAGTCTGGCAAGTAACAGTGAAACTGTGAGTAAATGAATTGATTGAATTAAGCCAGCAAGATAGAAAAAGATCAGGTCTTATGCTAATAGGTTGAATCACATTTTCATGATATCACTGGGAGAACTCCATAAAACACCACACACACCAAACAACATTGTTCTCACATTGACACCCATGGAAAAAGCAGGGCAGCTCTGAACTTCCAAAGTAACCTCAGAAGATGAGTAACGTTGTTTATCTGACTGATGGGTTTATGATGTAAAGTAAAACAATTAGCCAGAGCAGACAGAGCAGAGCATCCTGTAGATTAAACCAGAACCTCCCTGTAACATTGGACTCAGACAAAAGTAGATGATCCAAGCACAGGTTAATTATACCCAGATTTGATAATCCCTGAAAAAATCAATCAATACCAGGTTTAGAACTGCAGCTTAGGCATTTACAAGACTTCACCAGGAGCAGCAACATGCTGCCATTTAAAGCCCTCTATTGAGAAGCAGGTACTAGAAGGCACTTCAGTGTTGTGGCGACAGCGACCTCTGGAGGTGGGAAGGGGAATCAGTCCCATCCTGAACAGTGAAAAGAACAGCCAGGATGAGTTGGTGGATGGCTATACTCCTGGTCCAAAGTTTAGCATAACAGATTAAGCTTTCAATCTAAGAAGGGCCATGCAATGCACTGGCGACCTGTCCATGGTGCACCCCGCCTTCACCTGATGACGCTGGAATTGGCTCAGCCCCCCGGTGACCCTGACTAGTGGGATAAAGTGGAAGATAATGGATGGATGGATAAATCTAAGAAGCAAACTTCAAACACCTCACAGAAGAAGAGTCAGGAGAGGCCACAATTCCTGCTCGGGAATCGTTTTCTTTATTAAGAACAGGAGAAAGGGCCCAGTCTGAATAAGAGGGCAGGTCACTCCCAGTCCTGTAACCAATTTCGCTGTGTCTTCCATTTTTTACTGACCTGAACTTCCTAACTAGAAACTTCTTTAACAACATGTTCAATTCAGTTAAACAAGACTTCTTCTTCTCTGGTACATAAACACTAAGATAAGGACACAGACTATACAATAAATATATAACAGACGATAAATACAGAATAAACTGGAGACAGAGAAGTGTGCTGGTGTGTAGACAGTGTGTATATGTATGTGGTAGCGTTCAGTAAGTTTTTCAGTTCATCAGTTAGAAACAGCACTAATGTGAGGTGTCCATATAGTTTAGGTAGTGTTTGTATTCCTGATCTGGTGGGTGTGACCAGTTTAATAGCTCTGTTCTTGAGCCTGGTGCTTCTGTAAGGGCCCAGACTGGAACTAGGCTATCTGCTAGACTACACCAGGGACTGGGGCCCTCAAGGATTCTCCTGGGTCCCCCTCTTGACTTGATTTTGTGTTTGTGTTTTGGTTACGCCAGTTATCAGACATGCTCTCCACCTGCTTTCTACTGTTCCCTTTTGCTCCCACCATAGTGTGGTGGTTTCCGAACCGGGTTACTGAGATTCTGATTTTGAGATACTGAGAGTTCTTGTCACTATTCAGCTCTACAAGTTTAGACAAGTTGTCTTTTATTCTTTATAGAAAGATTTATCATCACTCCAGCTCTGCACTCGGGTCGGTCTCTGTCCTCTGTGGGTGGTGTCCCTTAGCCTCTAATCCTAAAAGCTGGGTTTGATTCTCCTACAAGACTCTCCAGTGTTACAGGTTCTGGTCCAACTGTCCTGATATCTCTCCCCAAATGGTAGGAAGTGGTTGAGGTGAAAAAGACAGCAGTAATCAATACGCTTAGACATGCTGTACATTTTGTGAATGCTGAGTTTATTAGATATAAAGATCAGAAACAGGAATACTTCACTGATTTTTATTATTTAAACTATGTTTATTATTACTGTATAGGAAGGACAGGAGTGCTGCAGATGTTTAACTAAATGCTAAAACCAGCTTAAAGCTTAAAAAAGGAAAGTTAAGGAAAGTGTTCAGATCCCATCCCAGCTCCAGGAGATCCACTGACCTGGCGAGTTCAGTTTGAAATTAGGTTTAATTAAATTGGTATAGTTTAGACATTTGGGGAAAAGAACAAGTCCAGAAACCTCCAAGATCAACTTCTGATCACTGGATCTCACTGATCAGTCCAACTGGAACTGAACTCAGCAGTGTAGATCTCTGTGGATGAAACTGGAACCCCTGTAATGAAGTCATACCTTCAAAGTACAGGGTAGACAATGTATGAGGCGATTTTACACTGGTTGTTTTTGTTCCTGGACATCTTGATGTAGCCTTTATCGCCCCAGTCAGTACCCCAGCTGAAATATAAAGTAGTGTCAGTGTTAGATATTCAGAGCATGAATCTCATGTTGGTTCTCTAAGTACTGATCAATAACCTTCTGAACAGAGTTAATACTTTCATGTCTGTTTAATTTAGTGATAGTTTTTGTATTTTGAATGTACCGTATGTAAACACTGGGCTGTTCTGTCTGGCTATTGTTAAAGCACTTCACTGCTAGTTTTACCGTGTATGACAAACTTTTATTTGATTTGCTTTCTTAATGACATCATATATCAATCTGTTCATGTCAGACTGAAAGCCAATTCACACCAAGTCTGACCAGCTGTCTGACTGTCTGGTATGGTCTCGGACTGCTGGACCCTACAGCAGATTGTAAGGACAGCTAAGATCATTGGGGTCTTTACCCACAGTCAACACCACCTACCACAAATGGTGCATTCGCAGACGGCCATTACTGACCACACCAATGTTCTCAACATACACCTGCACTAATCTAGAACCCCTCAACATGCACGCAAGTATTTATATACTTTCTATGTTAATTGTGATCTGGAATTATCATTTTGATGATTGATCAACTTGTTTCTTTACCTGTTCTTGACCAGCCAGTAGTCCTGCCCATTTTCAGTTCCGTATCCAACAACCAGGACAGCGTGATCTATGTCATCGTTGCATTCTGGTTCATCATAGACACCTGCAATTAACACATTCAACCATTAACCAATCAGCTAACATTATTAAGCAGTTAGCAAAGAACTCAATTCATCAGAGAAGAGCTAAGCAGCATCAGATTCACCCCCGTAACCCTGAACTCAGGCAAGTTCCTGTAACGCAGTGGTGGGCAGGAGAGGTGGAAACAAACACAGGTTCATTTTATTAAAATCTAAACTTTACACACAAACAGAGATACAAAATAACAAACTCAGACGAGGACAGGGAGCAAACAGAGGACAAAGGGAACTGGGAACACCTGGGACAAGGAGCAGTTGATGGGCGTGACAATAGGGCGGAGACAAGGCGGGGCAAACTACCAAAACAAACACTGGCACATGGTAGAATGACAAGACTGACAACAAGAGCAGAGAACAGACAGGAGAAGGAGAATAACAGGACAGTTCCTCAGTACTGATGGATCAATTTGAGATTTAAAGTAGGACTGATTTTTGGACAGCTAATGGTGAGACGCTAATGGTTGTGTAACATGGTGTAAAGTGGGGATCCATGATAAATAACAGGAGAGAAATCCATAAAAACAACAAGAAGGTACGCAAGAAATAAATAAACACAAATAAACACATACAAGACAAAGCAGGGAAAACAAAACACAGTGAACGAGCAGGGGTATAAATACACCGAGAACTAACGAGAAACACCTGAGGCTAACGAGGGCGGGGCTACAGACTACACACAGGTGACAAGGAGGCAGGACAGAGGAGTAGAACAACAAAAACACACAGCCAGAGAGTAAACAAGGTAAACAAAGGTAGAAGCAGACAGAACCAAAGAAGGGCGGGGCTACAGAGGATAGGACAGGTTGAAGGAGTGACTCATTAGAGATGATACCTGGTGAGCAGCAGGTCGGGACAGAGAAGGATTTAGCAGGTAGCTTTAGGAAAAGGTAAACACAGCTGAGCTCTATTTCACGTCTAGATCATTTCCATCTAACTAGTCAGCGTCTAACCAGCTATCCATCCTCACACCGGCACCCCTGAAGTTCACAGCAGGTTTGAGTTGGATGCAGGAAAGTGTGCATTAAATATTTACATTATTTGTTGCTTATTTCAGATCTTCAGAAAAGCTGTGGAAACAACAGAGCTCCCCACTGAAATCCCAGTTTAGCCCCAGACGAGGAGTAGTGTGGTTTGTTTCTGAGGGTTACCTGACTGATAAAGCTTGAAGGAGGGTTGAGAGGCGTGTATAGCTACAGAAATGGGTCCGACTGTAGCTACAATAGACTGCAGATAGTCCTCGCCTCCATTTTCCACTAAAACGTAGTAACGGCAGGTAGCAACAGCATTCTTTGGATTAAAGCGACACACCCCCTCCTGGAGAGAAACAGTGAGGATGAGTTGGTGAGTTGATGGAGTTCTGTTTACATTCAGTCGCGTCGTGCTCTGCTTTGTACTGAAACTGTAAAGTACGATGTTAGTGTCGCTGCCCAGCACTTCAGTTTCTCACTATAAGCAGTTCAATACATGCAGTCACCAGGGGGACATACAGTCATGCAGGACTGGGTCAGAGACCACCCTTCATTTATTTATATACAAACATTTGGGGGACAAGTAATTTGTGATCAGGAGAAACTTGTTTATCTCAGAAGCTTCACTTGTCATCATTGTTACCTCGGCCTCATACGGATAGGTGTACTCTGCTTCCAGACCTCTGAACATGATGTAGTTGAAGGCTTTGTGTGGCAAACCGCCTTTACAGCCACAGTTTCTAAATTCCCAGGAACAGTCCACCAGCTGTTGCTCACTCAGAGATACCAGCTTCCCAGTCTTCCGGAACATCTGACCCTCCAACGCCCCCGTCTGAAAGAGATCCGTACAGACACATTCTGAAAATATAAACTCCCTCCTATTCATGTGTCTATTCAGGCCTGCATTCACCGAGTTCCAGGTCGCATTTCTTTAGTGGGAGATTTAAACCAGCAGCGTTAAACCATGGAGTCTTTATATGCGTGCTGTGGGGCGCTAGAGAGCTGTGAGGGACCACAGAGCAACGGAAATTGCATTTGCAGCACTTAGCCGCTATTTTTAATAGTCTCTAAGTGAGAAACACAACAAAACAAGGTCTTCAAAATAAAGAGTCCTATTTCGTCTCCCCCAGCCACGACCTTCCTGGGCAGGTGCTCCTATTTTTATTTCCTCTGTCGTCCGTCGCTGAGAGAGAGCAGCACAGTCGCTGAGAGAGAGCAGCACAGTCGCTGAGAGAGAGCAGCACAGTCGCTGAGAGAGAGCAGCACAGTCGCTGAGAGAGAGCAGCACAGTCAGTGAGAGAGAGCAGCACCGTCACTGAGAGAGAGCAGTACAGTCGCTGAGAGAGAGCAGCACAGTCACTGAGAGAGAGCAGCACAGTCACTGAGAGAGAGGAGCACAGTCACTGAGAGAGAGCAGCACAGTCACTGAGAGAGAGGAGCACAGTCACTGAGAGAGAGAGAAACACAGTCACTGAGAGAGGAGCACAGTCGCTGAGAGACAGAGGAGCACAGTCACTGAGAGAGAGCAGCACAGTCGCTGAGAGACAGAGGAGCACAGTCACTGAGGGAGACCAGCACAGTCACTGAGAGACAGAGGAGCTCAGTCACTGAGGGAGAGCAGCACAGTCACTGAGAGAGAGGAGCACAGTCGCTGAGGGACAGAGGAGCACAGTCACTGAGAGCGAGCAGCACAGTCGCTGAGAGACAGAGGAGCACAGTCACTGAGGGAGAGCAGCACAGTCGCTGAGAGACAGGAGCACAGTCACTGAGAGAGAGCAGCACAGTCACTGAGAGACAGAGGAGCACAGTCACTGAGGGAGAGCAGCACAGTCGCTGAGAGAGAGCAGCACAGTCGCTGAGAGAGAGCAACACAGTCACTGAGAGAGAGCAGCACCGTCACTGAGAGAGAGCAGCACAGTCGCTGGGAGAGATCAGCACAGTCGCTGAGAGAGAGCAGCACAGTCAGTGAGAGAGAGCAGCACCGTCACTGAGAGAGAGCAGCACAGTCGCTGAGAGAGAGCAGCACAGTCACTGAGAGAGAGGAGCACAGTCACTGAGAGAGAGCAGCACAGTCACTGAGAGAGAGCAGCACAGTCACTGAGAGAGAGGAGCACAGTCACTGAGAGAGAGAGAAACACAGTCACTGAGAGAGGAGCACAGTCGCTGAGAGAGAGAGGAGCACAGTCACTGAGAGAGAGCAGCACAGTCGCTGAGAGAGAGCAGCACAGTCACAGAGAGAGCAGCACAGTCACTGAGAGAGAGCAGCACAGTCACTGAGAGAGAGGAGCACAGTCACTGAGAGAGAGAGAAACACAGTCACTGAGAGAGGAGCACAGTCGCTGAGAGACAGAGGAGCACAGTCACTGAGAGAGAGCAGCACAGTCGCTGAGAGACAGAGGAGCACAGTCACTGAGGGAGAGCAGCACAGTCACTGAGAGACAGAGGAGCACAGTCACTGAGGGAGAGCAGCACAGTCACTGAGAGAGAGCAGCACAGTCACTGAGAGAGAGGAGCACAGTCACTGAGAGCGAGCAGCACAGTCGCTGAGAGACAGAGGAGCACAGTCACTGAGGGAGAGCAGCACAGTCGCTGAGAGACAGGAGCACAGTCACTGAGAGAGAGCAGCACAGTCACTGAGAGACAGAGGAGCACAGTTACTGAGGGAGAGCAGCACAGTCGCTGAGAGACAGGAGCACAGTCACTGAGGGAGAGCAGCACAGTCACTGAGAGACAGAGGAGCACAGTCACTGAGAGAGAGAAGCACAGTCACTGAGAGACAGAGGAGCACAGTCACTGAGAGAGAGAGAGAGCAGCACAGTCACTGAGGAAGAATAGCACAGTCACACAGAGAGAGAGAGCGAGAGAGCTAAACTGTTTAGAAGATTGTGAAAATCTGAGGATCCAGGTTTCAGAAATAGGAGAAAATTGTATACGTCCCTCTGATTTCAAACAGTGCTTTAGTTGATCTACTGGAACTCACAGCACTGAAGGCCCAGCAGGATCCACAGTGACTAGTTTGGTTTTTAACTTCAGTCACATATCCCTCACACCTCCAGTCCACAGCGCTGGGCAGATCAACGTTCTCTGTCTGTGGGAGATGTGGAGCTGCACTGCAAGTCTTGGTCGTGTTGAAGGCTCCCAGGCAGCCCTTGAACATGGCCTGGTACTCCTGGTCGCTCTGTTGGAGAAAAGCAGCAGAGAAGGTTCAGCACCTGCAGGTTCTTTTAGCTACTGTTGTGAGATTACACAAAATGTCAGTGAACATTCAAACACAAACATTAATGATTATATTATTTATTAGTTATTTAGTTATTCACTTAACACTAGAGCATCATGGGCATTAAGACACATCCTGGTCTTCTGTGGCTGTTTTCCCTTAATAGATATTTATTATTGGAATGTGGAAAAGAGGAAATATCAGGTGTGAAATGAGACCAGCCAACCCAACCTGCTACTAGACTTTAAGTGCTATGGTTCCTTCCTTCATCAATGATATCATTCATCAGACTTTGCTCTGTAGCTGCATTAAATAGTAAAACAGCAATATACATTTAAAATACAATAATAAAAACAAATAAACACACCAGGTTTTTTATTTCTGAATTATTTTGTGTCTGTTTATTTATATTGTCTTTCCTGAGTTGGGGTAAAGGTGTACTTAGTTCCAGAGCTTCATGGTCAAAATCAATGAATGACTTTCTTGTCGTTCCATTTGACTTGAGACGAAATGTCTGAACACTAGAGTAAAGAGAGTTGCTGAGATGTCAGCCAGTCACCCCCTGGTGAAGACTGGTCATTGGTGAAGACTTGATAGGCCCAAGTGAACAGTGAGAGAAAGAGGCAGAGACCCCTGTCCAAAACGATTTTAACTGACATCCCTGAGAAATTTTGTCATGCTCTAGAGGAGTTAGAGGACCGAATGAACACTGTTCAGAACGTCCATTGTGGAAGCTGGCAGGCATGGCTGTGGTCGAGAGCTTGTTGGTGCTTCTCAGAATGATAACAAAAGAACCCACTGGTGGACATCAGTGGTGGAGAGGCCATGGAAACACTTTTGGTTGGCTTCAAAGAGGTTCTGAATACTGTTGGTTGGTGGAAGGAGGAGCACTTTGAGGAACTTCTAAACCCCAGAGGCATACCTCCCTTAGGTCAGGGCCAAGGGCTTCTCGGGTGTCAGACTGAGATAGTTGGGTAGTTAGTAGCTTCTTAGTGGCAAGGCACTGGTAATCAGAGTTACCCAGACATGCTTAAGGTACTGGATGTTGAAAAAAAGGTAAAAAGGAGATTCCAACTGAGAGTTGAACCTCATGAATGATGTAGATTCCACCCCTGCCACGGAACAATAGTCCAGCTCACTCTTGTGTGGATTGATGAGGGAGCATTGGATTTTGCCAACCTGGTCTAAATGTGTTTTGTGGATTTTGGGAAAGTTATCCAGATATTCTGTGTGAGGTCCTCCAGGAGTTTGAGCCACTATCCTGGGTCATTCTGTCTCTGTACTCCTGGAATAAGAGCTGTGTCATTATACTTGACATTATGTCAAGCTCGTTCAGTGTGGGTGTTGGACTCTACCAAACTTGTGTCTTGTTTCCTCCTTGTTTGTGATATTCATGAACTTAGTCAAGACTTAGCCTAGGTCAGGCTACATTATGTTTGGGAACTGGAGACCTCTCTGCTGTTGACTTTTATGCATGGAAGCCTCTAATGCATACTGAAGCAGTTTGTAGCTGGTATGCAAATTAGTACCTTCAAGTCCTGACCCAGAACATGATGGCGTGACCCCTCTGGGTAAGGAGAGAGGACCTGCCACAGGTGGAGTTTAATTATCTTGTTCACAAGTGATCAGATGAGGGATCATGAGATTGGATGACCACAGGCTGGGACAAGCAATGGAAGAGTAACAGTACTAGACTGTAGTGGTGAAGAGGGAGTTGAACCATTAGGGCAAAGCTCTCTTTTTACTGGTCGGTCCACCTCCCTGCCCTCACCTGTGACCAGGAGCTTTGGGTAATGACTGAAAGAATGAGATCACAGATACGAGCAGCAGGAGCGAGTTTTCTTTGCAGGGTGGCAGATCACACTGTACTTGATAGTGTGAGGAGCTCAGTTATCAGGTAGAGCCGCTATTCTTCCACACTGAAAGGAGACAGTTGAGGTCGTTCAAGCATTTGATTAGGAGGCCCCCCCGGATACCTCCCATTGGAGGTTTACCAGGCATGGCTGACTGGGCGAGACCTAGAGGTCATCCCAGGACCCATTGAAGGGTCTCCAAGCTGGCCTGGGAATGACTTGGGATTCTCAAGAATGATCTGGAGGAAGTTGTGGGGGACAGAGCTTCTCTTGTAGTAGTAGTAGTAGTAGTAGTAGTAGTAGTAATTTTTTATAAATAATAATACTGTCCTTAATAGTACATGCACAGCTCCAAACATGATTTCTGTTCATACATCTATGTCCCATTTACATCTAAGCTTCTTTGTAAGGTCTGTCTTGGTGGTCTAGTTTACTAGGCTATGACGACCTCAACCTACAGAGGCGTTTCTTCACAACCATGTGAAGTTATCATAAGGACTGCTGTGTATCTCCTTCCATGAAGCCTGTATTCAGTTATTAACGTGCTGGTAATGTAGTAATAATGCTTTGTAAGCTACTTATAAACTCTGTAAAGTCTGTAATAGTGTAGTGCAAATAAGTATTACTGACTGCTTTAAATGTAGATTAATTAGTAATTATAAATACAGATTCTAAATTCATATATATGAGCTAAGACACATGGCTTTGTGTATCTGGGCACAAAGGGTTTCCTGATGCTGCTCTAGGTTGAACTGTTCTGTACTAAAGTAAAGATCTGAGGTTGGACTCTGAGATTGTGTGAACTGTGTAAGCAGTAACAGACTTTGGGGATTTGTGTATATATAGATCTCACCATGTCTCCAAACTGGTTCATGCCGAGTCTGTAGGTCTTGATACCCTGGTCAGCCAGCAGGTTGTGCTGCAGGACCAGCTTAAGATTGTCCAGCCAGATCATCTTCCTCTGAGACTCTTCTTCCTCTGAACCGTAACTCTTACCTGAGAGGAACACAGTGATGCTGATGGAGATTATATTAGTAAGTGTTTTTAAATTTGCTGTAGCATTTCTTTATTCGCTGTTTGTAAATTTCCTGTAATGTTTATGTGAATTAGTGTTAGTCCCCACACTGCAAACAGCTATCAGTTTTATATTTTTATGTGTATTACTGTGTGAATTATAATTCAACTGTTTTTTTATTTTATTTTTTATTTATTTAATCTTGTTTTAATCTTTATGTATATATTTTTAATATTTCAGATATTCTCTCTTATTGTTTGATGTCAGCTGAAGTTGTCAAAGCATTCTACTGCTGGTTGTACCGTGTATGGCTATGCATGTAATTAATAAGCTGTGATTTGTTGTTATTGAATGTTGTTTTGTGAGTTTGAATTTGTTGTGTTATTAAAATGTGTTATTCTGATTCTGATTGGCTGCAGTGGTTCTGGATTAGCAGCTGTATGTCTGAATGTTGAATTAGCTGCTGTGGTTTTTAACTTAGTGCAGTGTTTATGGATTAGCTGTGTACTTTGCTGGAGCAGTCGTGAATTAGCTGTTTAATTTTGAAATTTTCTTGTGCAATTTTGAATTTGCTGATGTTTTTCTAATTTGTTGTTGGATTTTTTATCGTTACTTTTTCACCGTCATGTTGTCTTTCAGTTGAATTTGCTGTAGCACTGCTGAATTACCTTCTGTTTTTTTATCTGCGGCATTTCTGAATTTTATCCTTGAATTTGCTGATGTGTGTATAAACATTTGTTATTGTGTCTTTTTAAGATCATTGTTGCGTTTTGTTGTTGCATTTATACATTTGTTGTGTTTCTGAATTTGCAATTGTGTTTATGGATTTTGTAGAGTTTCTGATGTTGTGTTTGTAGATTTTCTAAATTTGATGTCAGGTTTGTTGTTTTGCTTTTTGACGAGCCTGTTAATGTGTTAAATTCATTTTTAGTTCCTAATTAATTTCTTAAAATATTATTTTACATAGGCCAACGTATGCACTGCTCTGTCTAATCCACTCACACCAGCACAACGTCAGTGTCACTGCAGTGCTGAGAATGACCACCTCCCTAATAGTATCTGCTCTGTGGTGGTCCTGTGGGGGTCCTGATCATTAAAGAACAGAGTAATAAAGTATACAGAGAATCAGATGAACTACAGTCTGTATTTGGAGACAGACTAAGACTAGATCTAGCTAGTTCTAAACCATTCAGTACACATACCTGCAGGAAACAGGAAACAGAGATAGTAATTCTAAAAGCAGAAGACGATATGGTGTAGATTTCTCACCAAACTTCAGTTTCCAGGTGTGGAACTCCAGATCTTCCAGAGAGACACTGGCTGTCCTGGCCATGACCACAAGAGCGGCGATAGTGAGCAAAACCCTCATTCTGCCCAGAGTAAGAGGTAGAAAAGGTTTGAGTCATCACGAACACTGTTTTGAAGTGAAAACCATGTGATAGGATTAGTGTTTATAATAGGATGGAAGGGGCGGAACTAAATCAAATTATTCAACAATACTTATGTGAAAGAATTTTCAGTGCATCCACATAAAATTCAATTTATACAATTTTCAAATACATTATATATTGATTCATAATGTTCTATATAAATACTTTTCTATATAATGTATGCTGTTTATAAGGCTACATGGACCGAAAACTGATATAATCCTTCATAACTATTTATAAATTATAGATCCAAGATGGCGCTGCAGACGGCGACTCTGGTCAGAAGCTCCGTCGTGCTTTGTTTGTTTTTGTTTGTTTTTGTTGTCAGATGTGAACCTAACACGGTCACATACAGCGCAGAGGATCTTCTCAGCATCAGGCCCTCCATACCGCACGGAATTACTCCCGATTCCTCCTTCGCTGACTGTTTTTTGGATGTTTTAGTGAGCGGAGTAGTTGCGCTCCTCAGACGCAGACGCAGACGTGGGAAATGCAGCGGAGCGCTCCCCAGCATACACCTGGCCAACCTCCGCTCACCAGCATACACCTGGCCAACCTCCGTTCACCAGCATACACCTGGCCAACCTCCTCTCACCAGCATACACCTGGCCAACCTCCGCTCACCAGCATACACCTGGCCAACCTCCGCTCACCAGCATACACCTGGCCAACCTCCGTTCACCAGCATACACCTGGCCAACCTCCTCTCACCAGCATACACCTGGCCAACCTCCGCTCACCAGCATACACCTGGCCAACCTCCGCTCACCAGCATACACCTGGCCAACCTCCGCTCACCAGCATACACCTGACCAACCTCCGCTCACCAGCATACACCTGGCCAACCTCCGCTCACCAGCATACACCTGGCCAACCTCCGCTCACCAGCATACACCTGGCCAACCTCCGCTCACCAGCATCCACCTGACCAACCTCCAATCACTAGCATCCACCTGACCAACCTCCGCTCACTAGCATCCACCTGACCAACCTCCAATCACTAGCATCCACCTGACCAACCTCCGCTCACCAGCATACACCTGACCAACCTCCGCTCACCAGCATACACCTGACCAACCTCCGCTCACTAACATACACCTGACCAACCTCCGCTCACTAGGCAACAAAATGGACGAACTCTCACTTCTAAACCGGACCAACAAGGTCTCTCTCTCTCCGCGGCGCTGTGCTTCACTGAGACCTGGCTCACCGAGGCCGTCCCGGACAGCGCGCTCCAGCTCGCGGGTTTTCACCTCCACAGAGCGGACCGCGTGGCGGAGACCTCGGGGAAGCTCAGAGGCGGCGGGATCTGTTTCTACATCAACCGCGGCTGGTGTACAGACGTCACTGTGTTCATGAAAACATGCAGCCCTGATCTGGAGTCTGTGTTTATAAACTGTAAACCGTTCTACTGCTGCGGGAGTTCTCCTCCGTGGTGCTCGTCGGAGTTTATATTCCACCAAGCGCGAGCGTGAACGAGGCACTGCCACCCTCACAGACCAGATCTCCAGCGCGGAGCATAAACACACAGAGTCTGTTTTCATCATTCTTGGGGACTTCAACAGAGCGAAACTCACCAGTGAGCTCCCAAATACAGACAGCAGGTTACCTGCCCCACCAGGGAGAGTAATGTTCTAGATCATTGCTACACTGTATTAAAGGGTGCATACAGCTCTGTTCCCCGAGCTGCTCTGGGCCTATCTGACCACTCTATGGTCCATCTTCTCCCAACCTACAGACAAAAGCTCAAGTGGGCCAAGCCTGAGGTCAGTACTGTGAAGAAGTGGACCAGTGAGGCTAAAGAGAGGCTTCAGGACTGTATGGAGTTAACAGACTGGTGTGTGTTTGAGGACTCTACAAGCGGGCTGGATGAATATACTGATACAGTGACGTCCTACATCAGCTTCTGTGAGGACATCTGTGTTTCGACCAGGACTCGCATTAGATATAATAAAGACAAGCCCTGGTTTAACGCCAAACTGAAGCACCTGCGGCAGTCCAAGGAGAACGCATTTAGGAGTGGGGACCGGGCGCTTTAAAAAAGCTGGTTCTTACCCACCTGAAGGAGATCACCAACCCCCAACTAGACCCCCTACAGTTCGCGTATCGGGCCAACAGGTCTGTGGACGATGCAGTGAACATGGGACTTCACCACATCCTCCAGCACCTCGACCGTCCAAGTACATATGCAAGAGTTCTGTTCTTGGACTTCAGCTCCACTTTCAACACAATCATCCCTGAACATCTACACACCAAACTGACTCACCTCAGGGTGCCAGCCTCCACCTGCCAGTGGATCACAAACTTCCTCACTGGCTGTGAGCAGCAGGTGAGGCTGAGAAAGATCACCTCAGGAACCAGGACCATCAGCACAGGTGCTCCACAAGGCTGTGTTCTCTCCCTGCTGCTCTTCTCACAAATGAGTGTACCTCCACAGACCCCTCAGACAAAATCCTGAAGTTTGCAGATGATTTGACAGTCAGTGGTCTCATCCAGGACAGTGACGAGTCTGCCTACAGACGGGTTGTGGAGCATGTGGTCCTCTGGAGCAATCACAACAACCTGGAGCTGAACACAGCCAAGACAGTGGAGATGACAGTGGACTTCAGGAGAAGCCCTCCAACCTTTCCAGCACTCACCATCCTCAACAGGACTGTAACGGCTGTGGACTCCTACAAGTTCCTGGACAGGGATTTGAAATGGGACTGCAACATCAGCACCATCATCAAGAGAGCTCAGCAGAGGCTGTACTTCCTGCGTCAACTGAGGAAGTTCAACCTGCCCAAGGAGCTGATGGTGCAGTTCTACACCACCACCATAGAATCTGTCCTCACCGCATCCATCACAGTGTGGAGCAGCTCAGCCACCAAACACCTCACCCACAGACTGCAGCTCATCATCAGGTCTGCAGAGAGAACCATCAGTGTGAAGTTACCCTCCCTACCGGACCTGCACACGGCCAGAACCAGGAACACGCAGAGAGCATCGTCCGTGATCCATCACACCCTGGACATCACCTGTTCCAGTATCTTCCCTCAGGTCGGTGTTTCAGCTAGTTGAGGATCAAGACCTCCAGATTTCAGAGAAGCTTCTTCCCACATGCCATGAACAGCTGAACATCACACACTACATACTGAATACAGTCTACTACATACATCCATATCCAGATGTTCTCTCACTCTTCTTTCTCTGTACAGTCTACTACATACATACATCCATATCCAGATGTTCTCTCACTCTTCTTTCTCTGTACAGTCTACTACATACATACATCCATATCCAGATGTTCTCTTACTCTTCTTCTTGTTCTGCACTTTTTATTTATCTGATAGTCTCAGAACACTCTGTACCACCGTCTCAACCAGTGACTCTTCTGTTCTTCATATTTATATCTATTTAATTCAGTCTGCACTGTTCTTTATTGCTGCACTCAGAACTTTACTATTAACATACAACCCTGCACATGTTAAGTTTACAGGTGTGTCTGTGCGTGTATGTCACTGTGTGTGTGTGTGTGTGTGTGTGTGTGTGTGTGTGTGTGTGTGTGTAGATTGGATGTGCTACTTCTGTAATGTCAGTTATCGTGCACTGTGAGCTTCTGTAACCGAACACAAATTCCTTGTATGTGTGAGCATACTTGGAAAATAAAGTCCGATTCTGATTCTGATTCTGATAAATTACCGTAGAGACCACCAGACCGATAACTGGAGGACCAGCACCAGCAGAACCTTTCAGTGGAACCACTGAGCACTTACCTGCGTGAGCTCGGGGGTCTTCAAGGTGTCTGCCAGTGTAGAGAAGTGTGTGTGTGTATGAGAGTGTGTATATGACTGTGTGTGTGTGTGTTTTTTAGGAGTCACACTTACAGACCACCTCTGTGGGGGAGGGCAGGATGTTGCTTGCATGAAAACTCTTGCTAACTCTTGAGACCTAGTGTTTCGTGCGAGTGGTCTGTAGCCTTTTCCGGTCTGCCTTTAGCCTGGAGCTGAGTAAGGAGGTGGAATGCCAGTGAGACAGCTCAGTGTCCCAAGGCTCTGCCCAGTTCCACGGAGAGCACTGGACATTGCCTGCCCTCATCCCGCCAGCCCGAACTACTACACCAGACGTGGGTAAAGAACACACCTCGCGTGTGGAGGCTTTTCAAGCTACGTCTTTTGGTTTAGCAGCCAAAACTGGAGTTGACCCTGTTCCTCACGAGGCTACTCCTCATCCCGCTCCCTGTGCCGCTCCTCTTCCTGGTTTACAGGCTGCTGCTGACCACGCTTTTTTTCCTCCTCCCTGAGCTGCTCCTGCTGTTGTTACTGCTTAATGCTAACTTAATTGTTACATTTAACCTAATGAGAAACTGTCCTCAGTTTATATCACAATACCTACATTAGAGTTATACATTAAACCTAATGAGAAACTGTAACTCAATATTTTATACAATACTTAAATTTAGAGGTATACATTCAACCTAATGAGAAACTGTATCTCAGTTTATATACAATACATACATTTAGAGTTATACATTCAACCTAATGAGAAACAGTAACTCAGTTTATATATAATACATACATTTAGAGTTTTATATTTAACCTAATAAAAAATTGTAATTAAATTTATATCACAATACCTACATTTAGAGTTATAAATTCTACCTATTGAGAAACTGTAACTCAGTATATGACACAATACCTACATGTAGAGTTATACATTCAACCTAAAGAGAAGCTTTAACTCAGTTATATCACAATGCCTACATTTAGAGTTATACGTTCAACCTAATTAGAAACTGTGACTCAGTTTATATACAATACCTACATTTACAGTTATACATTAAACCTAATGAGAAGCTTTAACTCAGTTATATCACAATGCCTACATTTAGAGTTATACATTCAACCTAATGAGAAACTGTAACTCAGTGTATATACAATACCTACATTTAAAGTTATACATTCAACCTAATTAGAAACTGTAACTCAGTTTATATACAATACCTACATTTAGAGTTATACATTCAACCTAATGAGAAACTGTATCTCAGTTTATATACAATACCTATATTTAGAGTTATACATTCAACCTAATGAGAAACTGTAACTCAGTTTATATACAATACCTACATTTAGAGTTATACACTCAACCTAATAAGAAACTGTATCTCAGTTTATGTACAATACCTACATTTAGAGTTATACATTAAACCTAATGACAAACTGTAATTCAGTTTATATATAATACCTACATTTAGAGTTATACATTCAACCTAATGAAAAACTGTAACTCAAATGTTTATACAATACCTACATTTAGAGTTATATACTCAACCTAATGAGAAACTGTAACTCAGTTTATATACAATACCTACATTTACAGTTATATATTAAACCTAAAGAGAAACTGTAACTCAGTTTATATACAATACCTACATTTAGAGTTATACATTAAACCTAATTAGAAACTGTAACTCAGTTTATATACAATACCTACATTTAGAGTTATACATTCAACCTAATGAGAAACTGTAGACTCAGTTTATATACAATACCTACATTTAGAGTTATACATTCAACCTAGTGAGAAACTGTAGTCTCAGTGCATATCACAATATCTACATTTGGAGTTATACACTCAACCTAATGAGAAACTGTAACTCAGTTTATATACAATACCTATATTTAGAGTTATACACTCAACCTAATGAGAAACTGTAACTCAGTTTATATACAATACCTATATTTAGAGTTATACATGCTGAAGAATGTTCAATCTCAAAGACGTTAATGGATTATAAATTGATTATAAAGACAATAATCCATGGACATGGCTCGTTTTTGTTGGTAGGCCCCAACACCTTTAGAAGAGCTGTGAAGCCTCAGATGCTTTCCAGAGTTTGAAAGCTACATTCATGGACCGTTCTAGCTTCTAGCTTAGATTAATCTTCTTAAATGGTCAGGACCTGCCACAGCATCCAAACTTCTGCTGAACTATTAGTTGTACCTTTTTTAGCCACTGCAGTTTCTCCTTTTTCATTTACAGACTTATTTGAGAGTGATATCCTGCAGTGATGAAATTCTCTGGTGGGTTAATGACTCTGCTAATGTCACTCTGCTTAAAAGCTTGTAACCCCACTCTGCTCACCACAAACACCTTCCTGCAGATAGTGTTCAGGAAGGAAATTGTCTTCACAGCCTTAAGGTTGAGGTGACCAGACATTGTGATGGGGGTTTGAAACTAATGCTAATGTTTAATTTGATCTCCAGAGCTGCAGACTGAGTGATGTTCTAAATGTATTGTGTTTTGGTTTTTACCAAATGTTCAGAAGAAGAACTTTTTGGAACGAGGTTCCACAGCAAGAACATCAGTCCGTCTGCTGTGAAACATGGTGGTGGTAGTGTGATGTGTGGCTCTGTGATCTGCTAGTATTCATCCTGAGTGTTTGCGAGAAGCATGTTTGTGTGTCTGATTGTGTAGAGTGTGGCGTGTATACTGCTAGTCCTCCCTCCACCACTATTGATAATAATAGTGGGTCAGTTTGTGAGAAGTACCAGCTTATTTCTACTCTGGTGGAGAAGGTGAATCAGTTAGAGGTGCATATGCGGGGTTTAATCAGGGATAGAGAGCAGAGGTCAGTGTTATCTAACCCGGGTGCCTTAGGAAAAGTTAGTGCCCCACCCACTTCGACTTTAGAGCCCCCCCAGCAGGGCAAATGGGTGATGTCTTGGCAGCATAGTAACAAAACTAAAGCTAATGCTAAAGCCAAAGCTAAAGCTAGCCCACCTGAGCACCACATTCCACCTAATGTGAAACTGTAGACTCAGTTTATATACAATACCTACATTTAGAGTTCTACATTCAACCTAATGAGAAACTGTAACTCAGTTTATATACAATATCTACATATAGAGTTATACATTCAACCTAATCAGAAACTGTAACTCAGTTTATATATAATACCTACATTTAGAGTTATATATCCAACCTATTGAGAAACTGTAACTCAGTTTATATCACAATATCTAGAAGCATGTTTGTGTGTCTGATTGTGTAGAGTGTGGCGTGTATACTGCTAGTCCTCCCTCCACCACTATTGATAATAATAGTGGGTCAGTTTGTGAGAAGTGCCAGCTAATTTCTACTCTGGTGGAGAAGGTGAATCAGTTAGAGGTGCATATGTGGGGTTTAATCAGGGATAGAGAGCAGAGGTCAGTGTTATATATCCAACCTAATGAAAAACAGTAACTCACTTTATATATAATATATAAATTTAGAATTACATATTTAACCTAATGAGAAATTGTAATTAAATTGATATCACAATACCTACATTTAGAGTTATATATACTACTTATTGAGAAACTGTAACTCAGTTTATAACACAATACCTACATTTAGAGTTATATATCCAACCTAATGAAAAATTGTAGCTCAGTTTATATCACAATATGTACATTTAGATTTATACATTCAACCTAATGAGAAACTGTACTCAGTTTATACTTCACAATACCTACATTTAGAGTTCTACATTCAACCTAATGAGAAACTGTATCTCAGTTTATAAACAATACCTACATTTAGAGTTATACATTCAACCTAGTGAGAAACTGTACTCGGTTTATATATCACAATATCTACATTTAGAGTTATACATTCAACCTAATGAGAATCTGTAGTCTCAGTGCATATCACAATATCTACATTTGGAGTTATACACTCAACCTAATGACAAACTGTAACTCAGTTTATATACAAATACCTATTTTTAGAGTTATACGTTCAACCTAATGAGAAACTGTAGTCTCAGTGCATATCACAATATCTACATTTGGAATTCTACATTCAACCTAATGAGAAACTGTAACTCAGTTCATATACAATGCCTACATTTAGAGTTATACACTCAACCTAATGAGAAACTGTAACTCAGTTTATATACAATACCTACATTTAGAGTTATACGTTCAACCTAATGAGAAACTGTAGTCTCAGTGCATATCACAATATCTACATTTGGAGTTCTACATTCAACCTAATGAGAAACTGTAACTCAGTTTATATACAATACCTATATTTAGAGTTATACATTCAAACTAATAAGAAACTGTAACTCAGTTCATATACAATGCCTACATTTAGAGTTATACATTCAACCTAATGAGAAACAGTAACTCACTTTATATATAATACATAAATTTAGAATTATATATTCTACCTATTGAGAAACTGTAACTCAGTTTATAACACAATACCTACATTTAGAGTTATACATTCAACCTAAAGAGAAGCTTTAACTCAGTTGTATCACAATGCCTACATTTAGAGTTATACATTCAACCTAATGAGAAACTGTAGTCTCAGTGCATATCACAATATCTAAATTTGGAGTTATACACTCAACCTAATGAGAAACTGTAACTCAGTTTATATACAATACCTACATTTAGAGTTATACATTCAACCTAGTGAGAAACTGTACTCGGTTAATATATATCACAATATCTACATTTAGAGTTATATATTCTACCTATTGAGAAACTGTAACTCAGTTTATAACACAATACCTACATTTACAGTTATACATTAAACCTAATGAGAAACTGTAACTCAGTTTATATACAATACCTACATTTAGAGTTATACATTCAACCTAATGAGAAACTGTAGACTCAGTTTATATACAATACCTACATTTAGAGTTATACATTCAACCTAGTGAGAAACTGTAGTCTCAGTGCATATCACAATATCTACATTTGGAGTTATACACTCAACCTATTGAGAAACTGTAACTCAGTTTATATACAATACCTATATTTAGAGTTATACATGCTGAAGAATGTTCAATCTCAAAGACGTTAATGGATTATAAATTGATTATAAAGACAATAATCCATGGACATGGCTCGTTTTTGTTGGTAGGCCCCAACACCTTTAGAAGAGCTGTGAAGCCTCAGATGCTTTCCAGAGTTTGCAAGCTACATTCATGGACCGTTCCAGCTTCTAGCTTAGATTAATCTTCTTAAATGGTCAGGACCTGCCACAGCATCCAAACTTCTGCTGAACTATTAGTTGTACCTTTTTTAGCCACTGCAGTTTCTCCTTTTTCATTTACAGACTTATTTGAGAGTGATATCCTGCAATGATGAAATTCTCTGGTGGGTTAATGACTCTTGTAACCTTGTAACCACACTCTGATCACCACAAACACCTCCCTGCAGATAGTGTTCAGGAAGGAAATTGTCTTCACAGCCTTAAGGTTGAGGTGACCAGACATTATGATGGGGGTTTGAAACTAATGCTAATGTTTAACTTGATCTCCAGAGCTGCAGACCGAGTGATGTTCTAAATGTATTGTGTTTTGGTTTTTACCAAATGTTCAGAAGAAGAACTTTTTGGAACGAGGTTCCACAGCAAGAACATCAGTCCGTCTGCTGTGAAACATGGTGGTGGTAGTGTGATGTGTGGCTCTGTGATCTGCTAGTATTCATCCTGAGTGTTTGCGAGAAGTATGTTTGTGTGTCTGTTTGTGTAGAGTGTGGCGTGTATACTGCTAGTCCTCCCTCCACCACTATTGATAATAATAGTGGGTCAGTTTGTGAGAAGTGCCAGCTAATTTCTACTCTGGTGGAGAAGGTGAATCATTAGAGGTGAATCTTAGAATATGCGGGGTTTAATCAGGGATAGAGAGCAGAGGTCAGTGTTATCTAACCCGGGTGCCTTAGGAAAAGTTAGTGCCCACCCACTTCGACTTTAGAGCCCCCCCAGCAGGGCAAATGGGTGATGTCTTGGCAGCATAGTAACAAAACTAAAGCTAATGCTAAAGCCAAAGCTAAAGCTAGCCCACCTGAGCACCACATTCCACCTAATGTGAAACTGTAGACTCAGTTTATATACAATACCTACATTTAGAGTTCTACATTCAACCTAATGAGAAACTGTAACTCAGTTTATATACAATACCTACATTTAGAGTTCTACATTCAACCTAATGAGAAACTGTAACTCAGTTTATATACAATACCTACATTTAGAGTTCTACATTCAACCTAATGAGAAACTGTACTCAGTTTATATACAATATCTACATATAGAGTTATACATTCAACCTAATCAGAAACTGTACTCAGTTTATATATAATACCTACATTTAGAGTTATATATCCAACCTATTGAGAAACTGTAACTCAGTTTATATCACAATATCTAGAAGTATGTTTGTGTGTCTGATTGTGTAGAGTGTGGCGTGTATACTGCTAGTCCTCCCTCCACCACTATTGATAATAATAGTGGGTCAGTTTGTGAGAAGTGCCAGCTAATTTCTACTCTGGTGGAGAAGGTGAATCAGTTAGAGGTGCATATGTGGGGTTTAATCAGGGATAGAGAGCAGAGGTCAGTGTTATCTAACCCGGGTGACTAACTAAGCTGGAGGTTTCACTCTGCTCGGAAGGACAGCCTTAGCAGGTACAGAAAGGCACACGCTGCACATACCTGTCCTCACTTATTGAACACAACAAAAACAGTCCTAGAGTTTTATTTAGCACCATCGCAAAACTTACCAAAAACCAGGAACTGAACCTCAAATACCCGTCGACTACAGCAGCAATGATTTCATGGACTTTTTCAATAACAAAATCGAGAATATTAAACAAAAAGTTCTACCAATACGAGTAACCTATCCTTCATCCGGTTTGGCTGAGACAGCACGAAATGTGGTTTTAGAAGAAAGACTAGAAACATTTTCTTCACTCCAGCAGACAGAACTAGAAAAACTAATCTCTTCTTCAAATTCTGCTACATGCTCACTCGATATGATTCCAATATGATTCCAACAAGCCTATTGAAACAAGTATTACCAGCTATTATTAAACCCATCTCAACTATCATCAACTCTTCTCTTAGTCTGGGTCATGTACCCAAATCATTCAAGCTAGCAGTTTAATAAACCTCTTATAAAGAAACCGAATCTTGAGAACTGTCCAGTTATAGACCTATTCCCAATTTACCATTTATCTCTAAGATTTTAGAAAAAGGCTGTAGCTCGACAACTCTGTTCTCATCTACATAAGAACAACATATATGAAAAATTCCAATCTGGTTTTAGGCCACATCACAGCACAGAGACAGCTTTAGTTAAGATAACAAATGATCTTCTTCTTGCCTCTGATCAGGGCCACGTATCTCTACTGGTGTTACTAGATCTAAGTGCAGCTTTTACACTATAGATCAGATATTCTCTCAGACAGACTAGAAAATATAGTTGGAATCACAGGAACAGCGTTATCCTGGTTCATATCTTACCTTAGTGATCGCTTTCAGTTTGTAAAGATAAATAATGTATCATCTAATTATACAAGAGTGAAATATGGAGTTCCACAAGGTTCTGTTTTAGGTCCTCTGTTATTTACACTATATATGTTACCATTAGGCTCAGTTATAAATAGACATGGAATTAGTTTCCACTGTTATGATGATGATACACAGCTGTACATATCAGACCAGATGATAAATCCAGATTAGATAAGATAGAAGATTGTGTAAGAGATATTAGACTTTGGATGCTACAGAACTTCCTTCTTTTGAACCCTGATAGAACGGAAGTTCTCCTCCTCGACCCAAAGGCTGCTTGGACTAAATGTTCAGATTTAATGTTAAATCTTGCTGATTTCTCTGTAGTTTCTGGTTCAGTAGTTATGAATCTCGGTGTGTTTGACTCAGATCTGACATTTAATCAACACGTAGGTAATATTACAAGAACAGCGTTTCTTCACCTACGAAACATTTCAAAGTTAAGAAATGTGTTATCTGTGTCTGATGCTGAAAAGTTAGTACATGTCTTTATAACCTCAAGGCTAGATTACTGTAATGCATTATTGTCAGGATGTGCTGCAGTTGACACAGATGAACAGAAGAGTTATAGTGTGATGGTGGTGGTAGTGTAATGGTGGTTGTAGTGTCATAGTTATAGTGTGATGGTGGTGATAGCTTGATGGTGGTTGTAGTGTGATAGTTATAGTATGATGGTGGTGATAGCTTGATGGTGGTTGTAGTGTGATAGTTATAGTGTGATGGTGGTTATAGTTTGATGGTGATGGTAGTATGATGGTGGTGATAGCTTGATGGTGGTTGTAGTGTGATAGTTATAGTGTGATGGTGGTGATAGCTTGATGGTGGTTGTAGTGTGATAGTTATAGTATGATGGTGGTGATAGCTTGATGGTGGTTGTAGTGTGATAGTTATAGTGTGATAGTGGTGATAGCTTGATGGTGGTTGTAGTGTGATAGTTATAGTATGATGGTGGTTATAGTTTGATGGTGATGGTAGTATGATGGTGGTTATAGTTTGATGGTGGTTGTAGTGTGATAGTTATAGTGTGATGGTGGTTATAGTTTGATGGTGATGGTAGTATGATGGTGGTGATAGCTTGATGGTGGTTGTAGTGTGATAGTTATAGTATGATGGTGGTGATAGCTTGATGGTGGTTGTAGTGTGATAGTTATAGTGTGATGGTGGTTATAGTTTGATGGTGATGGTAGTATTATGGTGGTTATAGTTTGATGGTGGTTGTAGTGTGATAGTTATAGTGTGATTATAGTTTGATGGTGATGGTAGTATGATGGTGGTTATAGTTTGATGGTGGTTGTAGTGTGAAAGTTATAGTGTGATGGTGGTTATAGTTTGATGGTGATGGTAGTATGATGGTGGTGATAGCTTGATGGTGGTTGTAGTGTGATAGTTATAGTGTGATGGTGGTTATAGTTTGATGGTGATGATAGTATGATGGTGGTTATAGTTTGATGGTGGTTGTAGTGTGATAGTTATAGTGTGATGTGGTTATAGTTTGATGGTGATGGTAGTATGATGGTGGTTATAGTTTGATGGTGGTTGTAGTGTGATAGTTATAGTGTGATGGTGGTTATAGTTTGATGGTGATGGTAGTATGATGGTGGTGATAGCTTGATGGTGGTTGTAGTGTGATAGTTATAGTGTGATGGTGGTTATAGTTTGATGGTGATGGTAGTATGATGGTGGTGATAACTTGATGGTGGTTGTAGTGCGATAGTTATAGTGTGATGGTGGTTATAGTTTGATGGTGATGGTAGTATGATGGTGGTGATAGCTTGATGGTGGTTGTAGTTTGATAGTTATAGTGTGATGGTGGTTATAATTTGATGGTGGTTGTAGTGTGATAGTTATAGTGTGATGGTGGTTATAATTTGATGGTGGTTGTAGTGTGATAGTTATAGTATGATGGGGGTGATAGCTTGATGGTGGTTGTAGTGTGATAGTTATAGTATGATGGTGGTGATAGCTTGATGGTGGTTGTAGTGTGATAGTTATAGTGTGATGGTGGTTATAGTTTGATGGTGGTGATAGCTTGATGGTGGTTGTAGTGTGATAGTTATAGTATGATGCTGGTGATAGCTTGATGGTGGTGGTAGTATGATGGTGATGTTAGTATGATGCTGGTGATAGCTTGATGGTGGTTGCAGTGTGATAGTTATAGTATGATGGGGGTTATAGTATGATGGTGGTGATATCTTGATGGTGGTTGTAGTGTGATAGTTATAGTATGATGGTGGTGATAGCTTGATGGTGGTTGTAGTGTGATAGTTATAGTATGATGGTGGTTGTAGTGTGATAGTTATAGTATGATGGTGGTGATAGCTTGATGGTGGTTGTAGTGTGATAGTTATAGTATGATGGTGGTGATAGCTTGATGGTGGTTGTAGTGTGATAGTTATAGTGTGATGGTGGTTATAGTATGATGGTGGTTATAGTTTGATAGTGGTGGCAGTATGATAGTTATAGTATGATGATGGTGATAGCTTGATGGTGGTTGTAGTGTGATAGTTATAGTGTGATGGTGGTTATAGTTTGATGGTGATGGTAGTGTGATGGTGATGTTAGTGTGATGGTGGTGGTAATAGTGTGATGGTGGTAGTAGTTTGATGGTGGTGGTAGTGTAATGGTGGTGGTAGTATTGTGATGGTCGTAGTAGTGTAATGGTGGTGGTAGTAGTATGATGGTGGTTATAGTTTGATGGTGGTTGTAGTGTGATAGTTATAGTATGATGGTGGTGATAGCTTGATTGTGGTTGTAGTGTGATAGTTATAGTGTGATGGTGGTTATAGTTTGTTGGTGATGGTAGTGTGATGGTGGTGGTAGTGTGATGGTGGTTGTAGTGTGATAGTTATAGTGTGATGGTGGTTATAGTTTGATGGTGATGGTAGTATGATGGTGGTTATAGCTTGATGGTGGTTGTAGTGTGATAGTTATAGTATGATGGTGGTGATAGCTTGATGGTGGTTGTAGTGTGATAGTTATAGTGTGATTGTGGTTATAGTTTTATGGTGATGGTAGTCTGATGGTGGTAGTAGTGTGATGGTGGTTGTAGTGTGATAGTTATAGTGTGATGGTGGTTATAGTTTGATGGTGATGGTAGTATGATGGTGGTGATAGCTTGATGGTGGTTGTAGTGTGATAGTTATAGTATGATGGGGGTGATAGCTTGATGGTGGTTGCAGTGTGATAGTTATAGTATGATGCTGCTGATAGCTTGATGGTGGTGGTAGTATGATGGTGGTGGTAGTATGATGGTGGTGGTAGTGTGATAGTTATAGTGTGATGGTGGTGATATCTTGATGGTGGTTGTAGTGTGATAGTTATAGTGTGATGGTGGTGATAGCTTGATGGTGGTTGTAGTGTGATAGTTATAGTATGATGGTGGTGATAGCTTGATGGTGGTTGTAGTATGATGGTGGTTATAGTTTGATGGTGATGGTAGTATGATGGTGGTGATAGCTTGATGGTGGTTGTAGTGTGATAGTTATAGTGTGATGGTGGTGATAGCTTGATGGTGGTTGTAGTGTGATAGTTATAGTGTGATGGTGGTGATATCTTGATGGTGGTTGTAGTGTGATAGTTATAGTATGATGGTGGTGATAGCTTGATGGTGGTTGTAGTGTGATAGTTATAGTGTGATGGTGGTGATAGCTTGATGGTGGTTGTAGTGTGATTGTTATAGTGTGATGGTGGTGATATCTTGATGGTGGTTGTAGTGTGATAGTTATAGTATGATGGGGGTGATAGCTTGATGGTGATGGTAGTATGATGGGGGTGATAGCTTGATGGTGATGGTAGTATGACGGTGGTGAAGGCTTAATAGCAGATATAGTATGATGGTGGCGGTAGTTTGATGGTGATGTTAGTATGACGGTGGTGAAGGCTTAATAGCAGATATAGTATGACGGTGGCGGTAGTTTGATGGTGATGTTAGTATGACGGTGGTGAAGGCTTAATAGCAGATATAGTATGACGGTGGCGGTAGTTTGATGGTGATGTTAGTATGACGGTGGTGAAGGCTTAATAGCAGATATAGTATGACGGTGGCGGTAGTTTGATGGTGATGTTAGTATGAGGTGGTGAAGGCTTAATAGCAGATATAGTATGATGGTGGCGGCGGTAGTTTGATGGTGATGTTAGTATGATGGTGGTGAAGGCTTAATAGCAGATATAGTATGATTGCGTATGGTGGTAGTTTGATGGTGATGTTAGTATGACGGTGGTGAAGGCTTAATAGCAGATATAGTATGATGGTGGCGGGGTAGTTTGATGGTGATGTAGTATGACGGTGGTGAAGGCTTAATAGCAGATATAGTATGACGGTAGCGGTAGTTTGATGGTGATGTTAGTATGACGGTGGTGAAGGCTTAATAGCAGATATAGTATGAGGTGGCGGTAGTTTGATGGTGATGTTAGTATGACGGTGGTGAAGGCTTAATAGCAGATATAGTATGAGGTGGCGGTAGTTTGATGGTGATGTTAGTATGACGGTGGTGAAGGCTTAATAGCAGATATAGTATGATGGTGGCGGTAGTTTGATGGTGATGTTAGTATGACGGTGGTGAAGGCTTAATAGCAGATATAGTATGATGGTGGCGGTAGTTTGATGGTGATGTTAGTATGACGGTGGTGAAGGCTTAATAGCAGATATAGTATGAGGTGGCGCGGTAGTTTGATGGTCATGTTAGTATGACGGTGGTGAAGGCTTAATAGCAGATATAGTATGACGGTGGCGGTAGTTTGATGGTCATGTTAGTATGACGGTGGTGAAGGCTTAATAGCAGATATAGTATGATGGTGGCGGTAGTTTGATGGTCATGTTAGTATGACGGTGGTGAAGGCTTAATAGCAGATATAGTATGATGGTGGCGGTAGTTTGATGGTGATGGTAGTATGACGGTGGTGAAGGCTTAATAGCAGATATAGTATGATGGTGGCGGTAGTTTGATGGTGATGTTAGTATGACGGTGGTGAAGGCTTAATAGCAGATATAGTATGATGGTGGCGGTAGTTTGATGGTGATGTTAGTATGGCGGTGGTGAAGGCTTAATAGCAGATATAGTATGATGGTGGCGGTAGTTTGATGGTGATGGTAGTATGATGGTGGTGAAGGCTTAATAGCAGATATAGTATGACGGTGGCGGTAGTTTGATGGTCATGTTAGTATGACGGAGGTGAAGGCTTAATAGCAGATATAGTATGATGGTGGCGGTAGTTTGATGGTGATGGTAGTATGACGGTGGTGAAGGCTTAATAGCAGATATAGTATGATGGTGGCGGTAGTTTGATGGTGATGTAGTATGACGGTGGTGAAGGCTTAATAGCAGATATAGTATGATGGTGGCGGTAGTTTGATGGTCATGTTAGTATGACGGTGGTGAAGGCTTAATAGCAGATATAGTATGATGGTGGCGGTAGTTTGATGGTGATGTTAGTATGACGGTGGTGAAGGCTTAATAGCAGATATAGTATGACGGTGGCGGTAGTTTGATGGTGATGTTAGTATGATGGTGGTGAAGGCTTAATAGCAGATATAGTATGATGGTGGTGGTAGTATGATGGTGATGTTAGTATGATGGTGGTGAAGGCTTAATAGCAGATATAGTATGAGGTGGCGGTAGTTTGATGGTGATGTTAGTATGATGGTGGTGAAGGCTTAATAGCAGATATAGTATGATGGTGGCGGTAGTTTGATGGTGATGTTAGTATGACGGTGGTGAAGGCTTAATAGCAGATATAGTATGACGGTGGCGGTAGTTTGATGGTGATGTTAGTATGATGGTGGTGAAGGCTTAATAGCAGATATAGTATGATGGTGGTGGTAGTATGATGGTGATGTTAGTATGATGGTGGTGTTAGTATGATGGTGGTGGTAGTATGATGGTGATGTTAGTATGATGGTGGTGAAGGCTTAATAGCAGATATAGTATGATGGTGGCGGTAGTTTGATGGTGATGTTAGTATGACGGTGGTGAAGGCTTAATAGCAGATATAGTATGATGGTGGCGGTAGTTTGATGGTGATGTTAGTATGACGGTGGTGAAGGCTTAATAGCAGATATAGTATGATGGTGGCGGTAGTTTGATGGTGATGTTAGTATGACGGTGGTGAAGGCTTAATAGCAGATATAGTATGATGGTGGCGGTAGTTTGATGGTGATGTTAGTATGACGGTGGTGAAGGCTTAATAGCAGATATAGTATGATGGTGGCGGTAGTTTGATGGTCATGTTAGTATGACGGTGGTGATAGCGTAACGGTGGTGGTTGCCTCTGATTAGCTTCCTGTGTTAATGTTGATGAAGCTGCTCAGATACAGTATTACAGTGATGCTGGTGAGTAACGAGGAGACAGAGCTAAACCTCCAGCTGTTTGTTAGGAGGAGTAACGTTAGCGTTTGGGAAATGGTAACTGTAACTGGGGAGGAGTGGTGGTTCTGATGAACAGCAGGGGGTGCTCTCGCTGTATTCATAACTTCCAGTTAAAAACACTTTAGTTCTTATATTTTTTACATCTATAACAAGAGATGTCTGGATAACTAACTTAGAATTTTTAAATTCCTACATTAAGATAAAATTAGCTTCTGTAATATGACTGTAAGAATTTTATCTGGACCTTTCAGACCTTCAAACAACAAGATAGGATGTTTATGTAATACAGCATCATGTGAATAAAGTTATTATCACACTAGAATAGCTCTACAGTGTTACAGTTTCTCTGACTGGTGGAGCTGGAAGGAGGGTTTATGATGATCTCCATGAAGCAAAACAATGTAAATTAAACCAGCACCTCCCTGTAACACTGGACTCAGACAAAAGCAGATGATCCAAGCACAGATTAATTATACCCAGAGTTCACTTTATACCCCGACTTATAAACCAGAGAAATAAGACAAAAATAAAACCAAAAACACATTCCAAGATTCAAAAATAGGTTTACAATCAGTACCAGGTTTAGAACTGCAGCTTAGGCATTTACAAGACTTCACCAGGAGCAGCAACACGCTGCCATTTAAAGCCCTCTATTGAGAAGCAGGTACTAGAAGGCATTTCAGTATTGTGGCGACAGCGACCTCTGGAGGTGGGAAGGGGAATCTACAGGCCTGTATATGACAGTCCCATCCTGAACAGTGACAAGAACAGTCAGGATGAGTCGGTGAATGAGTAGCCTCCTGGTCAAAAGTTTAGAATAACAAATTAGGCATTCATTTTAAACACCAAACAGAAGAAGAGTCAGCAGAGGCCAACATTCCTGCTCAGGAACCACTCCCAGTCCTACGAACACTGTCCACTCAAAGTATGTATCCTTGCTGGTACAAATAGGTTAGAGTCCTGACCACCCTTCAGCTCAAACACTGCCAGAACCAGAGCCAGAGCTGATTCCTGGAGAGTTAAGTGCAGTGTAACTGTAATACATTGCATTTCAATAAGTATATAGATTTGTGATTACTGAAGAGCTTCACACAGAGACAGTCTTCAGTCTGTGTTTGAAATGTCTGATGTGGAAGTTCCTGGTAAACTATATATTAAATTCAGTTTAACAGCAGTACAACAAAACACATCCAGACTTCTTCTTCTCTGGTACATAATCACTAAGATAAGGACACAGACTATACAATAAATATATAACAGACAATAAATACAGAATAAACTGGAGACACAGACGTGTGCTGGTGTGTAGACAGTGTGTATATGTATGTGGTAGCGTGCAGTAAGTTTTCAGTTCATCAGTTAGGAATAGCACTAATGTGAGGTGTCCATATAGTTTAGGTAGTGTTTGTATTCCTGATCTGGTGGGTGTGATCTGTTTAAGGGCCCAGACTGGGACTAGGCCACCTTCTAGACTAGACCACCACCAGAGGGTGACACAGAGCCACTCCACCATGATTAGGAACAATCTGTGGCACCTGTTCCTCCCCTACTTAAACAAAGCCCATTCTCACTTCTAGTCTCAGGGTCTCTTTTCAGAGTCTGGGGCCCTCGAGGTTTCTCCTGGGTCTCCCTATTGACTTGATTTTGGATTCTGGTTACGCTAATTATCAAACTCACTCTCCAGCTACTTTGTACTGTTCCCCCTGGCTCCCCCTCACAGTGTGGTGGTTTCCAAACAAGGTGTTTCATGATTCTAATCTTCCTCGGAGTGACTCAGATTCAGATTTTTAGAGAGTTCTTTGAGCTCTTATCTCTATTCAGCTCTGCAAGTTTAGACAAGTTCTCTTTTATTCTTTATAGAAACATTATCATCACTCCAGCTCTGCACTCGGGTCGCTCTCTGTCCTCTGTGGGTGGTGTCCCTTAGCCTCTAATCCTAAAAGCTGGGTTTGATTCTCCTACAAGACTCTCCAGTGTTACAGGTTCTGGTCCAACTGTCCTGATATCTCTCCCCAAATGGTAGGAAGTGGTTGAGGTGAAGAAGACAGCAGTAATCAATACGCTTAGACATGCTGTACATTTTGTGAATGCTGAGTTTATTAGATATAAAGATCAGAAACAGGAAAACTTCACTGATTTTAAAGTTGTAGACAGAGTTTATGGTAAAGGAAGGACAGGAGTGCTGTAGAGGTTTAACTGAAGCTAAAATCACCTTAAAGTTTAAAAAAGAAAAGTTAAAAATGTTTTTTTGTTTTTTTTTTTTTGCTGCATCAGTAAATAAACTCTGATCTGATCAGACCGTATCCTCCTCCGTGGGCCGTTCAGGATCCGTCTCTCTCTCCAGTCTGGAAAAAACAGCGTTTAATAGAACTCAGTCACATGAACTTCTGCATCCTGAATGTAGTGTTATTTTTAGAGATACGTGTTCAGATCCCATCCCAGCTCCAGGAGATCCACTGACCTGCCGAGTTCAGTTTGAAATTAGGTTTAATTAAATTGTTATAGTTTAGATAATTTGGGACAAGAACAAGTCCAGAAACCTCTAAGATCAACTTCTGACCACTGGACCTCACTGATCAGTCCAACTGGAACTAAACTCAGCAGTGTAGATCTCTGTGGATGGAACTGGAACCCCTGTAATGAAGTCATACCTTCAGACCAAAGGGAAGACGACGTATGCGGCGATTCCACACTGGTTGTTTTTGTTCCTGGACATCTTGATGTAGCCTTTATCGCCCCAGTGAGTACCCCAGCTGAAATACACAGTACTGTCAGTGTTAGATATTCAGAGCATGAATCTCATGTTGGTTTGTGAGTAACGATCAATAACCTCCTGAACAGAGTTTATACTTTCATGTCTGTTTAATTTAGTGATAGTTTTTGTATTTTGAATGTACCGTATGTAAACACTGGGCTGTTCTGTCTGGCTATTGTTAAAGCACTTCACTGCTAGTTGTAGCGTGTATGACTTTGTACGTGACAAACTTTTACTTTCTGAATGACATCATATCTGTTCATATCTGTTCATGTCAGACTGAAAGCCAATTCACACCAAGTCTGATCAGCTGTCTGACTGTCTGGTATGGTCTTGGACAGCAGGACCCTACAGCAGATTGTAAGGACAGCTAAGATCATTGGGGTCTTTACAAACATTTGACACCACCTACCACAAATGGTGCATCCGCAAGGCTGCCAGCACCATGCCCAAATCCTTCCCACCCCATCATGGACTCTTCACCCTCCTACCATCTGGCAGAAGCTACCAGAGCATCCATTCCACCATCATCAGACTCAACAGCTTCCTCCCCATAGCGATCAGATTACTGACCACACAATGTACTCAACACACACCTGGACCAATCTAGACATTTTACAAAATACACCTGGACTAACATAGACCACCTGCAAATTACACCTGGACTAATCTAGACCATCTTCAACATACACCTGGACTAATCTAGACCCTCTCCAACACACACCTGGACTAATCTAGACCCTCTTCAACATACACCTGGATTAAGCTAGACCTACTCTGCAGCAGTGTTTGATGGTGTTGATGGTAAAGACTGCATATCGCTGACTTCCCACTGAACAGATAATTATATAACACAGTCACACTAGTGCAATCAAACACTGGTTCACAACAAAAATACACACACAAGCTTTGCCTCCAACTTCCTTTAAAAGAGTCCGTTATAAATTTGATATAAAGATCACATTCATGTCTGGTTAACAGTATGTAAATGAGGCCGGCATTGCATTTATCATAATGACTTAATTATGTTTTTTGTATGAAGAAACAGAAACAGTTAGAATCTATTTCTACAGACTGAATATTCTGAGAAGGAGCAGAAGGTACATTAACATTACTTTATTATTTATTAAAACAGGTTAATAATATTAACTCTGACTTTATTTTGTGTTTCATGTTTATATTTCAGGCATATGTGTAACTTATTATCATTATTTTAGGTGTTTAGGTAAGGCGGCCACGTGAACTGGTAGTTTAACTGTAATCACTGAGGCAGTAGCTCCTACATAGCACTTCAAATACTGCTGAATCATCTGTTTAAATAGAAACTCGTTAGCCGTGAGAAGTTATGCTACCTTGAGCAAGGACTAATAAAGGATTAGCAGCATTAATATTACATGGGAGAAGTTTGCTTTCAGGACTTTCAGAAAGTAAATACATTTAGTTTGTACAGAAGTATTAGTTAAACACAACTGAATCTATACTAAATATTTCAGAAATATAAGTAGCTAAAACTAGACTAATTAACATTTAATGTGACTAAAACTAATACATACATTATTCTAAAGACTAAAACTAAATTAGCTGCCAATATTAACTCTGTATTTAAGGTCATTAAGAGAACAATGATTTGGATCAACTATTAAGATCAAACTGAATAAGAAGCTGTAGCAGCACTGACTGATCAAAAACGTTATACTTATTCAATAAGTCTGCAGTAGCTTCTTCTACTAACTAGTAAAACTATTACAAGAGACATTACTGGCTTATAATCCACTTTATTAATTGTAGTGATGTATTTATATTCTTTCTGTATTAATCGTGATCTGGAATTATCCTTTTGATGATTGATTAGCTCGTTTCTTTACCTGTTCTTGACCAGCCAGTAGTCCTTCCCATTTTCAGTGCTGTATCCAACAACCAGGACAGCGTGATTTATGTTACCATTGTTGTTGCAGTCTGGTTCATCATAAACACCTGAAATTAACACATTCAACCATTAACCAATCAGTAAACTTCATTAAGCAATTAGAAAAGAACTTAAGTCATCAGACAATTCAGACTAGATTCACCCCCGTAACCCCAAACTCAGACATGTTCCTGTAACGCAGTGGTAGGCAGGAGTGGTGGAAACAAACACAGGTTCATTTTATTGAAATTCCAAACATCACACAGGAACAGAGATACAAAATAACAAACTCCAACAAAACCATGTACCATATGAACAATACCAGACAAGGACAGAGAGCAAACAGAGGACAAAGGGAACTGGGAACACCTGGGACAGGGAGGAGACAAGCTGTGGAAAACACAGATCTCCCCACCACTGGAGTCCCAGTTTAACCTCAGATGAGGAGTAGTGTGGTTTGTTTCTGAGGGTTACCTGACCGATAAAGCTTGAAGGAGGATAGAGAGGCGTGTATAGCTACAGAAATGGGTCCGACTGTAGCTACAACAGACTGCAGATAGTCCTCGCCTCTATTCAGCGTTAAACGGTAGCCACGGCAGGTAGCAACAGCATTCTGTGGATTATACCGACACGTTCCATCCTGGAGAGAAACAGTGAGGATGAGTTGGTGAGTTGATGGAGTTCTGTTTACATTCAGTCGAGTCGTGCTTTGCTTTTTTTGTACCGAAACTGTAAAGTATGACGCTAGTGTCGCTGCCCAGCACTTCAGTTTCTCACTATAAGCAGTTCAATACATGCAGTCACCAGGGGGACATACAGTCATGCAGGACTGGGTAAAAGTCAGAGACCACCTTCATTTATTTATATACAAACATTTGGGGGACAAAACATTTGTGATCAGGAGAAAACTGTTGTCATCATTGTTACCCTGGCCTTATACGGATAGGTCTGCTCTGCCTCCAGACCTCTGAACATGATGTAGTCGAAGGCTTTGTGTGGCAAACCGCCTTCACAGCCTTTGTTTTCAAATGTCCAGGAACAGTCCACCAGCTGTTGCTCACTCAGAGACCAGCTCCCCAGTCTTCTGGAACATCTGACCCTCCAGCGCCCCCGTCTGAAAGAGATCCGTACAGACACATGCTGGAAATATAAACTCCCTCCTATTCGTGTGTCTATTCAGGCCTGCATTCACCGAGTTCCAGGTCACCTTTCTTTAGTGGGAGATTTAAACCAGCAGCGTTAAACCATGGAGCCTTGATATGATTCTAGTGCTTCTACAGTATTTAAATATGTTTTACATACAGCACAGTTATGCTACTGGTAAACGAATCCAGCCGCACATGAGCTCATTCCATTTTTATATGAATTTTAAATAGAAGTCAGTTCTCTTGGGGCTATTTTACACACACACACACACACACACACACACACACACACACACACACACACACACAGAGAGCAGCACAGTCACTGAGAGAGAGCAGCACAGTCACTGAGAGAGAGCAGCACAGTCACTGAGAGAGAGCAGCACAGTCACTGAGAGAAAGAGAAACACAGTCACTGAGAGAAAGAGAAACACAGTCACTGAGAGAAAGAGAAACACAGTCACTGAGAGAAAGAGAAACACAGTCACTGAGAGAAAGAGAAACAGTCACTGAGAGAAAGAGAAACACAGTCACTGAGAGAAAGAGAAACACAGTCACTGAGAGAAAGAGAAACACAGTCACTGAGAGAAAGAGAAACAGTCACTGAGAGAAAGAGAAACACAGTCACTGAGAGAAAGAGAAACAGTCACTGAGAGAGAGAGAAACACAGTCACTGAGAGAAAGAGAAACACAGTCACTGAGAGAAAGAGAAACACAGTCACTGAGAGAAAGAGAAACACAGTCACTGAGAGAAAGAGAAACAGTCACTGAGAGAGAGAAACACAGTCACTGAGAGAAGAGCAGCACAGTCACTGAGAGAAAGAGAAACACAGTCACTGAGAGAAAGAGAACACAGTCACTGAGAGAAACAGTTGAGAGAGAGAGAAGAGAGAGAGAGCAGCACAGTCACTGAGAGAAAGAGAAACACAGTCACTGAGAGAAAGAGAAGAACAGTCACTGAGAGAAAGAGCAGCACAGTCACTGAGAGAAAGAGAAACACAGTCACTGAGAGAGAGACAGAGAAGAACAGTCACTGGGAGAGAGATAGAGAGAGCAGCACCGTCACTGAGAGAGAGAGAGAGAGAGAGAGAGAGAGCAGCACAGTCATTGAGGAAGAAACAGTCACTGAGAGCGAGCAGCACAGTCACTGAGAGAAAGAGAAACACAGTCACTGAGAGAGAGAGAAACACAGTCACTGAGAGATAGAGCAGCACAGTCACTGAGAGAAAGAGAAACACAGTCACTGAGAGAAAGAGAAACACAGTCACTGAGAGAAAGAGAAACAGTCACTGAGAGAGAGAGAAACACAGTCACTGAGAGATAGAGCAGCACAGTCACTGAGAGAAAGAGAAACACAGTCACTGAGAGAAAGAGAAACACAGTCACTGAGAGAGAGAGAAACAGTCACTGAGAGAAAGAGAAACACAGTCACTGAGAGATAGAGCAGCACAGTCACTGAGAGAAAGAGAAACACAGTCACTGAGAGAGAGAGAAACACAGTCACTGAGAGAAAGAGAAACACAGTCACTGAGAGAGAGAGAAACAGTCACTGAGAGAAAGAGAAACACAGTCACTGAGAGATAGAGCAGCACAGTCACTGAGAGAAAGAGAAACACAGTCACTGAGAGAAAGAGCAGCACAGTCACTGAGAGAAAGAGAAACACAGTCACTGAGAGAAAGAGAAACAGTCACTGAGAGAGAGAGAAACACAGTCACTGAGAGATAGAGCAGCACAGTCACTGAGAGAAAGAGAAACACAGTCACTGAGAGAAAGAGAAACACAGTCACTGAGAGAAAGAGAAACACAGTCACTGAGAGATAGAGCAGCACAGTCACTGAGAGAAAGAGAAACACAGTCACTGAGAGAAAGAGAAACACAGTCACTGAGAGAAAGAGAAACAGTCACTGAGAGAAAGAGAAACACAGTCACTGAGAGAAAGAGAAACACAGTCACTGAGGGAGAGACAGAGAAGAACAGTCACTGGGAGAGAGATAGAGAGAGCAGCACCGTCACTGAGAGAGAGAGAGAGAGAGAGAGAGAGAGAGAGCAGCACAGTCATTGAGAGAAAGAAACAGTCACTGAGAGCGAGCAGCACAGTCACTGAGAGAAAGAGAAACACAGTCACTGAGAGAAAGAGAAACACAGTCACTGAGAGAAAGAGCAGCACAGTCACTGAGAGAGAGAGAGCAGCACAGTCACTGAGAGAAAGAGAAACACAGTCACTGAGAGAGAGACAGAGAAGAACAGTCACTGAGAGAAAGAGAAACAGTCACTGAGAGAAAGAGAAACACAGTCACTGAGGGCGAGACAGAGAAGAACAGTCACTGGGAGAGAGATAAAGAGAGCAGCACCGTCACTGAGAGAGAGAGATAGAGAGAGCAGCACAGTCACTGAGAGAAAGAGAAACAGTCACTGAGAGAGAGCAGCACAGTCACTGAGAGAAAGAGAAACAGTCACTGAGAGCGAGCAGCACAGTCACTGAGAGAAAGAGCAGCACAGTCACTGAGAGAAAGAGCAGCACAGTCACTGAGAGAAAGAGCAGCACAGTCATTGAGAGAAAGAGAAACACAGTCATTGAGAGAAAGAGAAACACAGTCACTGAGAGAGAGAAAGAGAAGAACAGTCACTGAGAGAAAGAGAAACAGTCACTGAGAGAAAGAGAAACACAGTCACTGAGAGAAAGAAAAACACAGTCACTGAAAGAAAGAGAAACACAGTCACTGAGAGAAAGAGAAACACAGTCACTGAGAGAAAGAGAAACACAGTCACTGAGAGAAAGAGAAACACAGTCACTGAGAGAGAGAGAGCAGCACAGTCACTGAGAGAGAAATAAAGAGAGCAGCACAGTCACTGAGAGAGAGAGATAGAGAGAGCAGCACAGTCACTGAGAGAAAGAGAAACACAGTCACTGAGAGAAAGCAGCACAGAGCAGTCACTGAGAGACAGAGAGAGAAAGAGAGCAGCACAGTCATTGAGAGAAAGAGAAACACAGTCACTGAGAGAGAGAGAGATAGAGAGAGCAGCACCGTCACTGAGAGAAAGAGAAACACAGTCACTGAGAGAGAGAGAAACACAGTCACTGAGAGAAAGAAAAACACAGTCACTGAGAGAAAGAAAAACACAGTCACTGAGGGAGAGACAGAGAAGAACAGTCACTGAGAGAGAAATAAAGAGAGCAGCACAGTCACTGAGAGAGAGCAGCGTCGTCACTGAGAGAGAGAGATAGAGAGAGCAGCACAGTCACTGAGAGAAAGAGGAACACAGTCACTGAGAGAAAGAGAAACAGTCACTGAGAGAAAGAGAAACACAGTCACTGAGAGAGAGCAGCACAGTCACTGAGAGAGAGAGAGAGCAGCACAGTCACTGAGAGAAATAGAAACACAGTCACTGAGAGAAAGAGAAACAGTCACTGAGAGAGAGTAGCACAGTCACTGAGAGAGAGCAGCACAGTCACTGAGAGAAAGAGAAACAGTCACTGAGAGAGAGTAGCACAGTCACTGAGAGAGAGCAGCACAGTCACTGAGAGAGAGAGAAACACAGTCACTGAGAGAAAGAGAAACAGTCACTGAGAGAGAGTAGCACAGTCACTGAGAGAGCGAGAGAGAGCAGCACAGTCATTGAGAGAAAGAGAAACAGTCATTGAGAGAAAGAGAAACACAGTCACTGAGAGAAAGAGAAACACAGTCACTGAGGGAGAGACAGAGGACAGTCACTGAGAGAGAGAGAGAGAGAGCACCACAGTCACTGAGAGAGAGCAGCACAGTCACTGAGAGAGAGAGAGCAGCACAGTCACTGAGAGAGAGATAGAGAGAGCAGCACAGTCACTGAGAAAGAGAGATAGAGAGAGCAGCACAGTAACAGAGAGAGAGATAGAGCAGCACAGTAACAGAGAGAGAGATAGAGAGAGCAGCACAGTAACAGAGAGAGAGAGAGCAGCACAGTAGCAGAGAGAGAGAGAGAGAGAGCAGCACAGTTTCAGAGAGAGAGAGAGAGAGAGCAGCACAGTAACAGAGAGAGAGAGAGAGAGAGAGAGAGCAGCACAGTAACAGAGAGAGAGAGAGAGCAGCACAGTAACAGAGAGAGAGAGAGAGAGAGAGAGCAGCACAGTGAGAGAGAGAGAGCAGCACAGTAACAGAGAGAGAGATAGAGAGAGCAGCACAGTCACTGAGAGAGAGATAGAGAGAGCAGCACAGTAACAGAGAGAGAGAGATAGAGAGAGAGCAGCACAGTAACAGAGAGAGAGAAATAGAGAGAGCAGCACAGTAACAGAGAGAGAGAGAGAGAGAGAGAGCAGCACAGTCACTGAGAGAGAGAGATAGAGAGAGCAGCACAGTAACAGAGAGAGAGAGAGAGAGAGCAGGACAGTAACAGAGAGAGAGAGAGAGAGAGAGCAGCACAGTAACAGAGAGAGAGAGATAGAGAGAGCAGCACAGTAACAGAGAGAGGGATAGAGAGAGCAGCACAGTCACTGAGAGAGAGAGATAGAGAGAGCAGCACAGTCACTGAGAGAGAGAGATAGAGAGAGCAGCACAGTAACAGAGAGAGAGATAGAGAGAGCAGCACAGTAACAGAGAGAGAGAGAGCAGCACAGTAACAGAGAGAGAGAGAGCAGCACAGTAGCAGAGAGAGAGAGAGAGCGAGAGCAGCACAGTAACAGAGAGAGAGAGCGAGAGAGAGCAGCACAGTAACAGAGAGAGAGAGAGAGAGAGCAGCACAGTAACAGAGAGAGAGATAGAGAGAGCAGCACAGTAACAGAGAGAGAGAGAGAGAGAGAGCAGCACAGTAACAGAGAGAGAGAGAGCAGCACAGTAGCAGAGAGAGAGACAGCGAGAGCAGCACAGTAACAGAGAGAGAGAGAGAGAGAGAGAGAGAGCAGCACAGTAACAGAGAGAGAGAGAGAGAGAGCAGCACAGTAACAGAGAGAGAGATAGAGAGAGCAGCACAGTAACAGAGAGAGAGATAGAGAGAGCAGCACAGTAACAGAGAGAGAGAGCAGCACAGTAGCAGAGAGAGAGAGAGAGCAGCACAGTAACAGAGAGAGAGAGAGCAGCACAGTAACAGAGAGAGAGAGAGAGCAGCACAGTTTCAGAGAGAGAGAGAGAGAGAGAGAGCAGCACAGTAACAGAGAGAGAGAGAGAGAGAGAGAGAGAGAGAGAGCAGCACAGTAACAGAGAGAGAGAGAGCAGCACAGTAACAGAGAGAGAGAGAGAGAGAGAGAGAGCAGCACAGTAACAGAGAGAGAGAGAGAGAGCAGCACAGTAACAGAGAGAGAGAGAGAGCAGCACAGTAACAGAGAGAGAGAGAGAGCAGCACAGTAACAGAGAGAGAGAGAGAGAGAGAGAGCAGCACAGTAACAGAGAGAGAGAGAGAGCAGCACAGTGAGAGAGAGAGAGAGAGAGAGAGAGAGAGAGAGAGAGAGAGAGAGAGAGAGAGCAGCACAGTAACAGAGAGAGAGAGAGAGAGAGGAGCACAGTAACAGAGAGAGAGAGAGAGAGAGAGAGAGCAGCACAGTAACAGAGAGAGAGAGAGAGAGCAGCACAGTAACAGAGAGAGAGAGAGAGCAGCACAGTAACAGAGAGAGAGAGATAGAGAGAGAGAGCAGCACAGTAACAGAGAGAGAGAGAGAGCAGCACAGTAACAGAGAGAGAGAGCGAGAGAGAGCAGCACAGTAACAGAGAGAGAGAGAGAGAGCAGCACATTAACAGAGAGAGAGAGAGAGAGAGCAGCACAGTGAGAGAGAGAGAGAGAGAGAGCAGCACAGTAACAGAGAGAGAGAGAGAGAGAGAGAGCAGCACAGTAACAGAGAGAGAGAGAGCGAGAGAGAGCAGCACAGTAACAGAGAGAGAGAGAGCGAGAGAGAGCAGCACAGTAACAGAGAGAGAGAGAGAGAGCGAGAGAGAGCAGCACAGTAACAGAGAGAGAGAGAGAGAGAGAGAGAGAGAGAGAGAGAGAGCAGCACAGTAACAGAGAGAGAGAGAGAGAGAGAGGTAAACTGTTTAGGAGACGTGTGATTGTGAAAATCTGAGGATCCAGGTTTCAGAAATAGGAGAAAATTGTATACGTCCCTCTGATTTCAAACAGTGCTTTAGTTGATCTTCTGGAACTCACAGCACTGAAGGCCCAGCAGGATCGACACTTTCTAGTTTGGTTTTTAACTTCAGTCACATATCCCTCACACCTCCAGTCCACAGCGCTGGGCAGATCAACGTTCTCTGTCTGTGGGAGATGTGGAGCTGCACTGCGAGTCTTGGTCGTGTTGAAGGCTCCCAGGCAGCCCTTGAACATGGCCTGGTACTCCTGGTCGCTCTGTTGGAGAAAAGCAGCAGAGAAGGTTCAGCACCTGCAGGTTTTTCTAGCTACTGTTGTGAGATTACACAAAATGTCAGTGAACATTCAAACAGAAACATTAATGATTATATTAGTAATAAATATAAGTTATTCACTTAACACTAGAGCATCATGGGCAGTAGGACACATCCTGGTGTTCCATGGATATTTTCTATTAAAAGATATGTCATTGGAATGTGGCTTGGAAAAGAGAACAAATCAGGTCAGACCAGCCAATTCAACCTGCAACTAGACTTTCTGTGCTATGGTTCCTTCCTTTATCAATGACATCATTCATCAAACCTTGCTCTGTAGCTGCATTAAATAGTAAGAACAACAATATAAACTTAAAATAATTAAAACAAATAACTGCACTATTTTGTTTCTGTTTATTTATATTGTCTTTCCTGAGTTGGGGTAAAGGTGTACTTAGTTCCAGAGCTTCATGGTCAAAAGTCAATGAATGACTTTCTTGTCATTCCGTCTGACTTGAGACAAATTGTTCTGAACACTAGAGTAAAGAGAGTTGCTGAGATGTCAGCCAGTCACCCCCTGGTGAAGACTGGTTAGAGTTGATAGGCCCAAGTAAACAGTGAGGTTGTGCTGGGAACGACTGGCAGTGACCCCTGTCCAAAACTATTTTAACTGACCTCCATGAGAAATTTTGTCATACACTAGAGGAGTTAGAGGACATATAGACCGAATGAACACTGTTCAGAACGTCCATTGTGGAAGCTGGCAGGCATGGCTGTGGTCGCGAGCTTGTTGGTGCTTCTCAGAATGATAACAAAAAAAACCTCTGGTGGACATCAGTGGCGGAGAGGCCATGGAAAGACTCTTGGTTGACTTCAAAGAGGTTCTGAATACTGTTGGTCGTTGTATGCACTTTGAGGAACTTCTAAACCCCAGAGGCATGCCTCCTTCAAGGGGGTCAGGGCTTCTGGAGTGTCAGACTGAGCTAGTTAGGTAGTTAGTAGCTTCTTAGTGGCAAGGCACTGGGGGTGAATCAGAGTTACCCAGACATGCTGAAGGTACTGGATACTGAGGGGATGTCATGGTTTACATACCTATGCAGTGTTGCATGGACCACTGGAGCAGTACCCTTGGACTGGGGTGGTGGTCCCTATTCTTAAGGAACAGGACTGGATTATGTATACCAATTTCCAGACTATGCCAATTCTGCTGCTCAGTCTCCCTGAGATGTTTATGCCAAGATGCTAAAAAGGAGATTCCAACTGAGAGTTGAACCTCAGGAATGATGTAGATTCCATCCCCACCACAGAACAATAGTCCTGTTCACTCTTGTGTGAACTGATGAGGGAGCATTGGATTTTGCCAACCTGGTGTAAATTTGTTTTGTGAATTTTGGGAAAGTTTATGACTCCAGTTTGATGTACCGGGGCCACTACCATGAGTCATTCAGTCTCTGTACTAGATTCACAGTACTGGACTGTATTGGTGAAGAGGGAGTTGAACCATTAGGGCAAAGCTCTCTTTTTACTGGTCAGTCCACATCCCTGTCCTCACCTGTGGCCAGGAGCTTTGGGTAATGACTGAAAGAATGAGATCACAGATACGAGCAGCAGAAATTAGTTTTTTTGTACTTGATGTACTTAATAGTGTGAGGAGCTCAGTTATCCAATAGAGCCACTACTCCTCCACACTAAAAGTAGACAAGTGAGTGCTTCAAGCATCTGATTAGGACACCCCCCTTTCTGCCTCCCGTTGGAGATTTACCAGGCATGGCTGACTGGGCGAGACCTAGAGGTCAATCCTGGGCCTATTGAAGGGTTTGTATCTCTAAGCTGGCCTGGGAATGACTGGGGATTCTCAAGACTGATCTGCAGGAAGTTGTGGGGGACAGGACTTTTCTGCTTTCCCTACTGCAACCCGAGACCCTAGCTGGACTAAGTGGTATTAGAAGATGGAAGGATGGAGATGGTTCATTTTTTATTATTCTAGATGTTATTGACTTCAACTTTTTCTCTACATATCCTGCATTAGCTTTTCAACAGTTTGCTTCATGATTAATCCTAGTAAAGTTTTACCCAGCAGTGTGTGTGTATGTGTGTGTATGTGTGTGTGTGTGTGTGTGTGTGTGAGAGTGTGTCCTGTAAAGGGAGTATGTGTTACTATGAAATAACTCCACTAAGACTGAGTAATCAAATTCCTTAAAGATAAAGAAAACTTATTGCTACTTCTACTGTTATTCACTGTTTCCTTGACTGTGCCCCACATAATGTATGATATTATTATAATTAGCAGTAATAGTAGTATGTATTTATATTTCTAAATGATAATAATAATACTAATAATAATTAATAATTTCTAATTTCTTAATAGTACATGCACAGCTCTAAACATGATTTCTGTTCATACATATATGTCCCATTTACATCTAAGCTTCTTTGTAAGGTCTGTCTTGGTGGTCTAGTTTACTTTACCCTTCACTTTAGTATTCAGAAGGCTATGACGACCTCAACCTACAGAGGCGTTTCCTCACAACCATGTGTAGTTATCATAAAGACTGCTGTGTATCTCCTTCCATGAAGCCTGTATTCAGTTATAAACGTGCTGGTAATGTAGTAATAATGCTTTGCATACTTATAAATTGCTTTCGTCACCTTAGCTAAATGTAGATTAATTATTAATTATAAATACAGATTCAAAACTCATATATATGAGCTAAGACACATGGCTTTGTGTATCTGGGCAGTAAGGGTTTCCTGATGCTGCACTAGGCTGAACTGATCTGTACTAAACTAAAGATCTGAGGTTGGACTCTGAGATTGTGTGAACTGTGTAAGAAGTAACAGACTTTGGGGATTTGTGTATATATAGATCTCACCATGTCTCCAAACTGGTTCATGCCGAGTCTGTAGGTCTTGATACCCTGGTCAGCCAGCAGGTTGTGCTCCTGGACCAGCCTAAGATTGTCCAGCCAGATCATCTTCCTCTGAGACTCTTCTTCCTCTGAATCGTAACTCTTACCTGAGAGGAACACAGTGATGCTGATGGTTATTGTATTAGTAAGTTTTAAATTTGCTGTAGCATTTCTTTATTTGCTTTTTGTAAATCTCCTGTTATGTTTGTGAATTAGTGTTGACCCCACACTTCCAACATCTATCAATTTTATATTTCTATAGATTTTTATGTATATTACTATATATATTGTAATTCAACTGATTTTATTTTAGTTTATTTTTTATTTTTCATTTATCTTTATGTATAAATGTGTAATATTTGTTTTGCTTTTTTTCGGGCGTTTTAATTGGTTAAATTAATTTTTAGTTCCTAATTCATGTATAAAAATAGTATGTTACATATATGCACTGCTCTGTCTGATCCACACCAGCACAACACACACTAAACACCACCACCACGTTGTCATGCCCTGCTCGTCTTCCCCTGTCTGAGTCCGTGTTTACATTCTGTCAGTCCCATGTGCTTGTGTTTACGTTTGTCACGTGCTCCTGTGTTTCCGCCCTTGCCCCGCCTTTTACACCTGTTTCCTATTAATGTTAATTCCCGTCACCTGTTCCCTGTGTTATTTATACCCTGTGTTTGTAGTCGGTCTTCGTTGGTCATTGTCTTGGTATGTGTCATGGTATCTCCGTCTTGGTTTCCTGTCTGTTTGCCTTTGGTTTATGTTTGCTTAATTAAAAGTACTGTTTTCACTGCATTCAAGAACAGAGTAACAAAGTATACAGAGAATCAGATGAACTACAGTCTGTATTTGGAGTCAGACTAAGACTAGATCTAGCTAGTTCTAAACCATTCAGTAAATATACCTGCAGGAAACAGGAAACAGAGATAGTAATTCTAAAAGCAGAAGAAGATATGGTGTAGAAATCTCACCAAACTTCCCTCCCCTCTTCCAGGCCTGGCTCCAGGGTGGGGTCCCGGTAACCCTAGTCCAGGCAAGGGTTGCTGAGTCCTTATAGAGGTCATCATGAATTATTTGGATTTTTGGATATTTGGATCACTCTTTGTCTGGCCCATCACCCAAGACCAGTTTGCCATGGGAGACCCTACCAGTGGCTGCTGCCCCCGACAACATTGCTCTTGAGATCACACAAGCACAAAAACCCCTCCACCGCGGTTAGGTGGTGATCCAAGGAGGGGGTCTCCAGAACTCTGAGGGACTAAAATCTATGTGTAAAATCTACATCCACTCACTATCTTACTGGCTACATGAACACAAGACCAGAGTAACCGTACAGACCACCAGACCAATAACTGGAGGACCAGCACCAGCAGAACCTTTCAGTGGAACCACTGAGCACTTACCTGCGTGAGCTCGGGAGTATTCAAGATGTCTGCCAGTGTAGAGAAGTGTGTGTGTCTGAGAGTGTGAGTGTTTATATAGTTTTGGGAGTCACATTTACAGTCAGGATTATATTGTAATAGGAGGTGTGTCCTGGTTTTATCACCAACTCTACTGCTGTTTATGTTTTAAGTGTAAATAAGTTGCAGATCCTCTACAGAGACACACTTCTGCTTGTCACTCAGAATCAGAATCAATTTGGTGATTCAGTTATGTTACACATACATGGAATGTCCTGGTGAATCACATGTGTATGACTGTAACATTCTGAACACAGACTGTTAACAGTGGAGAGAGATTAGTCTCAGATGTTAGTCTCAGAACATTTTTCAAATGTGAAAAAGATCATTCACAAACTGCACACACATCAAAAATTAGTTTTATTATTCGCAAATAAATATATCCCAGTCTGTCTTACAGCTCGCCATTCGTACCAATTCTGTTACAACCAGAATCCCACTCCCCACCAGAATCCGTCTCCCCACCAGAATCCGACTCTTTTTTATTTTCCAATCTTTTTTATTTTCCTTTATGGCGAACAGCTCAGAAGGACCCCAGGTGTTTTGAGACTATACTCTCTCCATAGTTAACAGGTACTTGTTCAAGAAAGATACATCTAATGAATTTCATTAGAATGTCATGCTAGGTATTGTTTTAATAAAAACTCAATCTGCATACTAATTTTGTTAGAAGTTGATGTTCATTTTTTTATGCTATAGGTTTATTGTTTTTTTTTTAGCATTATTATTCTAAATGTAATTTTAATTTCAATGTCATTTAATGTAAAGACAATTATCTTCAGGTAATTTTAGAGCATTTATATTGATCAAAACATGTTCACACTTTCACACAGTTTAAATGATGGCAGTTCAGCCCTATTTATGCAGAAAAATATAAATCTCTAAATATATTTGTTTATTTATTTATTAACTATGTTATTCTAATTTACAGACAAAAAAACGTCTACTAGAGATCAAATGTTACATTGACTATCACATGGGAAGGTACGTTTTTAGCAAGAGCTGTGTGTAAAGATCTTGCCATATTGGTAAACCACCAGTCATTGGTAAACTTCTGTAGAAAGGCCGCAGAACAAAGTACTATTATTTTCCCCTTCTGTTGCTCTACCTTCCTATCATTTCCTATTACCAACTCTATTATGACCTATATGGCACAGACACTGGATCAAAATTCCCATTTGGGCTACTTACGGCCCTGCCGTGTCCCAAAACCTGGAGGACATCTTCCCTTGGTCCCAGCAGATATTTACACTAAGTCTTAACTTACTCAGTGTACCAACAGGTCTCCAAAGACATGGTAGCTGTGGCTGCATTCAGATGACCTAGTTGATGCACATTAGTTCAGCGTTCAACATCATTTCCCAGGAGCTAGAACTGAGCTCTGCACTTTGCAAGTGTGTTCTAGGCTTCCTAAGAAACAGGCCTCCATAATAAGTAATGCACCATCACTCTAAACACAGGAGCCCACCAGGAATGTGTACTGAGTCCTCTGCTGTGCACTCCCCCATTGCTGTGTCAGCAGTTCAGGTTTAAAACTCTGATGCCTACAAAGCCTAGAATGGACTTCCTCCCACCTTATGGCAATGGTCATGAGGCGATCTGTACCTCGAGCCCTTCAAGCTTCAGTTACAGCTCGGCTTGATGCGCCATCCTCGTGTCAAGGAACAAGTGTGGAGACTCTTCTCTGTCCTTCAGATGATGGAATTAACTTTCACTGGCTGCTCAAACAGCCCTCAATGCTGCAGTCTATGCACTCCACATGTGTCCTGAGTTGCTGATGTCAGACTTGAATTATACCCAAATCAACTCCCACGACTGTCTGGAGGAGGCTAATATTTTGGCCCTAAGCTGAAAATCAAATGTAAGATAGAGCTCACAGTCTCAGGTTTGAGGGTTTTTTCTGGGGAACTGTTAAGGTAGGTCCCCCAAGTAAGACATCAAAAATGTTGGATCGTATAAAAAGAATCAGATTGTGATCTAGTGAAAAACACAGGTTGTTTACAGATGGCACAGATGTCTGGCTGCTCATTGGACCACAGCAGGACAGTACACCTTACAGCAGATGGACTGAGGGTGCCCATGGCCGAGGAATAGGCACTTGTGGTAGTCAGGACCCCGTGTGCCCCAGGGACTGTTTACACTGTGTGGAATTGACATTGCTGACCTTTGAGCGGCTACTATTAGGGAGGTAGATCATTGTGCTGGTGTGAGTGAATCACAAACAGCAGTCTCAGTGTCACTGCTGAACTGAGACTCATCCACCAACCAAAACTATCCAGACAGCAGTGTCCTGTGGGCGGCGTCCTGTGTCCACTGATGAAGAACTAGAGGAACACAAACTGTGCAGCAGCAGATGAGCTACTGTCTCTGACTTTACATCTACAAGGTGGACCAGCAAGTAGTAGGAGTGTCTAATAGAGTGGACAGTGAGTGGACACAGTGTTTAAACACTCCAACAGCACTGCTGTGTCTGATCCACTCACACCAGCACCACACACACTAACACACTCTCCTCCATGATTTCTAAAAAGAATTCCAGATTTTCCACAGGTCACTTTTCCGTGTCTCCTCAGTCCATCTTAACTGATTTCGGGCCCAGAGAAGTCGGTGAAGACCACCATCCAGTACTGGTTGTGGTTCTTGTGTATAAAGATTCTCCAGATTCTCTAAATCATCTCATGATATTGTGTAGTTTAATTTTACTATTTGGCGGTGCAGTCTTTCACAGAGTGGTGACCCCTTCCTCTCTTCAAGTTTATTTACATTTGGCAAAGTGACTAAACGCTTTTGGAAGTGGGGCTGCACAATTACAGTGAGTTATTCATTTAGTGTTGTGAGGAGGTGCAGCTCACCATTCATGGTCACTCGAACCACAGAACACAAAGACTTGACCTTCATGGTAGCTTTTCTGACACCACACTGGAACCACTTCCCATAAGATAAGCATAGAGTTACTGAACATCATGTTTAGTCAGAACAATTACATCACTCAGTTTCTCATTGGGTTGAATGTATAACTCTAAATGTAGGTATTGTATATAAACTGAGTTACAGTTTCTCATTAGGTTGAATGTATAACTCTAAATGTAGGTATTGTATATAAACTGAGTTACAGTTTCTCGTTAGGTTGAATGTATAACTCTAAATGTAGGTATTGTATATAAACTGAGTTACAGTTTCTCATTGGGTTGAATGTATAACTCTAAATGTAGTTATTGTATATAAACAGAGTTACAGTTTCTCGTTAGGTTGAATGTATAACTCTAAATGTAGGTATTGTATATAAACTGAGTTACAGTTTCTCATTGGGTTGAATGTATAACTCTAAATATAGGTATTGTATATAAACTTAGTTACAGATTCTCATTACGTTGAATGTATAACTAAATGTAGGTATTGTATATAAACTTAGTTACAGTTTCTCATTACGTAGAATGTATAACTCTAAATGTAGGTATTGTATATAAACTGAGTTACAGTTTCTCATTAGGTTTAATGTATAACTCTAAATGTAGGTATTGTTCATAAACTGAGTTACAGTTTCTCAATAGGTTGAATGTATAACTCTAAACGTAGGTACTGTATATAAACTGAGTTACAGTTTCTCATTAGGTTGAATGTATAACTCTAAATGTAGGTATTGTATATAAACTTAGTTACAGTTTCTCATTACGTTGAATGTATAACTCTAAATGTATGTATTGTTTATAAACTGAGTTACAGTTTCTCATTAGGTTGAGTGTATAACTAAATGTAGGTATTGTATATAAACTTAGTTACAGCTTCTCATTAGGTTGAATGTATAACTCTAAATGTAGGTATTGTATATAAACTGAGTTACAGTTTCTCATTAGGTTGAGTGTATAACTCTAAATGTAGGTATTGTATATAAACTGAGTTACAGTTTCTCATTAGGTTGAGTGTATAACTCTAAATGTAGGTATTGTATGTAAACTGAGTTACAGTTTCTCATTAGGTTGAGTGTATAACTCTAAATGTAGGTTTTGTATGTAAACTGAGTTACAGTTTCTCACTTTAGGTTGAATGTATAACTAAATGTAGGTATTGTATATAAACTGAGTAACAGTTTCTCATTAGGTTGAATGTATAACTCTAAACGTAGGTATTGTATATAAACTGAGTTACAGTTTCTCATTAGGTATAATGTATAACTCTAAATGTAGGTATTGTTTATAAACTGAGTTACAGGTTCTCATTAGGTTGAATGTATAACTCTAAATGTAGGTATTGTATATAAACTGAGTTACAGTTTCTCGTTAGGTTGAATGTATAACTCTAAATGTAGGTACTGTATATAAACTGAGTTACAGTTTCTCATTGGGTTGAATGTATAACTCTAAATGTAGTTATTGTATATAAACAGAGTTACAGTTTCTCGTTAGGTTGAATGTATAACTCTAAATGTAGGTATTGTATATAAACTGAGTTACAGTTTCTCATTGGGTTGAATGTATAACTCTAAATATAGGTATTGTATATAAACTTAGTTACAGATTCTCATTACGTTGAATGTATAACTAAATGTAGGTATTGTATATAAACTTAGTTACAGTTTCTCATTACGTAGAATGTATAACTCTAAATGTAGGTATTGTATATAAACTGAGTTACAGTTTCTCATTAGGTTTAATGTATAACTCTAAATGTAGGTATTGTTCATAAACTGAGTTACAGTTTCTCAATAGGTTGAATGTATAACTCTAAACGTAGGTACTGTATATAAACTGAGTTACAGTTTCTCATTAGGTTGAATGTATAACTCTAAATGTAGGTATTGTATATAAACTTAGTTACAGTTTCTCATTACGTTGAATGTATAACTCTAAATGTATGTATTGTTTATAAACTGAGTTACAGTTTCTCATTAGGTTGAGTGTATAACTAAATGTAGGTATTGTATATAAACTTAGTTACAGCTTCTCATTAGGTTGAATGTATAACTCTAAATGTAGGTATTGTATATAAACTGAGTTACAGTTTCTCATTAGGTTGAGTGTATAACTCTAAATGTAGGTATTGTATATAAACTGTGTTACAGTTTCTCATTAGGTTGAGTGTATAACTCTAAATGTAGGTATTGTATGTAAACTGAGTTACAGTTTCTCATTAGGTTGAGTGTATAACTCTAAATGTAGGTTTTGTATGTAAACTGAGTTACAGTTTCTCACTTTAGGTTGAATGTATAACTAAATGTAGGTATTGTATATAAACTGAGTAACAGTTTCTCATTAGGTTGAATGTATAACTCTAAACGTAGGTATTGTATATAAACTGAGTTACAGTTTCTCATTAGGTATAATGTATAACTCTAAATGTAGGTATTGTTTATAAACTGAGTTACAGTTTCTCATTAGGTTGAATGTATAACTAAATGTAGGTATTGTATATAAACTTAGTTACAGTTTCTCATTACGTAGAATGTATAACTCTAAATGTAGGTATTGTATATAAACTGAGTTACAGTTTCTCATTAGGTTTAATGTATAACTCTAAATGTAGGTATTGTTTATAAACTGAGTTACAGTTTCTCATTAGGTTGAATGTATAACTCTAAATGTAGGTATTGTATATAAACTGAGTTACAGTTTCTCATTAGGTTGAATGTATAACTCTAAATGTAAGTATTGTGTATAAACTTAGTTACAGTTTCTCATTACGTTGAATGTATAACTCTAAATGTAGGTATTGTTTATAAACTTAGTTACAGATTC
>CM038712.1:1884159-1934159 GCA_021613375.1 Megaleporinus macrocephalus
TAGCTTTACAATGTCATAACACAACAAACTCTTCACTGAAAAGATCACAGATGAGCTCAATTAAATTATTTTACATTTGTAGGTCTCACTACACACTAAAGAAAGACTTAGCCGCGTTAGCCTATATGCTAATCGGAAACAGTTTGCCCAAGTGTCCCAAGTATCAGCACAAAACATCACTCATGTGGCCAAATAATCTTTATAATCACTCCTACTGGTTTTTGTAGTTATTTACATTCAGAATTCTTCACACTTCTCCAGATATAACTCACTTTCAGCATGGGTAGCTAAAGATAGCTCCATAAGCTAACTAGCTTAGAAAGAACTCCCCGGAGCTCTGAACACTGTAATATCTGTAAAATATGAAGCAGTTCAGCTGAAATATGATCTTTCTCTCTGCTGAGAATTCTTTTAGCTCCTATCTGGTGAAATTAGTTACAAAGAAAAACATTTGTTCACATATTTTAACTGAGAACTCCACAGGAGCGGCAAAAACCTGAGAGAATTCAAAACGTCCAGCGCGAGAGAGAGGGGGGAGAAGGGGGGGTGTAAGGGGGCTTTCTCAACTCCTGAGCAGTGGGTGCTGTTCTAGCACTGAATTTAACCCCTTAGGGTACAGTTACATTTAGGAGGACTGCAGATGGAATACGTCCTCACATCGTTACTCTACTTTACAAATACTAGCTCCTACTAGGGCTGCACCTAACGATTAATTTCATAATCGATTAATCTAACGTTTATTTTTTTGATTAGTTGGTTAATCTAATCTAATATACCTATATATATATATATATATATATATATATATATATATATATATATATATATATATATATATATATATATATATATATAATGTATTAAATGGAGTCTACGTTCTGACTCGACTTATAGAGGCACAAAGGACACGTAGCCTACGCGCCTCACGCACAAGAACTCAGACAGTTTGTGGACTATATATTTATAAACAAGACTCGTTTTGAGAACCAGCATGTGAACCTACGTGTGTTTTAAAGCTCCCGCGGTATCTAGAACAGTCTCAGGTTCTACACTGGACGATTAAGAAACGGTTAGCAACGCGTAGTCACGTGACTCTACTGAAAGAAACATGTTATAGACTCATTTATGCTTAACATTAAATACGGATACACACGGAGCCTTCTGTCCGTACTCTGTGCTCGTTTCGTACGGCTGGAGATCGCGGGGGCAGTGCAAGACGTGACCACTTCCACACGGACACGGTGAAGAAGAGACGGTGGGACTTTCTGAAGAGAGCCAGCCGCTACAGGTTAATCATTTTAAAATCTGTGTTTCTGGGTGAAACACAGATAAATCCATGCTTTCAGTGGGCGTGGCCATCTTTGCGACGCAGCAACGCACGTTTTGCTAATCAATGTAATTTCATAATCGATTACATTGATTATGTTGACGCGTCGCCCCAGCCCTAGTTATTAGTTTATAGTTTATCAGTTTATAGCCTGTTTGGCTCCTTTGACCTCCATTCACTGATTACACAACTCATTCACTCAACACTGATCAGAATCACAGCAGAAATTAAAGTCATTACACAGGTGAGCTTAGTGAAGCTGAAAGTTTATTATAGATTTAAATCAGTCAGATTAAACTATGTTTATTATTACTGTAAATGAAGGACAGGAGTGCTGTAGAGGTTGAACTGAAGCTAAAACCACCTTAAAGCTCAAAAAAGGAAAGTTAAAGTTGTTTTTTAAATTTTTTTTTTTTTGCTGCATCAGTAAATAAACTCTGATCTGATCAGACCGTATCCTCCTCCGTGGGCCGTTCAGGATCCGTCTCTCTCTCCAGTCTGGAAAAAACAGAATTTAATAGAACTCAGTCACATGAACTGCTGCATCCTGAATGTAGTGTTATTGTTAGAGATACACGTTCAGATCCCATCCCAGCTCCAGGAGATCCACTGACCTGCCGAGTTCAGTTTGAAATTACGATAATTAAACAGTAGTTTAATCCAGAAACCTCTGAGATCAACTTCTGATCACTGGATCTTACTGACCAGGTCAGCTGGAACTGAACTCAGCAGTGTAGATCACTGTGGATGGAACTGGAAACCATGTAATGAAGTCATACCTTCAGACCACAGGGTAAACTACGTATGAGGCGATACCACACTGGTTGTTTTTGTTCCTGGACATCTTGATGTAGCCTTCATCGCCCCAGTCAGTACCCCAGCTGAAATACACAGTACTGTCAGTGTTAGATATTCAGACCACTAATCTCATGTTGGTTTGTGAGTAACAATCAATAATCTCCTGAACAGAGTTTATACTTTTATATCTGTTTAATCTAGTTAGTACTTTAAAGAAACCATATATCAATTTGTTCACTTTAAACTGAAAGCCGATTCACACCAAGTCTGACCAGCTGTCTGACTGTCTGGTATGATCTTGGACCACAGGACCCTACAGCAGATTGTAAGGACAGATAGGATCATTGAGTTGTCTTTAGTCACAATCGACACCTACCACAAACGTGCCTTCGCAAGGAGGGTCAGATGGAGAGCAACATACACCTCCTCTCCAACATACACCTGGACTAATCTAGACCCTCACCTACATACACCTGGACTAATCTAGACCCTCACCTACATACACCTGGACTAATCTAGACCCTCTCCAACATACACCTGGACTAATCTAGACCCTCACCTACATACACCTGGACTAATCTAGACCCTCACCTACATACACCTGCACTAATCTAGACCCTCTCCAACATACACCTGGACTAATCTAGACCCTCTCCAACATACACCTGGACTAATCTAGACCCTCTCCAACATACACCTGCACTAATCTAGACCCTCTCCAACATACACCTAGACTAATCTACCCCCTCTCCAACATATACCTAGACTAATCCACCCCCTCTCCAACATATACCTAGACTAATCTACCCCCTCTCCAACATACACCTGGACTAATCTAGACCCTCTCCAACATACACCTAAACTAATCTACCCCCTCTCCAACATATACCTAGACTAATCTACCCCCTCTCCAACATACACCTGCACTAATCTAGACCCTCTCCAACATACAACTGCACTAATCTAGACCCTCTCCAACATATACCTAGACTAATCTACCCCCTCTCCAACATACACCTAGACTAATCTACCCCCTCTCCAACATACACCTGGACTAATCTAGACCCTCTCCAACATATACCTAGACTAATCTACCCCCTCTCCAACATACACCTAGACTAATCCACCCCCTCTCCAACATATACCTAGACTAATCCACCCCCTCTCCAACATATACCTAGACTAATCCACCCCCTCTCCAACATATACCTAGACTAATCCACCCCCTCTCCAACATATACCTAGACTAATCTACGCCCTCTCCAACATATACCTAGACTAATCTACGCCCTCTCCAACATACACCTGGACTAATCTAGACCCTCTCCAACATACACCTAGACTAATCTACCCCCTCTCCAACATATACCTAGACTAATCTACGCCCTCTCCAACATACACCTAGACTAATCTAGACCCTCTCCAACATACACCTGGACTAATCTAGACCCTCTCCAACATACACCTGGACTAATCTAGACCCTCTCCAACATACACCTAGACTAATCTACCCCCTCTCCAACATACACCTAGACTAATCTACCCCCTCTCCAACATACACCTGCACTAATCTAGACCCTCTCCAACATACAACTGCACTAATCTAGACCCTCTCCAACATACACCTGGACTAATCTACCCCCTCTCCAACATATACCTAGACTAATCCACCCCCTCTCCAACATACACCTAGACTAATCTACCCCCTCTCCAACATACACCTGGACTAATCTAGACCCTCTCCAACATACACCTAGACTAATCTACCCCCTCTCCAACATACACCTGCACTAATCTAGACCCTCTCCAACATACACCTGGACTAATCTAGACCCTAGACCAGTCGTAGGCTGAAGTGTAGGAAAGCAGCCTTGTGTCTGGAAGGTTGCCAGTTTTGAGCAAGACACCTAACCCTGCCTGCTCCCTGGGTGCTGTGTTCGGGCTACCCACTGCTCTAGGAAGGGGTGCTCACTGCCCCCTTGTGTGTCTGTTCGGTAGTGTGAGTGTTTCACTGCACAGATGGGTTAAATGTGGAAATCTTGAATTTACATCTGGGATCAATAAAGTATCTATCCATCCATCCATCCATTTATACACCTGGACTAATTTAGACTTTACTAAACTAATCTAAATCTAATCTGACCATTATAAAATGAAGACTAATATACATTGATATACCTTGATATACATCAAATAAAGTTTTTAACTAAATGTAGAACAATGGAATACAATAATGGAATGAATGGAATGTGACTAAAACTAATATTCAGATTAGTCCAAATCAGATGCCAATATTTTACACTGAATTTTAGGTAATTAAATAATGAGATGCAGATCAATACCTCCGACTTTTTCTTCATATCTTTATATTAGGTTTATTATTCTATAGGATATTTTTGAAGGAGTTTCAAGATTTATATTTTTTCTATGGTAATTATGATCTTGAATTATCTGTTTGATGATTGGTTAGTTTGTTTACCTGTTCTTGACCAGCCAGTAGTCCTGTCTGTTACGTTCAGTGCCGTAACCAACAGTCAGAACCGCGTGGTTTATATTACTGCTGCTGCAGTTTGGCTCATCATACACACCTGAAATTAACACATTCAACCATTAACCAATCAGTAAAGTACTTACTGATGATTCATGTTGAGAGTTAAAATAGGACTGAGTTTTGGGCAGCTCAGGCAGAGGCCCCAACGGTTCTACCTTCTGTTCCTTCAGCTCCTCAACAGATACGTAGGTACAGCTGTAAAAGGTGAATTGTCATCTACAACTGAAGGGGGAGCTCATGAGCAGCACTGATCCCAGCATAAAACTGCTTTAAGGTTAAAAACATCTTTTAGGCTATTATTTTTAATCATATAACACCACGTACACCAAACAGTATAGATCCTACATTGTTGGCGCCTGAGGGAAAAACAGGGCTTCACCTCCGCAACCTTAGCTCAATCCCAGACGAGGAGTAAGTAGGGTGACCACTTTTATTACCCCCATAAAGAGGACATCATACCCCCATAAAGAGGACATCATGTCAGGGACGGGGGACATGATACTGCCTCCAAGAGTCACAGTGACACAAGCCAAAGACACACATAATGGGCTGAGAGTAAAAATGTTAACTAGCTGTCCCCAGAAGAAGGACTGTTAGGCTCAACACTTGGACAGAGGACTGGGAGGACTGGGAGCTGAAAAACTGGGCTGTCTGTCCTGAAAGTGGACATGTGGTCACCCTAGGCGTAAAGGTTTGTTTGTGTGGGTTACCTGACTTATAGAGCTGAAAAGAGGGCTGGGAGATGTCTATGCCTACAGAAATGGGTCCGACTGTGGCTACGGCATACTGCAGACCGCTCTCGTCTCCGCTGGGCGAGAACTTGTAGTCACGGCAGGTAGCCACAGCATTCTGGGGTTTAAACCGGCACCTCCCATCCTGCAGAGAGACGGAAACAATGAGTTTGAGTTGATGGACAAATAGTTCTACTACATCCAGGGGCGTAGCAGCAAATTCTGGACCCTGTACACTCTCACTGTCAGTGGGCCCCTATGCCAGTACACGAGGAACGTAAGCAAAAAAAAAAATCAGGATTTTCATTGGGCCCCTCTTCCTACTCGGGCCCTGGGTAGTCAGGTCCACTTTTCCCCCCACTACCACGCCCATGACTACATCCACTCCATCCCCATTCATCCCAACCAATGTTCTCTGCTTCTTTAATCTTGCAGTGGAGCTACAGGGTACAATGCTAATGTAGCTAACAAGCATCTCAGTGAATCTCCACTCGTCCTGATTGTTACCTCGGCCTCATATGGATAGGTCTTCTCTGCCTCCAGGCCTCCATTTAACTTGATGTACTCGAAGGCTTTGTGCGGCCAACCTTTTCGACAGCCATTGTTTCCAAATTCCCGGGAGCAGTCCACCAGCTGTTGCTCACTCAGAGATACCAGCTTCATAGTCCTCCGGAATATCTGACCCTCCAGCGCCCCCGTCTGAAAGAGATCAGTACAGACACATGTTAAAATGATATAATATGAACTCCACCATCTATCTCTGCATCAGCGGTCAGTTTCTGACCACACCGTGCTTTTAGCTCAACTTTTTGGGTGGATGGTTCATTCTCAACCCAGCAGTGACACGGAGGGTTGTAGAAACCCCCCAAACACTATTCAGCCCTGCGTTCATCTACCGTCGGCTGCTCTTTGTTTCAGCTCGAGTTTTCAGAGGGGGTGGTTTTGACAGTTTGGGGGCGGGACACGGGCCGAACGCTATTGGCTGATGGCACCTGAAACAGTGTCCTCCTCTGTAGCGGTAGTGCTAGCTTCGGCTTCCATCGTGACTCAGCAAACTAGCTAGCGGTGGTAGCCTAGTGCTAGCTATCTGTTTCTCCAGCTAGCGTTGTCATAGCGGGCGGAAATGATCATACACTTAAGCCCCACCCACTTAGAGGGAAGATATGATTGGTCAGTTTTACTGTTATTTGAAATTGATATGGTGCTGAATTAGAACTGCCTGGCCCCCTCTGTACATGAACAGCGGGACCACCATCACCAACATTCTGCGGAGTCATCACAGTCCTTATAGGGGGAGACACAGAGTCACAGGCTCACACTTAACCCCTCACGCTCCAACACAGATTGAATAGACACGCTTGAATAATTTATTTGTCTATATTTTTATAATTGTTTAGATGTTGATTGTCAAACTGTAAGTAGATATAATAAAATTGGGCCACGACTGTTCCCCACTGCTTTATATACTTCTAATGTTTATACAATACTTGGAGATGTTTTCACATATAGCTGAAATGGGTTTCTAGTGAAGGGGGCCAGCCTACTTTGTTTTATTTATTTATAAAAGGAGTCTGTAGAGTCGAATGTTTTCCAGGGCTGTCAGGGGCATCAGACCGCAGGTAATAGCGGATCTAAATAACCAGGGCTCTGTCTGATTGGGGGGCTGTCAATCAGAAAATTGATTGATTTATATTTCTAGTTTTAGTAAGTTTAATACTTAAATACATAGTGTTAACAGAATACCTTTAACCTTTTAACTATCCTACCGTCAGCTTAGACCAGGGGGTGGCAACATGCAGCTCTTTTACTGCCCCCTTGTGGCTCCTCGCAGAATTCTTTTTTGGGAGGGAAACCAAAATAATCCTCTTTAGCAGTAAAAGAAAGTTTTAACAACAATGAGCTGTCTTAATCACTGGACTTGTCCTGGACCTTTAACCCTGAGGATCTACAGTCAGACTGCTGAGGACAGCTTCCCATGTCAGCATGTTGAGACATGTTCAGCAGATCTCAGAGCCGGGATTGACTCTTGTCCAATGACTCTATATGTGGAGATGCTGGGAGTCGACCGAAGCTCTTTATTTCTTTATGATTTGCCAAGACTAGCGTTAGCCTGGTGCAGCTATTAGCAGTATTAATTCCTACATACATGTAACACTCATATTTTCAATAGGAGGAACTGTGGACGTAATCTGTAGCAGCTCTATCGTCTTTTTTACTCTGTCCTCTTATTCAGGCTATCTTTCAGGTCCCCTCGTCCCTCCTGCTGTAACTCACCGCACTGAAGGCCCAGCAGGACTCACAGTTTCCTTGTTCTTTAACCTCAGTCACGTAGCCCATGCTCCTCCAGTCTACTTTATTAGGCAGATCAGCGCCCCCTGCCTGTCCTAGGTTTACAGATGCACTGTAGGCCTTTGTCATATTGAAGAATCCCAGACAGCCACTGAACCTGGCCTGGTACTCTTGGTTGTCCTGTTGAAGAAGAAGAGATGGTGGACAGGAAATATTAAGGGAGAAGGTGGAGAAGGAGATAATGGAGAGGGAGATGGTGGAGAAGGAGATAATGGAGAGGGAGATGGTGGAGAAGGAGATAATGGAGAGGGAGATGGTGGAGAAAGAGATAATGGAGAGGGAGATGGTGGAGAAGGAGATAATGGAGAAGGAGATGGTGGAGAAGGAGATAATGGAGAGGGAGATGGTGGAGAGGGAGATGGTGGAGAGGAAGATAATATTAAGGGAGAAGGTGGAGAAGGAGATAATGGAGAGGGAGATGGTAGAGAAGGAGATAATGGAGAGGGAGATGGTAGAAAAGGAGATAATGGAGAGGGAGATGGTAGAAAAGGAGATAATGGAGAGGGAGATGGTAGAAAAGGAGATAATGGAGAGGGAGATGGTGGAGAAGGAGATCATGGAGAGGCAGATGGTGGAGAAGGAGATAATACAGAGGCAGATGGTGGAGAAGGAGATAATGGAGAGGCAGATGGTGGAGAGATTATCTCTCTGATTATCTCTAAACAAATCAATAACTGAGAAAGTTATTGTATCAGCAACATGCAGCTCGTTTACTGCCCCCTTGTGGCTCCTCACAGAATTCAATTTTGGGGATAAACAAAATAATAAAACAACAATGATCTTTCTTAATCACTGGACGTGGTGTATTACTGATTTGTCTTTGACCTTTAACTCTGAGAATTGCATCTCACCATGTCTGCAAACTGGTTCATGCCGAGTCTGTAGGTCTTGATACCCTGGTCAGCCAGCAGGTTGTGCTGCAGGACCAGTTTAAGATTGTCCAGCCAGATCATCTTCCTCTGAGACTCTTCTTCCTCTGAACCGTAACTCTTACCTGAGAGGAACATATGAATATGTAAGTGTTTGTGCACGCGGGTCAAATTCCACACTGCTGTTGATGTTCTAGGTGTAAATAAGTGAGCACATCATCTACAGAGACACACTGTTACAACTGAGTACTCACCAAACTTCACTTTCCAGCTGAGGAACTCCAGATCCTCCAGAGAAACACTGGCTGCTTTGGCCACGACCACAAGAGCGGCGACAGCGAGCAAAACCCTCATTCTGCAAGAGTGATTGAGGGGTATTTACATACACAGAGAGAGAGAGAAAATATTTTGTACTTACACGACTGTGTAAAAGTGTGTATCTGATCAATAAGTGTATGTTCACCAGTAAGAACAGCATATCTGATTAGAACAGATGTAAATAATCAGACATACAATACAAAGTAACATGAATATGTTATTGTGAGAGAAGTAGATCAGATCTTGATCCAGTTTGAAGAACAAAGTGTAGTTCCAGATTTCTCCTGGACGCCCCAGACATTGTACATAAGGTATGTAAAAGCCCTACTTACTGTATTAATACTTTTTGAATATTTAAATAATAAAATGTTTTACTGAGTAAATAAGTGTTTCCTGAGTGAGTACGTGAGTAACTGTAGCAGTACGTCTTTAACAGAAGGATCAATTTAGAGAAGTTTAGCTTAAGACACATAAAAACAGAACTAAGTTCTGATCAGTTCTCAGTATATTGACTAATACAGTGCTGTCTGTAGAGCCCACATGTTTAAGCAACAGAGCAGCCAAGATTTCTGTTTTATTACCAGTTAGTTACCACTACAGTTATACATAACCAGAATACCAGCATGTAATTTGTAAATTAGTGCTGATAGTATGGCACAGTATAAGTATAGTATAGTATGGTATAGTAAAGGTTAGTACTGGTAGTACTATAATATAGTATTGGTTCCTACTGTTAATATAGTAAAGGTTAGTACTGATAGTACTATAATATAGTATTGGTTCCTACTGTTAATATAGTATAGGTTAGTACTGATAGTACTATAGTATAGTATTATTATATAATATTGGTTGGTACTGTTAATATAGTATAGGTTAGTACTGATAGTACTATAGTAGAGTATTATTATATAATATTGGTTGGTACTGTTAATATAGAATAGGTTAGTACTGATAGTACTACAGTATAGTAATATAATATAGTATTGGTTGGTACTGTTAATATAGAATAGGTTAGTACTGATAGTACTACAGTATAGTAATATAATATAGTATTGGTTTGTACTGTTAATATAGTATAGGTTAGTACTGATAGTACTATAGTATAGTATTATTATATAATATTGGTTGGTACTGTTAATATAGAATAGGTTAGTACTGATAGTACTATAGTATAGTATTGTAGTATAATATTGGTTTGTACTGTTAATATAGTAGTACTATAGTAATACCAAATCAACCCCCACTGATTACTGATCAATCAGTGCACTTACATAAGTGTGAATTTTATAAATGTGTCTAATGGTGAGTGTGTGTGTGTGTGTGTGTGTGTGTGTTTAGCTCTTACCTGAGTGTGATGCTTTGCAGCTCTCTGTGTAAGTGTGTTGAGCCAGTTTTTATTCTGACTTTATCAACCACAGAGCTGCTCTTCTCACGGCTAACGATGCTGAAAAGCACGTCCTGCTCACCACAGACCCCTCACCACAGACAGCAGCCCGTCTGATAAAGATCATCTTAAACCACAAGTTAAGGGTGAGTACTAAACCGGTATAAACTAGTCCTGTCCTGTAAGTCTATGACCTGAAAAATAAGTGATATCATTATGGATTATTTGTCCAGAACGTGTGGTCTCACTCTGGACCTGCTAGGTGATAGGACGCCACCTGTGGAACAAGTCCAGAGGTGAAGTTTCCTCACTACTAAATATTCCACAGTGGACTGTCAGTGGTGTTAGAACAAAGTGGAAGTGATTGGGAACGACAGCAACTCAGACACAACCTGATAGAACACCTTTAGGATGAATTAGAGTGGAGACTTTGAGCCAGGCCTTCTCGTCCAACATCAGTGTCTGACCTCACAGATGGTCTTCTGGAAGAACGGTCAAACATTCCCATAAACACACTCCTAAACCGTGTGGAGAGACTTCCCAGAAGTTTGTTAGGTGTGAACATCAGACATGAGGCGTGACCAAGGAGCATCTCCTGTTTAAAAGACCAGAGCTGGGGGGGCTCAGGTCAGAGCTGGTCTCTCACAGCTCTCTTGTGTGTGTCTGGTATGTCTTAATAAACATACTCTTTACCTTCCTGTCCGACTGGTCTTGTAGAACTTCCTCCACACTTCAGCAGTCATGTTTTAAAATTTCACAACAGCGAAATCACAAACTTAAAAGATTTCAGAGTAAACTCTTCCACACAGAGTCTTCAGAACTACATACTCCAACACCAGCGTGTTAGAAATTCGGCCTTCAGGAATCAGAAGTCAGGAGACCTTCAGCGTAGACTTGAGTTTATTGAAACAGGAAATGTGGGTACAGCTCAGTCGATCACAGCTGGTCTGTTAGCGGTCGGGAGGTAGTCTCAATCACATGCATGCAGAATCACACACACGGGCACATCTTCTTAGGTCATCTGTCTGTTGCTGGTCAGTCTCTTGAGGTCCAGTCCATCTCTCACTCAGTCTAACTCAGTAACTCCAGTTTAAGTAGGAGTTAAGAAAAGGGGTCAAATGGAAGGGGGGAGTTTGAGATGTCAACATTAAGGGGGGTTTGGTATGTTGTCACCTAGGGGGGTGATGGGTATCAGGCAGGAGACAGTAATTTAAATACAAACAAAGGACGGGGGGGTGATCAACTCTCTGAAGAGAGAGGGTATGAGATGGTAATAGCAAAAAGGTCAATTTGGTAAAGCTCCACAAATACAAGGTTACAAGAAGTACATACGTTGATAATTATTTCTCTCGAGCGTTAGTGTAGATGTTAGAATTCTCAGTTTAGTCTCAGTTTAGGTGGTCTTCTTATAGGCAAACTGACCGCTTGGCTAAACTGACCACTTCAGCAGGGACATTAAATACATTCATAGCTAAGACGCCTAAAACCTCCTCTGGACGACCCGGATAGAGAGAGAGTGACCTTCCTTCTCTGGTTGACCCGGATAGAGGGAGTGACCATCCTCCTCTGCTCGACCCCAGATAGAGAGAGAGAGACCGTCCTCCTCAGGTCGACTCCGGATAGAGAGAGAGTGATCGTCCTCCTCTGGTCGACCTTGGATACAGAGAGAGAGCAAGAGAAAGATCGTCCTCCTCTGGTCGACCCCGGATAGAGAGAAAGAGAGAGACCGTCCTCCTCTGGTTGACCCCGGATAGAGAGAGAGTGATCGTCCTCCTCTGGTCGACCTTGGATACAGAGAGAGAGCAAGAGAAAGATCGTCCTCCTCTGGTCGACCCCGGATAGAGAGAAAGAGAGAGACCGTCCTCCTCTGGTTGACCCCGGATAGAGAGAGAGTGATCGTCCTCCTCTAGTCAACCTGGATAGAGAGAGAGAGAGAGAGAAAGAGAAAGATCGTCCTCCTCTGGTCGACCCCGGATAGAGAGAAAGAGAGAGACCGTCCTCCTCTGGTCGACCCCGGATAGCGAGAGAGTGATCGTCCTCCTCTAGTCAACCTGGATAGAGAGAGAGAGAGAGAGAGAGAGAGAGAGAGAGACCGTCCTCCTCTGTTCGACCCCGGATAGAGAGAGAGAGAGAGAGACCGTCCTCCTCTGTTCGACCCCGGATAGAGAGAGAGAGAGAGAGACCGTCCTCCTCTGTTCGACCCCGGATAGAGAGAGAGAGAGTGAGACCATCCTCCTCTTGTTGACCCAGATAGAGAGAGAGAGAGAGTGACCGTCCTTCTCTGGTCGACCCAGATAGAGAGAGAGACCGTTATGTTTAATAAATATTCTAGTTCAGGAGGAAGTGAAGCTCAAGGAAGAGGTTGAACGTTGTGCATTATATTAAATATGAATTTGTATTTATCAATCTAAGAAAATAAATCTGTGGATAAACTGATGAGAACAGAAGATTTTCTCTCATGAGTAAGACAGTGGAGGGAGATTCAACATTCAGATAAAGCCAGACTGATGTCAACTGGTTGTGTTTCTGAGAAATAGTCAACCTCAAACATCTTCCTGGTGGTTTCCGTGGTTTCTGTGCTTTACTTTAGAGAAGGCCACAGTTCAGACAGACTCTACAGAGACTAAAGAGTTCAACTCGACCCTCAAAACATGTGAAAACATAGCGCTGTTCCCATCATCAGATCACAGGTCTGAGCTGAGGCTATGCCATGTTCAGGAGGCTTAGAGAGCGTAACTGACCTTCACGCTGTCAGCTTGGTAGCATCATGTGGTGGTGGAGGCCTAGTTTGCAGAAGAGAAATGGAGGCAACTAAATTGTGGAGAAAAGAGGAACTGAGTACAAAACAGAGGAGCATAGTATGAATTAAAAGAACAGACAAATTTTAACAAACATCTGTTCTAAATAGTTAAAGTGGAAATAGAACTCTACAGTCAATCAAAGCTAAAGCTAAAGCATGACTGTAAACATATCTATATTGAGAATAACAGTGGCCCTAGAACAGAGCCTTGTGGAACACCATACTGTTGTACAAGTAGAAAATCTGTTGTTTGTATCTGTAAACTGTTAATCAGTCAGGAATAAACTATATACTAAATATATACTAAAGTTTACGGGGATACCATCTAAGGTTAGAGCAGGAACTTCTGACTATTATTCTTTTACTAACTTTATATTTGTATAGCTGAACTACAGTATTTCAATTAGGAGATGGGACAGCACCATCTACTGGCCTTATGTTTAAAAGCCATCAATGAACAGTATATCTGTGAGACCCATACTAGCTCAAATGCTTTACCTGGTTCATATAGAATGTTAAATATGTTACATGAAATTTGGTATATGTATTTTTAAAGTACAACAGAATCCTGAGTATTAAATATTTGTATTAAATATATCATCTCAAACCAAACTGATCAATCACTACTTTCTGTTTAATTTAGTGTATCATATACTGTGCCAGCCTTCTTACAGTGTTAACTGTGCATAAATGCTAAAATCATGAATATAAAGAAGTTTTGTTTGTTTTTGTTTTTTACACAAAATCTAAACTGAGTTAGAAAAGATTTTAATATAAGAGTAATAGAAAAAAAAGAAATACACCTGCAGACAGCTTTTTACACTTAGAGTAATTCAACCTAATGAGAAACTGTAACTCAGTTTATATACAATACCTACATTTAGAGTTATACATTCAACCTAATGAGAAACTGTATCTCAGTTTATATACAATACCTACATTTAGAGTTATACATTCAACCTAATGAGAAACTGTCACTCAGTTTATATACAATACCTACATTTAGAGATATACATTCAACCTAATGAGAAACTGTAACTCAGTTTATACACAATACCTACATTTAGAGATATACACTCAACCTAATGAGAAACTGTAACTCAGTTTATATACAATACCTACATTTAGAGTTATACATTCAACCTAATGAGAAACTGTAACTCAGTTTATATACAATACCTACATTTAGAGTTATACACTCAACCTAATGAGAAACTTTAACTCAGTTTATATACAATTCCTACATTTAGACTTATACATTCAACCTAATGAGAAACTGTAACTCAGTTTATATACAATACCTACATTAGAGTTATACATTCAACCTAACGAGAAACTGTAACTCAGTTTATATACAATACCTACATTTAGAGTTATACATTCAACCTAACAAGAAACTGTAACTCAGTTTATATACAATACCTACATTTAGAGTTATACATTCAACCTAACAAGAAACTGTAACTCAGTTTATATACAATGCCTACATTTAGAGTTATACACTCAACCTAATGAGAAACTAACTCAGTTTATATACAATACCTACATTTACACTTATACATTCAACCTAATGAGAAACTGTAACTAAGTTTATATACAATACCTACATTTAGAGTTATACATTTAACCTAATGAGAAACTTTAACTCAGTTTATATACAATACCTACATTTAGAGTTATACATTCAACCTAATGAGAAATTGTAACTCAGTTTATATACAATACCTACATTTAGAATTATACATTCAACCTAACGAGAAACTGTAACTCAGTTTATATACAATACCTACATTTAGAGTTATACATTCAACCTAATGAGAAACTGTAACTCAGTTTATATACAATACCTACATTTAGAGATATACATTCAACCTAATGAGAAACTGTAACTCAGTTTATATACAATACCTACATTTAGAGTTATACATTCAACCTAATGAGAAACTGTAACTCAGTTTATATACAATACCTACATTTAGAGATATACATTCAACCTAATGAGAAACTGTAACTCAGTTTATACACAATACCTACATTTAGAGATATACACTCAACCTAATGAGAAACTGTAACTCAGTTTATATACAATACCTACATTTAGAGTTATACACTCAACCTAATGAGAAACTGTAACTCAGTTTATACACAATACCTACATTTAGAGATATACACTCAACCTAATGAGAAACTGTAACTCAGTTTATACACAATACCTACATTTAGAGTTATACATTCAACCTAATGAGAAACTGTTTTTGTTTTAACAGTGCGTTGTCCCAGTACAATCTTTGGATCTAAGACCTCCAGCGATGGTCCTGTAACATGCTCAGCCATCAAAAGGACATCAGAAGATACAAACTCTACATGAGCTGCTTTGAAGATATGATGAGATTGCACACATACAAACCCCAAGGACTGTGTCGACACTGAGGTTTATTACTAAACCTGGTGTTCAGTAACTCTCTGTTCATCATCTGGGAAGTGGGTTTAGTGGGTTCTCAGAAAAGAGAACATGCCAGTCAAGACTTTGTGGTTTCTGGTTTGAGTGACTATGCGTGGAGCTTCTACATCACTGCATGGACTCCGAAACTCTTTCCAACACCATCAACACAATTCATCACTGCTCCACACACACAAGTTAAACTCCACCATGTGTTCACTCACCCATCCCAGTCACTGAATTCAGGAGTTCCAATCACTTTCATGACCACATGTGTATAAAACCAGCACCTAGTCATACAGACTGCTTCTACACACATTAGTAAAGAGTGGGTCTCTCTCAGGAGCTCAGTGAACTCCAGCGTGGTACCATGATAGGACACCACCTGTGGAACAAGTCCAGTGGTGAAGTTTCATCACTACTAAATATTCCACAGTGGACTGTCATTGGTGTTAGAACAAAGTGGAAGTGATTGAGAACGACAGCAACTCAGACACCAAGTGGTAGAACACGTACAATGACAGAGCGGGTCAGCGGATGCTGAGGAGCATAGAGCACAGAGGTCACCAACTTTCTACAGAGTCAATTACAGACCTCCAAACTTCATGTGGTCTTCAGATCAGCTCAAGAACAGAGTGTAGAGAGCTTCATGGAATGGGTCTCCATGGCCGAGCAGCTGCATCCAAGCCTTACGTCACCAAGAACAATGCAAAGCGTCAGATGTAGTGGAGTAAAGCACAGATGGTCTTCTGGAAGAACAGTCAAACATTCCCATACACACCCTCCTAAACCGTGTGGAGAGCCTTCCCAGAAGAGCTGAAGCTGTTATAGCTGCAAAGGTTGGGCCAACATCACATTTCAGCAGACTGTAAAGCGTGGTGGTGGTAGTATCACAGTGTGGGGCAGTTTTGTTTTTAAAACATTTAATAGAGCCATACAACATCTGGTTTTTATCAAGTACAATAGTGGAGCATCCATCCATGAGCTCAACCTTAACAGAAGGAGATGCTGCAGAAAGACAACGACCCCAAAAATCAGTTAGTCTACAGAGAGTAGGTAAAGCAGAAGAAGCGTCCAGTTAAAGTCCAGACTATAATGCAGTAGAACTGTCGAGGAAGTATGGAAATTAGATCTTTCAGGTACTCTGGTGTGAGAGCATGCAGGTACTCATGTGCGAGAGTATGCAGGTACTCTGGTGCGAGAGTGTGCAGGTACTCTGGTGTGAGAGCATGCAGGTACTCATGTGCGAGAGTATGCAGGTACTCTGGTGCGAGAGTGTGCAGGTACTCTGGTGTGAGAGCATGTAGGTACTCATGTGCGAGAGCGTGCAGGTACTCTGGTGCGAGAGCGTGCAGGTACTCTGGTGCGAGAGTGTGCAGGTACTCTGGTGCAAGAGCGTGCAGGTACTCATGTGCGAGAGCGTGCAGGTACTCTGGTGCGAGAGCGTGTAGGTACTCTGGTGTGAGAGCGTGCAGGTACTCTGGTGCGAGAGCGTGCAGGTACTCTGGTGCGAGAGCGTGTAGGTACTCTGGTGCGAGAGCGTGTAGGTACTCTGGTGTGAGAGCGTGCAGGTACTTCGGTGTGAAAGAGTGCAGGTACTCTGGTGCGAGAGCGTGTAGGTACTCTGGTGCGAGAGTGTGTAGGTACTCTGGTGCAAGAGCGTGAAGGTACTCTGGTGCGAGAGCGTGCAGGTACTCTGGTGCGAGAGCGTGCAGGTACTCTGGTGTGAGAGCGTGCAGGTACTCCTGTGCGAAAGTGTGCAGGTACTCTGGTGCGAGAGCGTGCAGGTACTCATGTGCGAGAGTGTGCAGGTACTCCGGTGCGAGAGCGTGCAGGTACTCCGGTGTGAGAGTATGCAGGTACTCCGGTGCGAGAGTGTACAGGTACTCCGGTGCGAGAGTGTGCAGGTACTCCGGTGTGAGAGCGTGCAGGTACTCTGGTGTGAGAGTATGCAGGTACTCTGGTGCCAGAGTGTGCAGGTACTCTGGTGTGAGAGTGTGCAGGTACTCTGGTGTGAGAGTATGCAGGTACTCTGGTGCGAGAGTGTGCAGGTACTCCGGTGCGAGAGTGTGCAGGTACTCTGGTGCGAGAGTGTACAGGTACTCCTGTGCGAGAGTGTACAGGTACTCCTGTGCAAGAGTATGCAGGTACTCTGGTGTGAGAGTGTGCAGGTACTCTGGTGTGAGAGTATGCAGGTACTCTGGTGCGAGAGTGTGCAGGTACTCTGGTGTGAGAGCGTGCAGGTACTCTGGTGCGAGAGTGTGCAGGTACTCCGGTGCGAGAGTGTACAGGTACTCCGGTGCGAGAGTGGGCAGGTACTCTGGTGCGAGAGTGTGCAGGTACTCCGGTGCGAGAGTGGGCAGGTACTCTGGTGCGAGAGTATGCAGGTACTCTGGTGCGAGAGTGTGCAGGTACTCCGGTGCGAGAGTGTACAGGTACTCCGGTGCGAGAGTGGGCAGGTACTCTGGTGTGAGAGTATGCAGGTACTCCGGTGCGAGAGTGTACAGGTACTCCGGTGCGAGAGTGTGCAGGTACTCCGGTGTGAGAGTATGCAGGTACTCCGGTGCGAGAGTGTACAGGTACTCCGGTGTGAGAGCGTGCAGGTACTCCGGTGTGAGAGCGTGCATCTTTTTGTTTGATAAATGAATAAAAAAGAATATTTTCTTTGTTCTATTATGTTAAATGAAGATCTGCTTATATTTTACATCACATTAATGTAAAAATAGTATAATATATTTCTCAAGTACGACTAAAATATGTGATGTCAACACAATTTAGTTAATCAGTTTACTTTCAGCAATAATTTAATAGATATGCTAGTTAGTTTATGTAGAAACGGTGGACAACACATCAAATTACATATCATTTCATTAATGTTATAAATGACTTAATTAATTATTAAATTAATGCTATACAAACACCACATAAACCACTTTGCAGATATGTTAACATTTTACACATACAAACCCCAACAACTGTGTTGACACTGAGGTCTATTACTAAACATGATGTCCAGTAACTCTCTGTTCATCATTTCGGAAGTGGGTCTAGTGGGTTCTCAGAAAAGTGAAGATGAAGGTCAAGACTATACATACACTGTACAGCCCAAAAGTGTTCACTCGCCCAGTCAAATCCCAGTCACTGAATTCAGGTGTTCCAATCACTTTTATGGCCACAGGTGTATAAAAGCAGCACCTAGTCCTGCAGACTGCTTCTACACACATTAGTAAAGAGTGTGTCTCTCTCAGGAGCTCAGTGAACTCCAGCGTGGTACCGTGATAGGACACCACCTGTGCAACAAGTCCAGTGGTGAAGTTTCCTCACTACTAAATATTCCACAGTGGACTGTCAGTGGTGTTAGAACAAAGTGGAAGTGATTGGGAACGACAGCAGCTCCGCCACCAAGTGGTAGAACACGTACAATGACAGAGCGGGTCAGCGGATGCTGAGGAGCATAGAGCACAGAGGTCACCAACTTTCTACAGAGTCCATCACTACAGACCTCCAAACTTCATGTGGTCTTCAGATCAGCTCAAGAACAGAGCGTAGAGAGCTTCATGGAATGGGTCTCCATGGCCGAGCAGCTGCATCCAAGCCTTACATCACCAAGAACAATGCAGAGCGTCAGATGCAGTGGAGTAAAGCACGCCAACACTGGACTCTAGAGCAGTGGAGACATGTTCTCTGGAGTGACCAATCACGCTTCTCCATCCGATGGACGAGTCTGGGTTTGGCGGTTGCCAGGAGAATGGTACTTGTCTGACTACATTGTGGGGGATTATGGTGTGGGGTTGTTTTTCAGGAGGTGAAAGGAACTCCTAATGCTTCAGCAGACCAAGAGATTCTGGACAATTTCATGCTCCCAACCCTCTTGGGACAGTTTGTGGACGGCCCCTTCCTGTTCCAACATGGCTGCCCACCAGTGCACAGAGCAGCTCCATAAAGACATGGAGGAGCGAGTTTGATGTAGAAGAACTTGACCAGCCTGCACAGAGTCCTGACCTCAACCTGATAGAACACCTTTGGGATGAATTAGAGTGGAGACTGTGAGCCAGACCTTCTCGTCCAACATCAGGGTCTGACCTCACAGATGGTCTTCTGGAAGAACGGTCAAACATTCCCATAAACACTCTCCTAAACCGTGTGGAGAGCCTTCCCAGAGGAGCTGACGCTGTTATAGCTGTTGGGCCGACATCATATTAAACCCTAAGGATTAAGAACGGGACGTCACTCAAGTTCATATGCGTGTGAAAGCAGACGGGCAAATACTTTTATAGTGTATATATTGTATTTACGAGTTTTGGAGCAACACATGCTGCATCCAGATCTTCAGAACTAACGTTCGGCAAAACTGAACATTCAATTCAAGCATACTGTGAAACATGGCGGTGGCAGTATCACAGTTTGGTGCTGCTTAGCTGCTGTTGGACCAGGACAGCTTGCCATCATTTAACGGAGCTATAAATTCTGGATTCAACCAAGAACGTCTCCATCAGAATCCATGTTGAAGCGCAAAGTAAGCTGTGATGATCATGCAGGAAAACCCACTAACATTCTCTAGAAGTGGGGTCTCAACCTTTTCCACCCCAAGGCCCACCTGCTTATAGCTACAACACATAGCAGCCCACACAATCACTAACATCTGTTTGATGTACAGCTCTCTTTTTCTTTTTCTCAAGTTCCGACACTAAAACCCTGAGATCATCCATTCACCTTCAATCAAATGAACCAGAATTCACAGCTATATTCAAAAAGGAGAACGAATGTAAATGTGGGTGTAGATGTTGGACGGTGTGATCTGGAGCTGCAGTCCATCATGTTCTCACTGAAGATGCTCCACTGTGTTTAACACCAGGGTCACTGTTTGCTCTCCAGTCTGTTTAGTTTTGAGGGTTTCTGTGATTCGTTTAAACCTCAGCTGAACCTCTTTGAGGGTTCCTCACAGTCAGCACTAATAATAAACCTGTGAGCTGCATCTCTGGTGGTTTACCAGTTTGAGTTTAATGCTCCTGTAACAGGCTCGAGCATCAAAAGTATATCAGAAACTACAAACTCCACATGAACCTCTTTGCAGATGCGCTGGTGTGTGATTTACACATACAAAGCCTAACGTCTGTGTCGACACTGAGGTCTATTACTAAACACGATGGTCGGTGACTCTATGTCCATCTTCTGGGAAGTAGGTCCAGCGCACGACATCAGAAAAGAGAACAAGAAGGCCAAGGCCGTGTGTGGTGCTTCTGCAGTTTCTCATTGAGGTTGAATGGATGAACTCGCTCTAAACCAAATTTCCAAGACTGAGGATGACCCACCGTGCAAATAGTACCCACTCTAAGGTCAGATGTTCCTGAGCCATGCAGGTTCCTGGTCTGCACAAGTCCTCCTGCTCTAGATGTGCTGTCCTGCTGTCACTAGTCCTGTTTTGAAAGTGTTCTCCAAAAACTAGATCCCACTCATCTTCACCAACAAGTAAATGCACAGATGGCACTGGAGCTTGACCTCTGGGGGTGAAGACTTGGTCTGGTTGGGAAATGCCGGGGGCAGGGTAACTCTCTGACAGGCAGCTCTTGATTCTGGGGTCTGTCCCAGGCCTGGGAGCGGGTGGTCAGGATGGTCATGGTCAAAGTCAGTAACAAGTGAAGGGTCAGGACATCATCCAGAAAGATCTATGAAAGCTCCTCAGGGCTGGAGCCTTCCTAGTCAACAAGATGTTGGGAATCCAGTATGCTCCGAACCGGATTGGCAGGGCTGTCCCACAGAGGGTACTGGAGATTGACCTCTGGGGAGGAAGACCTTAGGTGGTCTGATGCCTGGACTCTTTATTAGCTCTACTCTTTATTCTATTTATTATACATTATTTTATATTTAGTTTATGTTTTGTGTTCAGTGTGTTACACTCATACATACATACAACTTCCATGTGTGTGTAACATGATCAGAAGTGTGTCTCTGTCGAGGATCTGTAACTTATTTACACTTAAAACACGTCATCTGACCAACGTTCTATAGCACTGGACCGTAGAGAGGAAGCAGAGTGTCCGACAAAACCAGGACACGCCTCCTATTACAACACTAATCCCAAACTCTGATGCTCCGCCCACAGAGGTGGTCTGTAAGAGTGGCTCCCAAAACTATATAAACACACACTCTCTTACACACACACACTTCTCTACACTGACAGACATCTTGAAGACCCCCGAGCTCACGCAGGTAAGTGCTCAGTGGTTCCACTGAAAGGTTCTGCTGGTGCTGGTCCTCCAGTTATTGGTCTGGTGGTCTGTACGGTTACTCCAGTCTTGTGTTCATGTAGTCAGTAAGGTAGTGAGAGGACGACGTCTCAGATAGATTTTAGTCCCTCAGAGTTCTGGAGATGTTACTGTGATATGATTTACTGATTAAATGTAGTCTTGTGATTATAGATTCATTAGTTTTTCTGTTTATTTGGAGTAAAAGGTTTACAAATTTGACTTTGACTAACGTAGATCAAACCTGACAAATATAACCTGTATTGTGAATGACGACTATTGGAATAAGCAGTTGAACCCTAAGAGCAATTCTTTTATATAACTAAATTATCTATATATATGGTGTAGTGGTTAGTAAGCTTGTGTAGTGGTTAGTATGGTGGTGTAGTGGTTAGTATGGTGGTGTAGTGGTTAGTATGGTGGTGTAGTGGTTAGTAAGGTGGTGTAGTGGTTAGTATGGTGGTGTGGTGGTTAGTACGGTGGTGTAGTGGTTAGTAAGCTTGTGTAGTGGTTAGTATGGAGGTGTAGTTGTTAGTAATGTGGTGTAGCGGTTAGTATGGTGGTGTAGTGGTTAGTATGGTGGTGTAGTGGTTAGTATGGTGGTGTAGTGGTTAGTATGGTGGTGTAGTGGTTAGTACGGTGGTGTAGTGGTTAGTACGGTGGTGTAGTGGTTAGTACGGTGGTGTAGTGGTTAGTATGGTGGTGTAGTGGTTAGTACAGTGGTGTAGTGGTCAGTACGGTTGTGTAGTGGTTAGTATGGTGGTGTAGTGGTTAGTATGGTGGTGTAGTGGTCAGTACCGTGGTGTAGTGGTCAGTATGGTGGTGTAGTGGTTAGTATGGTGGTGTAGTGGTCAGTACGGTGGTGTAGTGGTTAGTATGGTGGTGTAGTGGTCAGTATGGTGGTGTAGTGGTCAGTATGGTGGTGTAGTGGTTAGTATGGTGGTGTAGTGGTTAGTATGGTGGTGTAGTGGTTAGTATGGTGGTGTAGTGGTCAGTACGGTGGTGTAGTGGTTAGTACGGTGGTGTAGTGGTTAGTATGGTGGTGTAGTGGTTAGTATGATGGTGTAGTGGTTAGTACGGTGGTGTAGTGGTCAGTATGGTGGTGTAGTGGTTAGTATGGTGGTGTAGTGGTTAGTATGGTGGTGTAGTGGTTAGTATGGTGGTGTAGTGGTCAGTATGGTGGTGTAGTGGTCAGTATGGTGGTGTAGTGGTCAGTATGGTGGTGTAGTGGTTAGTATGGTGGTGTAGTGGTCAGTATGGTGGTGTAGTGGTTAGTATGGTGGTGTAGTGGTTAGTATGGTGGTGTAGTGGTCAGTATGGTGGTGTAGTGGTCAGTATGGTGGTGTAGTGGTCAGCACTGTCTCCTCACAGTAAGATGATCTGGGTTGGATTCCCGGTCCGGGTGGTTCTGTGTGGAGTGTGTATGTTCTCTCCGTGCTTGACTGGGTTCCTCCGGGTTCTCCGGTTTCCTTCCACAGTCCAAACACATGCATGTTAGGATCCTCACTCTAAACTGCCCGTAGGTGTGAGTGTGTGTTGACCATGTGATGTACTGGCAACCTCTCCAAAGACGCTGGGATTGGTTCCAGCCCCCCGTCACTCTGACTAGCTGGATAAAGCAGAAGATAATGGTTGGATGGATGATATACTTACATATAATGTTGAATCGTTTGATGTAGCTCTGCCCTGCTCATTTTTTTAAATTAAAAAGTTCAGATATCAGATGTTTCAACAGTGTTCGTGATGACTCAAACCTTTTCTACCTCTTACTCTGGGCAGAATGAGGGTTTTGCTCGTTATCGCCGCTCTTGTGGTCATGGCCAGGACAGCCAGTGTCTCTCTGGATCAGGAATTCGACATCTGGAAACAGAATTTTGGTGAGAATTCTACATCAAATCCTCGTCTGTTTTTATTATTACTATCCCAATCACTGCTTCTCACGAGTATGTACGGCTCAATCATGTAATACATGCAAGACGTGTTCTAGGAGATCCTGAAAGGTTGTGTAACTAAGCTTGTGAGCGTACACAACTTTAATATTCAGGAACGCTACATCCTGGCAAACTCTAAAACACTGCCTCCAGTTCAGAAACTTCTGAAATGCAAAACCTTATTCAGAAACTCAACAACAAACATTAAAACAAGCAAAATTAAAAACACACAAAGAACATCTCAAATGAAAGAACTACACCAACAAGCAACAGCTAATTCACCAATGCTACAGCAAACAACACAGGAAATTCACAAACACAACAAATCCAAAAAACACAACAGCTCATTCAGAAACACTGCACCAAATTCAGAAATGCTACAGGAAGTTAAAAAAACACAACTACACAACAACACACAAACAATATTCAGAAACACTACACCAAATTCCAGAAACACAACCGGAGAGGTACGAAAGCAAATTTAGAATTCTAACAATTCTTACTAATATAATAACATCAGCATCACTGTGTTCCTCTCAGGTAAGAGTTACGGTTCAGAGGAAGAAGAGTCTCAGAGGAAGATGATCTGGCTGGACAATCTTAAGCTGGTCCTGCAGCACAACCTGCTGGCTGACCAGGGTATCAAGAGCTACAGACTCGGCATGAACCGGTTTGCAGACATGGTGAGATCTATATATACACAAATCCCCAAAGTCTGTTACTTCTTACACACAATCTCAGAGTCCAACCTCAGATCTTTAGTTTAGTACAGAACATCATCTGATTCTGCTTACTCCAGTCTCGGTTGCAGAGAAACCCTGAGCCTTTCCCAGGCCAGCTTTGAGATATAAACCCTTCATTGACCTCTAATTCCTCACATGAAGAAAGCTTATTTTCACTATATATATATATATATATATATATATATATATATATATATATATATATATATATATATATATATATATATATATATATATATCCCTGTGAGCAAGCCAGAAGCAACAGTGGCAAGAGACCCGTCCTCCTCTGATCAAACAGTATTTACAGTTTATTAAACTAAACACCAAAGAAAATAATCTCTGTTTGAAATCTGGATAGCAAAGCTTTAGAAGATGCACAGGTAGAGGCAGTCTCTGACTGAGGCGGTCTCTGACTGAGGCGGTCTCTGGCTGAGGCGGTCTCTGGCTGAGGCGGTCTCTGACTGAGGCAGTCTCTGACTGAGGAGTCTTTATGTAAAGTGGGCGTGAGCTGAAACAGTCCCTTCCTATCTCAATGCTGGTACGTCTGGATGGTACAGTGATGTAACTGAGGGTGTAGCAGTAGACACAGATGGACAGGAGAGCTGGCTGGTGATGGTGGGGAGGAGAGCTGGCTGGTGATGGTGGGGAGGAGGTCCTGATGGTCAGTCCTTCAACAGCGTTCAACAGACGGGAGGACAGTCATTACCTCAGGAAGAGTAAAGAGAGAAAGTCAGTTCTGGGTGAATCCTATCCACTGTTGGAGCTTTGCGACAGAGAAGCCTGCCAACTACCTCAGTGACCCCCACCAGGGAAATGGATTCTGACACCCCAGAAGCCTCTGGCCCTGAGCCCTGTGAGGCCTAAACTGCCCTTAAGCTCAAACACAGCCAGAAACAAGGGCCAGTGCTGCCACCAGATGCTGACCATGAAACACTACCCTCAACCCTGGCCCCAGGGAAGGGTCCCAATGCGCCTCTTCTGAGCAGGGTACCTAATATACTGTTTCCTTTTTTATAAGTTTGGGTCTTCACCCCATACCTGTTCACCCTAGGAGACCCTACCAGGAGCATACCATTTAAGCAATATTCTTTTATGTCTATTATGGGAAATTGTTGGTGGTCTACTGCCCACTATGTCAACATTCCGTAAATCTTGTGCAACCTCTCACAACAGTGGCTAGGAAGTCTGCGGGTGCTGAAACTTCTCTGCTGCTTTTCTCCAACAGAGCAACCGAGAATACCAGGCCATGTCCAAGGGCTGCCTGGGAGCCTTCAACGGGACCATGATTGAGAGTGCAGCTCCATATGTCCAACAGACAGAGGACGTTGATCTGCCCGACGCTGTGGACTGGAGGAGCAAGGGCTATGTGACTGAAGTTAAAGACCAAATGCAGTGTGGGTCCTGCTGGGCCTTCAGTGTGGTGAGTTCCAGTAGATCAAGCAAAGCGCTGTGAGACCATGTCCAGTAATATAACACTGTCATGCCACCATTACCGGTACATGGTTTCAAACATGTCCATATCCAGACAAAAGCAGTTTACTGACCACAGAATCAAGCTTTCCACATAAAGCAAGACAATGGGTGTGTCTCAAACCCTAGTGAGTGTGTAAGTAGGCTGTCTAGGTAGTGAGTGTGTAAGTAGGCTGTCTAGGTAGTGAGTGTAAGTAGGCTGTCTAGGTAGTGAGTGTGTAGGTAGGCTGTCTAGGTAGTGAGTGTGTAAGTAGGCTGTCTAGGTAGTGAGTGTGTAAGTAGGCTGTCTAGGTAGTGAGTGTCTAAGTAGGCTGTCTAGGTAGTGAGTGTGTAAGTAGGCTGTCTAGGTAGTGAGTGTGTAAGTAGGCTGTCTAGGTAGTGAGTGTGTAAGTAGGCTGTCTAGGTAGTGAGTGTGTAAACAGATTACTGAGACGCTCTAGTTAGAGAGAGACTGCGTCACGGCTTGTTCCTGCCACTGCAGCACGCCACCGGTGGTTTAGCTGGTTGCTAAGATACCGGCCGGCATCCAAAACTATAGCCAGAGGTTTAAAAATCCACTAGCATAAATGCTAATGTCTGGAGTATAAAGTGTAAATGGTGAAGGACTCGTTACAGAGTTGATAATTAAATACTGTTTTGTGTGATTATATGACCAGAAACACATTAAAACTCCAGAGAATCAAAATAACTCACATTTTAAAACCACTTCACTGCTCCTAGATTAGCCTGCAGTGCATCATGGGATTGTCTTAGCGTCTGAGGAAGATGTAAATGATGTAAAATGCTGCCTATGTAGGAGCTCAGTAGGTTCTGAGACAGAACCCATATTCTGAATAAGATCTTTTCCTCAGGTAATTCTGTAGGCATGGTTAAGTCCTGTTTGAAATCAGAGTGATGTCATTTTCTCTGGCTTCTGAGGAATAATCCACATATTTTCACCCCCATCCTCACTCAGTCATCTTCCGAACCGCTTACTTTCTGGGTCACAGGAGGTACTAGAGCCTATCCCAGCACTTATTGGGCGAAAGGCTGGAAACCTTGGCTTGAAACATCTAGGATAGGCCACCAGTGTATGTGCCCTGTAATGGACTGGTGGCCTATCCAAGGTGTTTCCAGCCAAGGTTTCCAGCCTTTTGCCCAACAAGTGCTGGGACAGGCTCCATTACCACACATGCACACAAACACAAAAAAGCAATAATATCTCCAATTTGTGGGATTGCATGTCTTTGGACTGTGGGAGGAATCTGTAACACCCACTGGAAACCCACACAAACAAAAGGAGAACAGGCAAACCAACCAGGGACCCGAACCCAGGTCCTTCCTACTGCAAGACAACAGCACCACCCTGCTTTCAGCTGGTTCCCTTTACCCAGAAATATAAAAGTAATATATAAGCATTAGAAGTAGAACAGCCTGGCTGGTTGAGCTCTCTCACTAAAGGAATGCTAAAGGTGAACCAGGTTGTTGGGGTGTTTACAACCACACATGTCACTGCTAGGTTGAGAATGAACCGTTCACCACCTAAAAGTTCAGCTCATGTGGCTCTGTGGTCAGAAACTGACCGTTAATTATCACCAATCATGGGAACTATGTACGTGTCTGTACGGATCTCTTTCAGACGGGGACGCTGGAGGGTCAGCTGTTCAAGAAGACGAAGAAGCTGGTACCCCTAAGTGAGCAACAGATGGTGGACTGTTCCCGGGCATTTGGAGTCAGTGCCTGTGAAGGTGGTTGGCCACACAGGGCTTTGGAGTACCTCATCTTCAACGGAGGCCTACAGGCAGAGAGCACCTATCCCTATCAGGGCTATGTGAGTTGACACCAATGACAGGTGGAGCTTCTGAGCTGGACAGTTTTCTCCTGACCTTGATTATAGCTCTTCCATTATCTGCTGTCTCAAGTCAAAATATTTTCTCCAGAGCTTCTAAGTTCTTTCTTTGAAGTTAGTTTAGCGCTTTCTGCCTCTAACCGAGTACACAATGCTTGGTAGCTACATTAGTATAGTACTACCATTATACCTTTTAGCTCCCGTGCAATACTCAAGAATACTCAATACTCGGGAGACTATCAACTCCATCTACTCATCTGGATTGTTTTTGTTTCCGTGTCTCTCCAGGAAGGGCACTGTCTGTATAACCCACAGTATGCCGTGACTACCTGCCGTGGCTTCAATTTACATTTCCCAGGAGACGAGAAGAGCCTGCAGCGTGCTGTAGCCACGGTTGGACCCATCGGTGTAGCCATAGACATGTCCAGGCCCTCCTTCCAGCTGTACCAGTCAGGTAACCCTCAGAAACAAACATTATCTGTGGTTAAACTGGGGTTCTGGATTTGGGGTCCTGTTTTTTCTACAGGGGTCTTCAATGTGGGATCAACATGGTTCAGTGTATGTGGTGTTGAACGTTCACACAATGAAATAATGAAAATACGAGTAAAACTAAACGGCCGGGTCTAGTTTAACCTTCAAGCAGTTTTAAGCAGGAGTGGGTGTTTTTGCTCTTGGGCTCCCCCTATAGTTTTGGACTGGGATTCACTTTCACAGCTGTTCACCTGCGTTTGTATAAGCAGTAGCGAACTGTGACCCTTAAGCTTCGGCTCTCTCCCTCAACCCTGTTTGGAAGTTTGGGGGCGGGACATGGGCTTCCATTGTGGTTCCGGCTAGCATCACCACAGCGGGCAGAAATGATCATATGGTTAAGCCCCGCCCAGTTAGAGGGAAGATATGATTGGTCAGGTTTACTGTTTGAAATTGGTATGGCTGAATTAGGCCTGGCGGGCCCCCTCTGTACATAAACAGCGGGACCACCAATCACCCACATTCTGCGGAGGCATCACAGTCCTTATAGGGGGAGACACAGACTCACAGGCTTCCACTTAACCCCTCACACTCCAACACAGATTGAATAAACACGTTTGAATAATTTATTTGTCTATATTTTTATCATTGTTTAGATGTTGATTGTCAAACTGTAAGTAGATATAATAAAATTATATGTGTGTATGTGTTAAGAATATTTTAGAGAGGGTGTAGAGGGCCATGACGGTTCCCCGCTGTGTATAAGTATATGTACTTGACAGGTTACACTCTGTTTCTAAGTGTAAATAACTGAAATCGTAAGGTGAGAACTGTAGTGTGACCATCTTGTTTGGTTCTTTCTCTTTTCTCGTTTTCTGATTTCAAATATTCTAACGTTGAAATGCAACACTTCTAACTTAAACCTGCTGTGAACGCACGTCAGGGGTGCAGGTATGAGGATGTGCAGGTGTTTAGAGGTTGAATATTAAAGGACTGGAAATGATCAAGATATGAAATAAACTAGAGAACCAGAACTCAGAGCTAGGTAGCTTCTCCAGCCTGTAACATTCTGTCTAGACCTGCTCCCATCTTTCTTTGTTCTCCTTGTTTACTCTCCTGCCGTGGGCATGTTGTTGTATTGATTTGTGTCTTGTATGTAGTCTGTAGCCCCGCCCTCTTGTTAGGCCTGGCTGTTTCTCGTTAGTTCTCTGTGTATTTATACCCCTGGTCGTTCAGCTTGTCTCAGCTCAGTGTTTTGTTTTCTCTGCCTGTTTTGCTGGGTCTCTGTCTGTATCTTGGTTGACTTTATGCCCAGTAGTCCTTTATTTCTTTATTTCTAGTATCTTTATTTCTTGTTTTCCTTCCTGGTTTCGTTACTTTTAATGAAAAAAACGACAGATATTACAGAAAAAGGTGGTGAGAATGATATTACGATGCTCATACAGGACCAGTATCGACAAAATGCATAAGCAAGAGTGGCTAAAGGTTGAAGACAGCTTTAGGACAAACCTAGTGGGACTTATAAAGATAGAAACCAATACGACGAGATATTTAATTAAGAATTATTTTAAATTACTGAGAGCTTAAAATAACCACATGTACAGACCAGTGATTTACAGAGCTGTTAAAGAGTGGATCTCCTTACCCGACTCAACACTGATAATAAAATACAGTTTAAAAACTACTAAAACACTACCTAACTGATTTCTGATCATAAAACTAAATAAATAAAAAAACTATATAAATAAAAATTAAAAGTAGATTAGGGAAATTTGTTTCTAGGGAAATTATTGGGATTATAATGACACATGTTTTTCCTTATTTATCTATTTTTATTTCTTTTTCTTTTGTTTACATTTAAAATATACATAGAGTATGTTCTTCTTTTCTTTTCTTTTTTGTTGTATATGTATAATGTATATGTGTTTTATGTCTGATGGACCCCAGGAAGAATAGCTGCTATCATTATAGGCGCTAATGGGGATCCAAATAAAATAAACAAAAATAAACAAATACATTTTTGCTATTGTTTGGTGACTTAGTTTATTTGCTGGTTGCTTAATGAGGTTTAATGAGTGGTTAATAAAGTTCACTGATTGGTTAATGGTTGAATTTGTTCATTTCAGGTGTTTATGATGAGCCAGACTGCAGCTCCAATGACCTGAATCACGCCGTACTAGCTGTTGGTTACGGTACTGAATCTAAAAAGGACTACTGGCTGATCAAGAACAGGTGAATGAACAAGCTAATCAATCATCACAGGGACAATTCCATATCACATTTAACATAGAGAAAATATAAATAATTCAACTTTTGTAAAAATATATCCTGTAGAGCTTAATTTTAGGCCAGTATTTTACCTTGTAATTGGTTTTCTTGGTAACAGAATAAACTACTGCTGACAAACATTCAACATTCCATCAGCATAATGTGTTAGTCCTACACAAACCAGCATGAGGACAGAGCAGATCATACAGATTATACTTCTCAATATCCAGCACTGACAGTACTGTGTATTTCAGCTGGGGTCCTCACTGGGGCGATAAAGGCTACATCAAGATGTCCAGGAACAAGAAGAACCAGTGTGGTATCTCCTCATATGTCATCTACCCTAGAATTTGAAGGTATGGCTTCATTATAGGGGTTCCAGTTCCCATCAACAGAGCTCTACACTGCTGAGTTTAGTTCCAGCTGACTTGGTCATTAAGATTCAGTGATCAGAAGTAGAGACCGACCGATATATCTGTCGGCCAATATATCGGGCCGATATTTGGCTTTTTTTATATATCAGTGCACTTCTTAATAACTTGTTAGTTTGGGGTATGAAGAGATGTATGTTACACTCTTTCAGCAGTAATATGCTCTTGTTCCAAACTGTTTTGGACTTAAGTCAGTGGTCAATAAATGATATTAAGTTCAGAAATGTTGTGCATCCACTTCTTCTTCTTAGAAGCAACAAATAAAGCAGAAGACTTCTAGATATTGGCTCTAAAAATCGGCCAAAACTATCAGCAGCCCATAAACATCAGCATCGGCATCTGCTATAGAAAAACCCATATCGGTCAATCTCTAGTCAGAAGTCGCTCTTGGAGGTTACTGGATTAAACTACTGTTTACTCTGCAGCTCAGTGGATCTCCTGGAGCTGGGATGGGATCTACTGAATTAGAACTGAAAGCTATAACGATACTGGAACATTCAGGATGCAACAGTTCATGTGACTGAGTTCTATTTAACATTGTTTTCTTTTTCAGACTGTACTGAGAAGGTTCCTGGACAGCCCAGAGAGGAGGACGCAGTGTGATCAGATTGAAATTTGTTTACTGATGTAGCAAAACAGAACAAAATCACTTTTTTATTTTATTTTAAGCTACTTCAGTGCTCTGTGTCCTTCCTATATAATAAATTCTGTTCACGACATTGAAATCAGCGTGAAATACTTCTGCCTGATTAAAACATCTAGTAAACTCTCAGCTTTCACAAACTCACAAACTCATAACAGCTTTGATTTTTTCTGTGATCACAATCAACGTTAGTGAGTCTACAATTAATGGAGGTTTAAACAGCTCAACATGGAAAATTACTAACCATTTATGAATAATCTTGCTCAGCTTTGCTTCTTCACCGCAAAAACACTTTCTACCGTCTGGGGAGAGATATCAGAACACCTGAACCCTGTAACAGGGCTGACGAGCTCTCCATGCATCCATCAGGAAGCCTAGAAGACAAGCATCAAGATTCTAGTCAGTACTGGAGCTCAGACGGTGGACTGAGCCTCACAGCAGATTCTTTCCTGGTCTTTAAACCCAGACTGAAGACCAGTGAGCGCTAAACGAACTACTTATAGGAATGCACTGTACTGCACTTAGATCAGGAGTATTTAATCATCTCTCCTCATAAAACAGATTACTGAGACGCTCTAGTTAGAGAGAGACTGCATCACCGCTTGTTCCCGCCCACTGCAGCACGTCACTGGTGGTTTAGCTGGTTGCTAAGTTACCAGTCAGCAGCCAAAACAATAGCCCGAGTCTTAAAAATCTGCTAGCATAAATGCTAATGACTGGAGTATAAAAGTGTAAATGGTGAAGGACTCGTTACAGAGTTGATAATAAAATACTGTTTTGTGTGATTATATGACCAGAAACACATTAAAACTCCAGAGAATCAAAATAACTCACATTTTAAAACCACTTCACTGCTCCTAGATTAGCCTGCAGTGCATCATGGGATTGTCTTAGCGGCTGAGGAAGCGTTTGATGCTTCCTTAAAATCAGGTGTAAATAAGGTTCCTCAGTAGACAGTATGTTTAAGGTATGTAAGAATTGGGACAGTCTACATGTCAGGAGCGCATACTATGATATAAAATGCTGCCCATGTAGGAGCTCAGTAGGATTTGTGACACAGCCATGGTCATCAGTAATCACTCAATTTCACCATGCCTCCAGGTCACCTTAATCTGAAAATATTCTTGAAGCAGTAATGATTGGCATAAATATGAAGAGTCTTTCATCAGATATCTCATATTGAATGATCCAAAATTTCCTTCAACTAAATAAGAATAAAACGAAGGGAATTAGCGTAACACATCCGTCATTGGTCTCAGATCTCAGCTTCACTAAACACATCAAAGTAATACTCAAAACAACCTCATATACCATAAAAACAAACACAGACTCCATTATATACAGATCTAGTGATATACACACTGAGGTTCATTACAAAACATAACGTTCAGCAACTCTATGCTCATCATTTGGGAAGTGGGTCTAGTGGGTTGCCAGAAAAGAGAACATGAAGTCTTGGTGCTTTGTGGTTCGAGTGACTATGAGTGGTCTTTCTTCTAAATGTTCAACCAAATTTCCAAATCTTATATACCCAACATTTAGTAGAAACTAATACAAAGACAACATATCCAATACAGAAACCTACAAACTGTATTGTTTTTGGGGGGAAAATATATATATATATATATATATATATATATATATATATATATATATATATATATATATATATATATATATATATCAGTGCTATTTGACAGGGCAGCTTAGCACACCTGTGATGGTATGTTGGGGGTCATTAGTACACATGGTCTGCGTGACCTGCACATCTGTGAAGCTCCATTAATGCTGAACGGTATATACGGGTTTGCTGCATGCAGACGACGTCTATTTCAGGGAAGCTCCTGGAGTCAAACTGACCTGCCTGCAGTCCAGACCACTGGTCACCCACTGAGAACATCTGGAGCTTTATGAGACTCTGAATGGAGCATTAGCTGAATCTGATATCAAGCAAGAATGTAAACATTTGAGTTTCAGAGCTACAGCAATCAGTTCCCGATACTTACAGAGTGGTGAGCATTGACCTGTCCCAACCTCTGTAACCAAACCAGGGATGGTAATTTCTCCTCCTAGCCACTAGTGCGTCATTTGAGACTACCAGCTATAAATAGAGGGAGCCAACAGGAAGTAATTGAGCATTGTTCTCAGAGATTTCCATACTGCCCTGATGATCTCCCTGTTTGGTTTTATGCCCACTGTAAGTACCATCTTTCTTATTTTGCTGGGCAGTGTTGTTTTGTTGTATTTGTTGTTGTTCCTACATAATATACAATGTCATGAATGTATAAAATACTAATTGTTCATGCTAATGCTAACACTTGCCAAAGCTAATGCTAGCTTGCGTAGGTGCTCATTTTACCTTCTGTCTCAGAAGGAGATTTCTTTTGCCTTGTTTGTGTGGATGATTCGATCTGGGAGACATGAGGGCGACTCTGAAGGTCAACAGTGGCTCAGTGATCTGGAATCTACTCCAGTTCATTCTTTTTCTTCTGGGCCTCAAAGAAGTTCAAGCCGCTAGCTCCACTAAGCTGGTGGGATTTCTCCAGTTTATCCATGTCTCTTATCCCAAGCTGTATCAGACCTAGATGTTGGGGTTTTACTAGTTTGGGAGGTGGTGGGATGTTGTGTGTATGGGGGTTTGAGAATTGTTCTGGGTTTATTATCTTTTTATTTTGTTTCATTTTCATTTGTTTGGTTATTCTCTGGCTGGGTTGTTCTAAGATACTACACTGTTGAAGCTTGTGTGTTCCTGTATTTTCCTTTTTATTTACTCAGGTTTACAGCAATGGCAGCAATACCTTATTTATACACCAGGAGCATGAACCTCCCAATAGCCTCTTTGTATGGCCAAGCCTCACACCTCTCCCACAAAGTCTAAACAGTTTCTGGGGCAAGTAAGGTCCTGGATCAGCTCTGTCTCTGACCTCAGTGCCTCACTACTGGTGTTCCCCGGGGGTCAGCTCTTAGTCCACTCCTTTTCTCACTCTCACATCTCGCTGATGACACCCAGCTGTACTCACACTTCTATACTATATATATATATATATATATTTTAAATGGCCTCGTCAGTGCAGAAATATCAGTGAAGGAGTAAAAACAGAAAGAGAAATATAAAAGCTAAAAGTTGAATAAAAAAAAAATAACATAAACTGCTTCTCAGGTGTACGTATCCTCGCCGAGATACTCGTCATGGTTCTGTCTCTCTCCGATCTGTAGAAAAACATTATTTCATATAACTGGTTAACAGTATCTCATAATTTAATTAATGATATAAGGCAGTGGAATATCTTTTTATTATATAAACTGAGTTAAACCGTGGATGAGGACTGGACCTGTACCTTTAGACCACAGGGTAGACGGCATCTGAGGCAATACCACACTGGTTCCTCTTGTTCCTGGACATCCTGATGTAGCCTTTATCGCCCCACTTGGTACCCCAGCTGCAAAACAAATGACTTTCAACTCTGAAGACCTTTTTTTGTTTATCAGTGATGTGTGTGTGATCATTCGGGTATACAGTTAGGGTCATTTCAAGGGAACAAACTGGGGTAACACTTCATTTAGGATTCAAGGATTCAAGGAGACTTTATTGTCATTCGCATCACATGTGGTACATGGGGTGGAACGAAATTGTGGTACCCAAGGACCCAGTTTTACCCAGACAGCAGTACTTAAATAAATAAAATAAACATAAATATATAAAATATATGTAAAAATGAAAATAAAATAAACAGGAATGGAGAAGGTAGCAGCAGAGTGTATTAAAGTGACTGGTGTCGTTAAAGTGTCAGTGCAGTAAAAGTGTCAGTGCAGTGGTTCCCCTAAGTGGCGTTTAAAAGTCTTACAGCTTCCGGAATGAAGCTGTTCCTCAGTCTGTTCGTTCTACACTTAACGCTCCGCAGCCTCCTGCCTGAGGGGAGCGGGACAAACAGTGAGTGTGCTGGATGAGTGGGGTCCTTCATGATGCAGGTGGCCCTCTTCCTGCATCTGGAGGTGTATATGTCCGTGGTGGTGGGGAGGCTGACTCCGACAGACCTCTGTGCAGCCTTCACCACCCTCTGCAGAGCTTTCCTGTCTGCAGCAGAGCAGCTTCCGTGCCACACGTTGATGCTGGAGCATAGAACGCTCTCCACCACACATCTGTAGAAGGAGGTGAGGACCGAGCTCCCGAGCCCAGCTCGCCTCAATCGCCTGAGGAAGTAGAGCCGCTGATGTGCCTTCCTGACCAGGCTGGAAGTGTTGTTGCTCCAGGTGAGGTTGTTGCTCAGGTGAACACCCAAGTACCTGTAGCTGGAGACCACTTCCACCGCAGACCCTCCGACATGCAGGGGGAGGTGGGCATGTCTGCCCCTTCTGAAGTCCACAATCATCTCCTTCGTCTTCTTTATGTTGATGCAGAGGTTGTTCTTTCTGCACCAACCCTCCAGGTGTTCTACCTCCCGTCTGTAGCCAGACTCATCACTGTTTGTGATGCATCCGACCACTGCCGTGTCGTCCGCAAACTTCACAATATGACAGCCTGGGTGGATGGGTGAGCAGTCATATGTGAGCAGCGTGAACAAGAGGGGGCTCAACACACAGCCCTGAGGGGAGCCAGTGCTGAGGATTGTGGTGGAGGAGGAGAGGTTGTGGATCCTCACAGACTGCGGCCTGTTGGTCAGGAAGTCCAGGACCCAGTTGCAAAGAGAAGAGCGCAGACCAAGTGAGGAGAGCTTATCTGTCAGTGTCTGGGGTATCATGGTGTTAAAGGCGGAAGTGAAGTCCACAAAGAGCATACGGACATAAGAGTCCTTCTGCTCCAGGTGGGTGAGGGCAGTGTGGACCACAGAGGAAATGGCATCGCCTGTGGATCGGTTCCTCCTGTAGGCGTACTGGTGTGGGTCCACAGTGACGTCGATGGTGGCTTTGATGTGGGTCATAACCAGTCTTTCAAAGCATTTAGTGACTATCGGCGTGAGAGCTATCGGCCGGTAGTCATTCAGACCTGTCACTGTGGAGCTCTTGGGGACCGGGATGATGGTGGCGGTCTTCAGGCAGGTGGGAACAGCTGCCTGGGTGAGGGAGACATTGAAAATGTCTGCCAGGACCTCGGAGATCTGATCAGCGCACTCCCGTAGTACTCGTCCGGGTATGTTATCCGGACCAGCACTTTTCCGGGGGTTGATCCTCCTGAGGGTCCTCCTTACCTCTGCTGGTGTCACACTGAGGGGTACTTCTCCAGGTGGAGGGGTGAGTCTTATGCTGGGCGGGGTGTCAGGGTCCTCAAAGCAGGCATAGAATTTGTTGAGAGCCTCGGGCAGGGAGGGGTCTTTGGAACATTGTGCATCTCTGGTTTTATAGTCTGTGATGCACTTAATTCCCCTCCACATGCTCCTAGGATCCTGGGAGGAGAAGTGTCCCTGGATTTTCAGAGCATATGCAGCTTTGGCCCGCTTAACACCTGCGGTCAGCTCTCTTCTAGCCCTCCTGAGTTCCTGTGCGTCGCCAGACCTGTGACTCTTCAAAGATGTTTGTATTGCATCTAACTTAAATTATACTAGGTTTATATTCAATTTATCTTAAATTCCCCCAAACCATGAACCTTGACCTAACCACAACCCTAATCTCAACACAAAACTTGAACCTAGGTCTTACCCTGGAATTCACACATATTGACGTCTGTCCATATATCACTCCATCCATTATCTTCCACTCTATCCCACTAGTCAGGGTCACGGTGGGGTACACCATGGACAGGTCTCCAGTCCATCACATGGCCAACACTCACACTCACACTCACACCTCTGGTCAGTTTAGAGTGAGGATCCTAACATGCATGTGTTTGGACTGTGGGAGGAAACCGGAGTACCTGGAGGAACCCACTCAAACACAGAGAGAACATACACACTCCACACAGAACCACACAGACCGGGAATCCAACCCAGATCATCTTACTGTGAGGAGACAGTGCTGACCACAAGGTTGCAGTCTTCCAGAGTCCATTCCCGTCAGGAATTGTTAGGAATTTTAACCTGGGCTTGCCTGCTCAGTTACCTGTTCTTTACCAGCCAGTAGTCATGCCCTTGTCCATCAGTGCCGTAACCAACCACCAGGACGGCGTGATTCAGGTCCTTTTTGCTGCAGTACGAATCATCATACACGCCTACAATCAGACAGTGAATCAGTCGTCAATAGCGACGCCCATGGATGAGTTAGTACATAGAAAAACTATAAATAAAGCATGAGAAGATCAAACAAACTCAAAACTCTACAGCTCAGTCCCAACTGACTAGTTTTGAGCCTTATATCCTTTACTACAATGCTAACTTCTGCTAGCCCCCAATGGGATTTCTAAGCTTTTGTTGGTGCTAGACTTTTTAGTTCATTCTTGATAATAAACCCGACTCCTGAAACTTGAGTTCCATGTTCGACTCTCTTCGCCAAGCAGGCATACGGATGCCGTAGACTACATCCATGATTTCGGGCACATGAAGCCAGAATCTGGCACCCCGGCAAATCAGGCAACATCAGAAAAGTCAGAGCTTAGACGAGTAATATTACAAAATTCTATTACAGGAGCTTCAAACGTTCAAGGCTTATTTGATGAGCTGGATGAAGACTGACCAAACGTTTTGGCTTTGAGATGAATTTCTTTGCCAGTCTGAATTGGGACTGAGGTACCTTTGGGGTCACCTTGGAAAAAGTTTTAAATTACTTAAAATTGTAAATTGTAAAATTCCAAATTTAGTAGCTACCATTTGTGTACTTTTGACTGAAAAGTTTTTTAATTGCATAAAATTGAAAATTGTAAAATTCAAAATTTAGTGACTAATTATATGAGAGGACCCATTTTTCAAATGTGACGTAAATGGATGTAATTTAAAATGGATGTAATTTAAATCTTAACCGTAATGTAGATGATGTCATACTTTAAACGCAAATTTAAATGTTTAATTATTGATTATGAAAATTAATTAAATGTTATCTGAAAGACAGGGACTCGGATAAGGCTCCGGCCTCAATCTTTCCATAAACATCATTATGAAGGATGAAGCGTTCGCGGCTCGGAGGGAAAATAATTGGGATGCCGCTCTCGATTATAAGTCGATTGAGTTGATTCCTAACAACTAGCCAGAACCTGCTTAGACTTCATCTCAGTGAGGTATCTAGAACTTCACATTATACATTAAAGCATGGTTGATTCTTCTGTCAATTCCTAATTATGTTCTTAACTGATGGGAGAGCTCACCTGGCTGTCTCCACCTACATACCACTGAGAAAACGATCCTGATCCAACAATTTCCAGTTTCCATATTTGCCTAGTACACCACAGGAATGACGGTGAAATCCATAGTCCTTCTCTGAAGAGTCGCCACAGATGTGTGTGGAACTGAATGGAGCAGGACAGGTTCCTGATGTTACCTGACTCGTAGAACTGGAAGGTGTTGCGGCTGACGTCTACGGCATTCGGTTCCAGTCAGGGGTGGAGTTAAGGGGTGACCACCCCAGTTGAAGTGAGAGAGCCCAAATAAATAGAAAATAAATACAAGCCCTGTCCTGAGGAGGCAATGCAGGTGGGTTACGTCTGTAAACCTATGAATGGCTTTGAAACTGCGGCTTGATCCAATCCCAGAACTGCTGAGTTCAAACCACTCGGGCTGCGTACCAAACCGCATGCTCCAGCACTAAATAGAACGCAACACCAGTCCACCACTATTAGAAGTGCACTCGGTAGTGAAGTACAGCTATGTCTCTGGATTCAGCAGTAAACATTAAACTATAGCTGCGTCTGAAGGTCAGTAGGTACTTGGCTGGACCCAGTGGTCACTGTTGGGTGGGTAAAGCAGTCGAGATCTAGCTCTAACGTTGGCTCTACCACACACAGCCCACAGCCACTTTCCACCAGGTTCCTTCCCCCACTTTCATCTCCTCTGCTGCTCCAGGGGGATCATGGGATAGCCCAGTGTGCTGCGGTTCAATACTCAACAATAGTTTCCTATTCAGGAGGTCATCTGGGTAACGTTCGGGTACCGCTGGGTAATATACAGAGTATTCAGGCAAACTAGTCATACTAGTCACCCTCGCCTACTGATTCCACACACTGAGTAGTAAAGAAGGAGATTCAACAAAGTGTCAACACTGTGGCCACCCTCACAGCCATGGTGGCGATCAGGGTCCTTTCATGACTGGCTCATTGATTAGAGAGTTCTGATCAAAACACTCTAAAACTGTCACCACGGAAACAACCCTCACCGCACTGAAGGCCCAGCAGGAGCCACATTCTCCCTGGTCCTTAACATTCGTCACGTAGCCCATATCCACCCAGTTCACGCTGATGGGCAAAGTGGCGCCCTCTGCCTTTCTGTGGAGTGTAGGTGGACCGTGGCTCTTGGTCCTGTTGGAGGATCTCAGGCAGCCCTTGAACCAAGCCTGGTACTCCTGGTTGTCCTGTTGGAGGAGACGGTGGGAGAGTTCATCAGTGTAGCTCATACAGGAGCTCCACTTCCAGACTGTAGTTCATCTGATTCTCTGTATACTTTATTACTCTGTTCTTTAAAGATCAGGACCCCCACAGGACCACCACAGAGCACATACTATTAGGGAGGTGGATCATTCTCAGCACTGCAGTGACACTGACGTGGTGGTGGTATGTTAGTTATTGTCTGTTGTGCTGGTGTGAGTGGATCAGACACAGCAGTGCTGCTGCTGGAGTGTTTAAACACCTCCTCAGTGTCACTGCTGGACTGAGAATCGTCCACCAACCAAAACTATCCAGACAGCAGTGTCCTGTGGGCGGCGTCCTGTGTCCACTGATGAAGGACTAGAGGAACACAAACTGTGCAGCAGCAGATGAGCTACTGTCTCTGACTTTACATCTACAAGGTGGACCAGCAAGTAGTAGGAGTGTCTAATAGAGTGGACAGTGAGTGGACACAGAGTTTAAACACTCCAGCAGCAGCACTGCTGTCAGTGTCACTGCAGTGAGAATGAACCACCTTCCTAATAGTATCTGCTCTGTGGGGGTCCTGTGGGGGTCCTGTGGGGGTCCTGTGGTGGTTATATATGATAAATTCAGGTTTAATTTAAAAGATTATAATGAGATTAATTAAATGATACCACATAATATGGCGTGAATTAAGAACCAAGATCTCACCATGTCTGCAAACCGGTTCATGCCGAGTCTGTAGCTCTTGATACCCTGGTCAGCCAGCAGGTTGTGCTCCAGGACCAGCTTACGATTGTCCAGCCAGATCATCTTCCTCTGAGACTCTTCTTCCTCTGAGCTGTAACTCTTACCTGAGAGAGATTATCACACATACACCTTCAGTAACATCACAAACATCACAAATAATTCTTCTGTCACATACACAGGTTTAAAAGATCTTCTCAGTTATTGATAAACAAAGTTATCCTCTACTAATAAACTGGCCCTGTGTTACTAAGACTCCTCAGCCAACCAGTGTACCAACGTTTGTGGACAATTGGCATCAATTAACCTACATAGGATAGACGGTACGGTGGTGTACCAACAGCAAAACATGGCGGCGGTAGGTTGACGACGTGGAGTGGTTGCTATGGTGCTGGACGGTCATAGGACAACATCTGGTCTAATGATGTGGTTGAGCTACACAACAAGACAAAGGTCCAAAGCACAAGAGTAGGTCCAACTCTGGATGCCCCAAAAGAAACACAATGAAGTTAAATGTGAGACGCAGGACTTTAAAGTTCAGTTCCTGTTTGAAAACCCTCCACTGGGGCTGAATTATGGGAATTCTGTAAGGAACAGTGGGTCAGCATTCCTGATCTCTACTTGGAGGAAGTGTTTGGTTGCAGTTCTTGGCGCCACAAGTGAAGTTACTCCTGCAGTGTCTGCACCGCTGAGCGTTCTCTGATTTCCTGATAGAGTGTGTTATACAGAAGCAGGTATGATGTAGATTACTCACCAAACTTCAGTTTCCAGCTGTGAAACTCTAGATCTTCCAGAGAGACACTGGCAGCACCGGCCACGACCACCAGAGCGGCGACAGCGAGTATAACTCTCATTCTGGAGAGAGTAAATTAAATTTGTGCAGCCTGAAGTTCAGTAACTCTGTAAACAGTTAAACCCAGATTAGATTTAGACACAGACTCAACAAAGTTTCAACAAAATTCATAATTAAACAAAGCCGAGTGTAACTTTAAGTTTCACAACAGTTTTAAATTGTACCAAATTGTAAATTGTAAAATTCTAAATTTAATTCTAATGACTGATATATATATATATATATATATATATATATATATATATATATATATATATATATATATATATATATATATATATATGAAAACTATGTATTACCATTTTTGACCAGTTATGTTTTTCTTCATAATTTGAACACAATAACCACTGTTTAAAACTTCATGATGCACGGACCAATAGAAATGCTCCAAAATCACCTTGGAAAAAGTTTTAAATTACTTAAAATTGTAAATTGTAAAATTCCAGATTTAGCAGCTACCATTTGTGTACTTTTGACTGAAAAGTTTTTTAATTGCATAAAATTGAAAATTGTAAAATTCAAAATTTAGTGACTAATTATATGAGAGGACCCATTTTTCAAATGTGACGTAAATGGATGTAATTTAAAATGGATTTAATTTAAATCTTAACCGTAATGTAGATGATGTCATACTTTAAACGCAAATTTAAATGTTTAATGGTTGATTATGAAAATTAATTAAATGTTATCTGAAAGTGGTATTTAATGGTATTTACACAAAAACAAGATGTTTTTATAAATAACTTGATGATCTGATTCCAGTCGCAGTGTTTGGAGTGTAAGACGATACGCCGTGTTACATAATGTTGTTTTTGTTTTTATGTTCGTTTTAACGACTCTGGTCTTTTAAGTGTTAATACTGAAAAGTGTCTGGGTTGCCAGATCACTGTGTGAGCAGCAGGTTGACTAACTGTGTGTTGCTTTCGCTTCTTAATTCTCAGTTTAAGTCTGAGAGTAGTTGAAGATCAGACTTACCTGATTGTGATCTCCAGCCTTCAGGCCGTCAGTGTGTGTTTAAATAGTCTCCTGATTCAGATTTCTGATTACTGGCGTCTCTGTGGGCGGAGCCTCTGAGATGGAAAATCGTGTGTCAGTAATTTGGTGTGAAGGTGATTCTGCAGATTTTCAGATGATAACTGATATTTTATTGCTGTCAAGCGAGAAACATGTATCTCCATGTTTTGCAGTTTTCAGTTTTCTGGTCTGATTATTTTGGAGATATTTGTTTTTCTTTGGACGCTGATTTGCTGATGTGTTCAGGAGCTGCTCCCTCTCTGTAACACTGAGAGCTTTACAGGACCACATCACCTGCTACACCCGGACGGGGTGTCTACACCAAACTGCATTCAGTACTAACACCGGTATTAACCACCTCCGGTATTAATAACCACCAGTATTACCCACCTCCGGTATTAACCACCTCCGGTATTAACCACCACCGGTATTAACCACCTCCGGTATTAACCACCTCCGGTATTAACCACCTCCGGTACTAATAACCACCAGTATTACCCACCTCCGGTATTAACCACCACCGGTATTAACCACCACCGGTATTAACCACCTCCGGTATTAACCACCTCCGGTATTAACCACCTCCGGTACTAATAACCACCAGTATTACCCACCTCCGGTATTAACCACCACCGGTATTAACCACCTCCGGTATTAACCACCTCCGGTACTAATAACCACCAGTATTACCCACCTCCGGTATTAACCACCTCCGGTATTAACCACCACCGGTATTAACCACCTCCTCTATTAACCACCACCGGTATTAACCACCTCCTCTATTAACCACCACTGGTATTAACCACCTCCTCTATTAACCACCACCGGTATTAACCACCACTGGTATTAACCACCACCGTTATTAACCACTTCCGGTACTAATCACCACCAGTATAACCCACTACCGGTATTAATCACCACCGGTATTAACCACCACCAGTATTAACCACCTCCAGTACTAATCACCACCGGTATTAACCACCTCCAGTACTAATCACCACCGGTATTAACCACCACTGGTATTAACCACCACCGGTATTAACCACCACTGGTATTAACCACCTCCTCTATTAACCACCACCGGTATTAACCACCACCGGTATTAACCACCACCGGTATTAACCACCACTGATATTAACCACCTCCTCTATTAACCACCACTGGTATTAACCACCTCCGGTACTAATCACCACCGGTATTAATCACCCACCACCAGTATTAACCACCTCCAGTACTAATCACCACCGGTATTAACCACCTCCAGTATTAACCACCTCCGGTATTAACCACCTCCGGTACTAATAACCACCAGTATTACCCACCTCCGGTATTAACCACCTCCGGTATTAACCACCACCGGTATTAACCACCTCCTCTATTAACCACCACCGGTATTAACCACCTCCTCTATTAACCACCACTGGTATTAACCACCTCCTCTATTAACCACCACCGGTATTAACCACCACTGGTATTAACCACCACCGTTATTAACCACTTCCGGTACTAATCACCACCAGTATAACCCACTACCGGTATTAATCACCACCGGTATTAACCACCACCAGTATTAACCACCTCCAGTACTAATCACCACCGGTATTAACCACCTCCAGTACTAATCACCACCGGTATTAACCACCACTGGTATTAACCACCACCGGTATTAACCACCACTGGTATTAACCACCTCCTCTATTAACCACCACCGGTATTAACCACCACCGGTATTAACCACCACTGATATTAACCACCTCCTCTATTAACCACCACTGGTATTAACCACCTCCGGTACTAATCACCACCGGTATTAATCACCCACCACCAGTATTAACCACCTCCAGTACTAATCACCACCGGTATTAACCACCTCCAGTATTAATCACCACCGGTATTAATCACCACCGGTATTAATCACCACCGGTATTACCCACCACCAGTATTAACCACCACCGGTATTAACCACCACCGGTAATAACCACCGGTATTAACCACCACCGGTATTAACCACCACCGGTATTAACCACCTCCTCTATTAACCACCACCGGTATTAACCACCACTGGTATTAACCACCTCCTCTATTAACCACCACCGGTATTAACCACCTCCGGTACTAATCACCACCGGTATTAACCACCACCGGTATTAACCACCACTGGTATTAACCACCTCCTCTATTAACCACCACCGGTATTAACCACCTCCGGTACTAATCACCACCGGTATTAACCACCACCGGTATTAACAACCACTGGTATTAACCACCTCCTCTATTAACCACCACCGGTATTAACCACTTCTGGTACTAATCACCACCAGTATTACCCACCACCGGTATTAATCACCACCGGTATTAACCACCACCGGTATTAACCACCTCCAGTACTAATCACCACCGGTATTAACCACCTCCAGTATTAACCACCACCGGTATTAACCATCACCGGTATTAAACACCACCGGTATTAACCACCTCCTCTATTAACCACCACCGGTATTAACCACCACTGGTATTACCCACCACCGGTATTAACCACCTCCTCTATTAACCACCACCGGTATTAACCACCACTGGTATTACCCACCACCGGTATTAACCACCTCCTCTATTAACCACCACCGGTATTAACCACCACTGGTATTAACCACCATCACTATTAACCACCACCGGTATTAACCACCACCGGTATTAACCAACTCCGGTACTAATAACCACCGGTATTACCCACCTCCGGTATTAACCACCTCCTCTATTAACCACCACCGGTATTAACCACCACTGGTATTACCCACCACTGGTATTAACCACCTCCTCTATTAACCACCACTGGTATTAACCACCACCGGTATTAACCACCACTGGTATTAACCGCCTCCTCTATTAACCACCACTGGTATTAACCACCACCGGTATTAACCACCACCGGTATTAACCACCACTGGTATTAACCACCTCCTCTATTAACCACCTCCAGTATTAACCACCTCCAGTATTAACCACCACCGGTATTAACCACCACCGGTATCAAACACCACCGGTATTAACCACCTCCTCTATTAACCACCACCGGTATTAACCACCACTGGTATTACCCACCACCGGTATTAACCACCTCCTCTATTAACCACCACCGGTATTAACCACCTCTGGTATTACCCACCACCGGTATTAACCACCTCCTCTATTAATCACCACCGGTAGTAATCACCACTGGTATTACCCACCACCGGTATTAACCACCACTGGTATTAACCACCACCGGTATTAACCACCATTGGTATTACCCACCACCGGTATTAACCACCTCCTCTATTAACCACCACCGGTATTAACCACTACTGGTATTAACCACCAGTGCTATTAATTACCACTGGTATTAACCACCACCGATATTAACCACTGCTGGTATTACCCACCACCGATATTAACCACTATCTCTATTAACCTCCACCGGTATTAACCACTATCTCTATTAACCACTAGCGTGTGTGTATGTGGGTGTTTCACTGTACGGATGTTAAACGAGGAGGGTGAATTCCGCTGTGTCCAAACACAGGTGGCTAATAGTGACTAGTAATAGTAATAGTGACTAATTCTAATTCTAACAACAACCACGTGGAACAGCTTGTCCAGAGTGCTGTCCCTGGTGCTGAACTGCACCTTCAGATCTGTGTAGCACCACTTCTTCTGCCTGTCAGCCTCTTTTCAGTGCTCGCGGTGAACCATATGTTACTTCTTTAACCAACACACATTAAACAGTCTTGTTTGTATCAGGCTGTTGGTGTGTGGTGGATGTTTGATTGTGAACAGTGTGCTATCACTGCTTCTGTGATTATTTAATTCTTTTTGATGATCAGTCTAGAAGGTCCTGTATGTAAGTCTGCTGGTCTGTATTCTGGGATGTGGTTCAGTGGTTAGAACTGTTTAGATGTGTTGGCTGGTGAGAGTTTACAGTAAGTGCTGAGGAAGCAGGACGATATTATCAGCTTCGGTTTCCTGGAAGAGTTTATTGTGCAGCTTTTTCATCTGGACTTTTACACGTTTCAGCAACTTTTACCTCCTTACTGTCTCCCTACATACACACTTACAGACTTCATCTGATTCTCTGTATACCTTAATACTCTGTTCTTTAATCATCAGGGCCCCCACAGGACCACCACAGAGCAGATACTATTAGGGTCCTATGTCCACTGATGAAGAACTAGAGGAACACAAACTGTGCAGCAGCAGATGAGCTACTGTCTCTGACTTTACATCTACAAGGTGGACCAGCAAGTAGTAGGAGTGTCTAATAGAGTGGACAGTGAGTGGACACAGTGTTTAAACACTCCAGCAGCAGCACTGCTGTGTCTGATCCACTCGTGAGCATGCAGGATGCAAACAGCACATAGCAGATAACATCAGACTGTAACATTCAGCGTATACTTCTACTGACGGCCCGTCAGACACGCTCGCTCTGCTCATTACTGCACTTTACTGACACCGAAAAGTTTTTATATCTGATTAGTTTATTTTCTATATAGATCAAATTAATATTTTTAATCATTTAAAAACAAGTGTGTAGATTACTACTACTACTACTACTAGTACTAGTACTGCTATTAGTACTTCTACTATTATTACTACTACTACTATTACTAGTGCTGCTATTAGTACTTTTACTACTATTACTACTACTACTAGTAGTAGTACTGCTATTAGTACTTCTACTACTATTACTACTACTACTATTACTAGTGCTGCTATTAGTACTTTTACTACTATTACTACTACTACTATTACTAGTACTGCTATTAGTACTTTTACTACTATTACTACTACTACTACTATTACTAGTGCTGCTATTAGTACTTCTACTACTATTACTACTACTATTACTAGTGCTGCTATTAGTACTTTTACTACTATTACTAGTGCTGCTATTACTAGTACTGCTATTAGTACTTCTACTACTATTACTACTACTACTATTACTAGCGCTGCTATTAGTACTTTTACTACTATTACTAGTACTGCTATTAGTACTTCTACTACTATTACTACTACTACTATTACTAGCGCTGCTATTAGTACTTTTACTACTATTACTACTACTACTATTACTAGTACTGCTATTAGTACTTCTACTACTATTACTACTACTACTATTACTAGTGCTGCTATTAGTACTTTTACTACTATTACTACTACTACTATTACTAGTACTGCTATTAGTACTTTTACTACTATTACTACTACTACTATTACTAGTGCTGCTATTAGTACTTTTACTACTATTACTACTACTACTATTACTAGTGCTGCTATTAGTACTTTTACTACTATTACTACTACTACTATTACTAGTGCTGCTATTAGTACTTCTACTACTATTACTACTACTACTATTACTAGTGCTGCTATTAGTACTTTTACTACTATTACTAGTGCTGCTATTAGTACTTTTACTACTATTACTAGTGCTGCTATTACTAGTACTGCTATTAGTACTTCTACTACTATTACTACTACTACTATTACTAGTGCTGCTATTAGTACTTTTACTACTATTACTACTACTACTATTACTAGTACTGCTATTAGTACTTCTACTATTATTACTACTACTACTATTACTAGCGCTGCTATTAGTACTTTTACTACTATTACTACTACTACTATTACTAGTACTGCTATTAGTACTTCTACTACTATTACTACTACTACTATTACTAGTGCTGCTATTAGTACTTTCACTACTATTACTACTACTACTACCATTACTAGTGCTGCTATTAGTACTTCTACTACTATTACTACTACTACTACCATTACTAGTGCTGCTATTAGTACTTCTACTACTATTACTACTACTACTACTACTACTACTACTTCTACTACTATTACTAGTGCTGCTATTAGTACTTCTACTATTATTACTACTACTATTACTAGTGCTGCTATTAGTACTTCTACTATTATTACTACTACTACTATTACTAGTGCTGCTATTAGTACTTCTACTATTATTACTACTACTATTACTAGTGCTGCGATTAGTACTTCTACTATTATTACTACTACTATTACTAGTGCTGCGATTAGTACTTCTACTATTATTACTACTACTATTACTAGTGCTGCTATTAGTACTTCTACTATTATTACTACTACTACTACTACTATTACTAGTGCTGCTATTACTACTTCTACTATTATTACTACTACTACTACTATTACTAGTGCTGCTATTACTACTTCTACTATTATTACTACTACTACTACTATTACTAGTGCTGCTATTAGTACTTCTACTACTATTATTACTACTACTACTATTACTAGTGCTGCTATTAGTACTTCTACTACTATTATTACTACTACTACTATTACTAGTGCTGCTATTAGTACTTCTACTATTATTACTACTACTACTAGTACTGCTATTAGTACTTCTATTATTATTACTACTACTACTACTATTACTAGTGCTGCTATTACTACTTCTACTATTATTACTACTATTACTAGTGCTGCTATTAGTACTTCTACTACTATTATTACTACTACTACTACTACTATTACTAGTGCTGCTATTAGTACTTCTACTATTATTACTACTACTACTACTATTACTAGTGCTGCTATTAGTACTTCTACTATTATTACTACTACTACTACTATTACTAGTGCTGCTATTAGTACTTCTACTATTATTACTACTACTACTATTACTAGTGCTGCTATTAGTACTTCTACTATTATTACTACTACTGCTACTACTATTACTAGTGCTGCTATTAGTACTTCTACTAGTATTACCACTACTGCTACTATTACTAGTGCTGCTATTAGTACTTCTACTACTATTACTGCTACTACTAGTAGTACTGCTATTACTACTTCTACTACTATTACTACTACTACTACCATTACTAGTGCTGCTATTAGTACTTCTACTACTATTGCTACTACTACTACTACTACTTCTACTACTATTACTAGTGCTGCTATTAGTACTTCTACTATTATTACTACTACTGCTACTATTGCTAGTGCTGCTATTAGTACTTCTACTATTATTACTACTACTACTATTACTAGTGCTGCTATTAGTACTTCTACTATTATTACTACTACTACTACTATTACTAGTGCTGCTATTAGTACTTCTACTATTATTACTACTACTATTACTAGTGCTGCGATTAGTACGTCTACTATTATTACTACTACTATTACTAGTGCTGCTATTAGTACTTCTACTATTATTACTACTACTACTACTATTACTAGTGCTGCTATTAGTACTTCTACTATTATTACTACTACTATTACTAGTGCTGCTATTAGTACTTCTACTATTATTACTACTACTACTAGTACTG
>CM038712.1:1939159-1954159 GCA_021613375.1 Megaleporinus macrocephalus
ACAGGTCTCCATGGCTGCTGGGAGCATCCCATACAGACAATACCGCCCGCAGCCCCCCTCCGAACAATACACACTATAGCGGAAACCTGCGGCCCTCAAACGGAGGTCATCTGCATGCTGGAGCTGCTGATTCTGCCTGGAGGGGTTAACGTTCCTCTAAGAGCTCCAGCGCTGAAAGTTATTGTATAAAGTTATGGATGTGCTGCCTGATTTCTGAGATGTTGGCTTAAGAAGCTTCTTGAGCTCCAGAATAACACAATATAACAAAGGAGATACACAGGTCTGCAGATGATTCTAAACCTCTACAAACATCTATAACTCAAGCTTTCAATGATTCCAGAACCCAGAGTAGCGAACATATCACCAAAAACGTATCTCCATTTTTTCAGATTTTCATTTTCTAATATCATATGAACACGACGACTGTTCTTTTTATCCTGTGAAAACTGAGACCCAGTTATAACCCAACTGAGACATAAAGGTATAACCCAACTGAGACCCAAAGTTATAACCCAACTGAAACCCAGTTATAACCCAACTGAAACCCAGTTATAACCCAACTGAGACCTAAAGTTATAACCCAACTGAAACCCAGTTATAACCCAAATGAGATCCAAAGTTTTAACCCAACTGAGACCCAAAGTTATAACCCAACTGAGATCCAAAGTTTTAACCCAACTGAAACCCAAAGTTATAACCCAACTGAGACCTAAAGTTATAAACCAACTGGTGCTCAAAGTTATAACCCAACTGAGACCCAAAGTTATAACCCAACTGAGACCCAGTTATAACCCAACTGAGACCCAAAGTTATAACCCAACTGAAACCCAGTTTTAACCCAACTGAAACCCAGTTATAACCCAACTGAAACCCAGTTATAACCCAACTGAAACCCAGTTATAACCCAACTGAGACCCAAAGTTATAACCCAACTGAAACCCAGTTATAACCCAACTGAAACCCAGTTATAACCCAACTGAGACCCAAAGTTATAACCCAACTGAAACCCAGTTATAACCCAACTGAGACCCAAAGTTATAACCCAACTGAAACCCAGTTATAACCCAAGTGAGACATAAAGTTATAACCCAACTGAGACCTAAAGTTATAACCCAACTGGTGCTCAAAGTTATAACCCAACTGAGACATAAAGTTATAACCCAACTGGTGCTCAAAGTTATAACCCAACTGAGACCCAGTTATAACCCAATTGAGACCCAAACTTATAACCCAACTGAGACCCAGTTATAACCCAACTGAAACCCAAAGTTATATCCTAACTGAGACCCAAAGTTATATCCTAACTGAGACCCAAAGTTATAACCCAACTGGGACCCAAAGTTATAACCCAACTGAGACCCCAAGTTATAACCCAACTGAGACCTAAAGTTATAACCCAACTGAAACCCAGTTGTAACCCAACTGAAACCCAGTTATAACCCAACTGAGACCCAAAGTTATAACCCAACTGAGACCCAATTATAACCCAACTGAGACCCAAAGTTATAACCCAACTGAGACCCAAAGTTATAACCCAAATGAGACCCAGTTATAACCCAACTGAAACCCTAAGTTATAACCCAACTGAGACCCAGTTATAACCCAACTGAGATCCAAAGTTATAACCCAACTGAGATCCAAAGTTTTAACCCAACTGAAACCCAAAGTTTTAACCCAACTGAAACCCAAAGTTATAACCCAACTGGTGCTCAAAGTTATAACCCAACTGAGACCCAGTTATAACCCAACTGGTGCTCAAAGTTATAACCCAACTTAGACCCAGTTATAACCCAACTGAGACCCAAAGTTATATCCTAACTGAGACCCAAAGTTATAACCCAACTGAGACCCGAAGTTATATCCTAACTGAGACCCGAAGTTATATCCTAACTGAGACCCAAAGTTATAACCCAACTGGGACCCAAAGTTATAACCCAACTGAGACCTAAAGTTATAACCCAACTGAGACCCAGTTATAACCCAACTGAGACCCTAAGTTATAACCCAACTGAGACCCAGTTATAACCCAACTGGGACCCAAAGTTATAACCCAACTGAGACCCCAAGTTATAACCCAACTGAGACCTAAAGTTATAACCCAACTGAAACCCAGTTGTAACCCAACTGAAACCCAGTTATAACCCAACTGAGACCCAAAGTTATAACCCAACTGAGACCCAATTATAACCCAACTGAGACCCAAAGTTATAACCCAAATGAGACCCAGTTATAACCCAACTGAAACCCTAAGTTATAACCCAACTGAGACCCAGTTATAACCCAACTGAGATCCAAAGTTATAACCCAACTGAGATCCAAAGTTTTAACCCAACTGAAACCCAAAGTTTTAACCCAACTGAAACCCAAAGTTATAACCCAACTGGTGCTCAAAGTTATAACCCAACTGAGACCCAGTTATAACCCAACTGGTGCTCGAAGTTATAACCCAACTTAGACCCAGTTATAACCCAACTGAGACCCAAAGTTATATCCTAACTGAGACCCAAAGTTATAACCCAACTGAGACCCGAAGTTATATCCTAACTGAGACCCGAAGTTATATCCTAACTGAGACCCAAAGTTATAACCCAACTGGGACCCAAAGTTATAACCCAACTGAGACCTAAAGTTATAACCCAACTGAGACCCAGTTATAACCCAACTGAGACCCTAAGTTATAACCCAACTGAGACCCAGTTATAACCCAACTGAGACCCTAAGTTATAACCCAACTGAGACCCAGTTATAACCCAACTGAAACCCAAAGTTATAACCCAACTGAAACCCAGTTATAACCCAACTGAAACCCAAAGTTATAACCCAACTAAGACCCAGTTATAACCCAACTGAGATCCAAAGTTATAACCCAAATGAGATCCAAAGTTTTAACCCAACTGAGACCCAAAGTTATAACCCAACTGAGATCCAAAGTTTTAACCCAACTGAAACCCAAAGTTATAACCCAACTGAGACCTAAAGTTATAAACCAACTGGTGCTCAAAGTTATAACCCAACTGAGACCTAAAGTTATAAACCAACTGGTGCTCAAAGTTTTAACCCAACTGTGACCCAAAGTTATAACCCAACTGAGACCCAGTTATAACCCAACTGAGACCCAAAGTTATAACCCAACTGAAACCCAGTTATAACCCAACTGAAACCCAGTTATAACCCAACTGAGACCCAAAGTTATAAACCAACTGAGACCCAGTTATAACCCAACTGGTGCTCAAACCCATGAGGGGGCAACATTATAATCCAACAGACAAAATGTTCAGACAGAATGTTTATAAGATGCTAACATCCCTTTTACAGCTACACCAAATATTCACACTGATAAAGTCATGTTATTATTTACTGTTTAGTTGTGTTTACACTGAGACTGAGTCTGTTAGGAGAAGCAGTGATGTTTAACTGGCGGTCTATCATCTGAATTTTTGATGGACACAGATTTTAACACTAACTAAGTGATTATGAAGCCACACTCTCGTGTCTGCTGAGGCTCTGTGCTGTTTATGCTTACAGCTTTATTTATTTGTTTATTTGTTTATTGCTGCTCTTGCCGTAATTTCATCTTCACTTGGCAGCACTGACCACCGTAAACTACACACTGTCCCAGAAACACCTCCGAGACATTTAATGGGACAAAACCACAACATGTCCTTTCCATAACCAGACCCTGCAAACGAGATCTACCTAGTTAACTAAGGTAATCTTCTCAAACAGATAAATATTATAAATAACTGACTAGGACTGATATAAAATGACTTCGGCGCTGACGCTGTGTGAGATGAAAACGATGTAAGTGGAAAATTGGGGGATGAAAATTGGGATTTTGTCTGATCCTCGGTGTAACCACCACCCGGAAAACTCTGGGCACAACACCAGTGGACCACCAACTTTGCTGTTATCAGGCCTCCAATGGTATCTTCTTGCAATCAGGAGGTCCACAATCTCCAAATTTAGAATTTGAATTTAGCCTTGCTCAAGGGCACTTCAGTCATGTACTGTTGGACCAGGGGATGGAACCAGCGACCTTCCTGTTACAAGACCAGATCCCTAACCTTTAGCCCACAACTGCCCCCTACAGGGGTCACATGGAAATTGGGGGTTGATCTGAAAACTCCAATTTCTGAATGATTCAAACTGTTCTATAAATAAACTTCACACCTGGAACTCAAGCTTCAACAGGTCATAGATCTGGTTCCACAGCTCAGAAATCTGGCTTCCAAGGGTTTCAGAACTCAAGTGCAAAATGACTCTAGAATGTTCTAGAATCCTAAGATCCTACATGCAATCTCCAAACTGGAAGTCTAGTCTAGGAATCAGTTGAAGGATTCCAGAGCTCAAGTTCCAAACAGTCCTACATCCCCAAAACTCATCTGAAGATCTCGAGCATCAAATATTTCTAGCACTCAAATTTCAAATCTCTTGGTTTTGAAGTTCCCAAGACCCAAATGACTCCAGGACAGGAAGCTGAAGAGCTACGTTTTTTTTTGTTTGTTTGTTTTTGTGAGAGGCTGGCGGTGGTCTGCTCTTACCTGGGTCCATGTTGAGGGCGATGGCTACGTCCCCTGGTGGCGGAAGTAGTGGCCATGCGGGCGTCGGTTCCAGCTTTCCAACCTCGTAATGCCCCGGCAGCGTGGGCAGGTGGGGTGGACGGACGGCAGGCATGAGCAGGGGGCTGTAGTGGGTCTCCAGTCCTGGAGGGGAATAGAGTTCATGAAGGGCTCGCGGGGGTCCGTACGCCTGAGTCTGGGTGTAGCCCCAGGAGTCTGAGGGGTGCGGGTGAGGATGTGCGTGTGCTAACCCAGGGTGTAGACCCTGGGCGTAGGCGTCCATGGAGTAAGCAGGGGCACCAGTGGGGTCGCAGTGCGGCCGGCTGGGCGGTGTGGGGTAGTTACTGTCCCAGAATGATGGAGGGAAACTCCTTCGACTGTTTGGAGATGCAGCTTCTGGAGAAAGAGGGAAAGACAATAAGCATCAACTAGCGTCTTACCTGTTAAATAGAAATAGTTCTGGGCTAGTAAAAGTAAAACCGGCTCTTGCTAAGGCTAATTATGCTACTGTGGGCTGTACTGGTGTGTTATGTCCTCGTATGGGATCGTTTAGACCCCTCGTCCTCTGTGAGGTCGTCCATATTACATAAATTCATATGATTTTGACCCCTCCTGGTTTAGCGCTCCAGATTTCTTCACGACTGCATCATGCAGAGTTGAAGAGTCTTCAAACAGAGCTGCACACGAAAGAGATCGAGAGCAATTATGACTTAGCTGGTGAATGAGGAGCAGCGCTAAGGCTAGTGTAAGGCTTGAGGCATACAGCCAGCTACTAGCATGGTGCTAAATGCCAGAATCATCACTGATAACACTTAAACAAGCAAATAGCACAATGCTAATCTTTGGGATTAAGGTCTCATTTCGATCTCCACATAAATAATTCCATATAGAACAACAAGGGCATAAAATTAGCGGCTGTGAAAGAATATTGTTTCAATTAGCCAACGTTAGGACACTGTATCGTCCCACTACTGACTTGCACAGAGGCTCTTGGGAGGTGCTGCAACTGATAGGGCAGAGTATTATCGAGCAACCTACTGGTGGAGTGCTGCGAGGATAGTGCGAGGAGTTCCAAAGAGGGCTGAGGGTGGCATGAGAGTGCTACATGTGCTTGTGCGCCCCAGGGACTCTGCTCAGACTTGCATCACCAGGATGACTTGGGCTGTGTAGTGTCCCCAGCGTGTGCTGGCTGGTGGGGTAGTTGGGTCACTGTTAGTGACTACCAGCAGGGACAGTCATATGAATACAAGTGACCAGCCTGCTAGCTCTGGTATTAGCACTTCTCTACTGCTGCTAGAGCTTTTGGCGTAATTCCTGATGGAATCAAAATGACTTTAATAAGGCCCAATCAGATTCTCCGTCCACTTTATTCACTGACTGGTCAGCTAATTAAGAAAATCTGATCTATCCTAAAAATCAAGTATCAGGGATGTTAGGACAGATCAAATGTTCTTGATTTACCTCGAGAATAACAGATTTAACAACGTTGTCAAACTAGAGAGAGTTTTAAGGTCTTGGGAAAGAATTTCTGAGATTTCCAGACTATTTGTTTGCCAAGAAAATTCAACTTGCTGGTTGCTCGTTATATCCTCGTAAGACCTGGTAACTCATTTTTGTCCTCTGGAGGGGACATGAGTCTCCAAAAGATATTTCAAAAACTAAATAAGGTACCTCGCTAAAACCTGGCCTTTCCAGTGATGTACTATTTGTTGGGGTGTGTCATTCACAACAGAAGCTCCGCCTTTTTAAAAATGGCTGCCTCTCAGTTACCACATTTTATGAGAGCTCTTAAATAATATATATTTATAATATAATAAAACCTGTAATTGATATGTTTTAGGTATACAACTGTGGTAGCTAGTTCTCTAAGCACGTTTTATTGATATTCACAAACGTTTAACTACCTAACAGCATACTTTTATTGATGTCCTTCGTAGTGGAGACATTGGGACTTACTAAATCTGGTTTTATATGAAATTAATGACGTCACAGGTGGCAGGATTTGAGTGAAGCAGAGATCATTTTGCAACATGTTAGCTCTGTAAACATGTAAATTCATTACTAATTTATTTTTAATTGATTACTAGTTTAATTTATTCCTAATTTATTAGAAAATGTTACATAATTGTACATTTAAAAATAGAACATTAAAATGAAATGAACTGTAAGAGAAGTTGGGTAGTATGTGTGGAAAGTGTGGCTTAAGGTTTGGAGTGATTAACACAGGTTTAGCCTAAAAACTGTTTGAACTGTTTTTTATGTTAATCAAAATAACAGTAACCTTTGGAATGAGTTATGATTTATTTCTATTTATGTTCATATACAGTGCATTAGGAATATTTCTTATACTCCCAAAAGTGGAAATCGTATCACAAAAGTAGGGATACACCGATACCACTTTTTCCTTACCGATACCAGTACCGATACCGAGTACCCATACCGATACCAACTCTGACTTAAATGCTCGATATATGGCTATAAATCCTGATATTTCTATTTTTTTATGTCTTATCCTGAAAAAGATAAAATAACATTAAAAGAACATTCACTGGTTGAGTAACTGCACATTAAAAAGTTTCAGAGCTATGAAAAAATAAAAATTGCCACAATGCAATAACACGTGCAGCCACGTAGTCAAGCTTCATGGTATGATATGGTGCTCTCTATTGCCGATACCGATACTGTGTGTAACACGGCAATAATCGGTATCGGTGCAACACTACAAAAAAGGTAAACAATGTTTGTTTTCATTTACATTATTATCTATGACTAAGCTGGTGCTGATGTTGTAGAAGGTTTTTGGACTGATGCAGAACAGAAAACAAGAAATATGACATCAACAATGCCCTGTTTTAATTTTTTTAAACCATGGTGACATTTTTTTCATCTAGTAGACTTATTTTATGTTGAAATCACGGAAATTCTCAAGCTTTTTATTTTTATTTTTCTGGGTATATCTAGAGGAGATACAGTCGGAGCCGTTCCCAGTGGTGGTGAATGGAACCAGGCGTCCACCTCTAAAAGCTGTTCTAGATACAGTCAGATCTGTTCACAGTGGTGGTGAATGGAACCAGACGTCCACCTCTAAAAGCTCCTCACAGAAAGTTCTTACAGTAGATGTTATAAATACACTGTCTGATTCTGAGACGCTGTTTATGATAGTTTAGAGAAGATCTCAGTCTTAAACTCCATTCATGGTGGAGGGATACATGCAGGACGCTGTGTGGTTCAAATAGTCCCCAAAGAAAATGAGCTGTTTTTAATGAAGCAGTGTGTTTACACAGCCTAGTGATGAACTCTTGTGCCCAGTATGACTTCTAAACTACTGTAATAGTTTAAAACGCTGAAATCCAGCCCTGCGTGGAGGAGTGAGGAAGGGAACTGGACGCAGTCCCGCCCCCTCCGCCGGTCCTGTAGCGCGGACTATATAAGGCAGCGGCTTTACGCTGCTGGAAAAACAACACGAGGACTTCGCCACTTTAAATCACCGACTGCGGTGACATCTCTCACTCCCGCATTGAGACGGCACACCAACAAACCTGTTCTAGCCCCTCGACCCCCCCACCCCAGAACCCTCCTGACCCCACCTGTTGTTTTCAGTAGCCTCACAGCCCCCGAGAATACCATGGGTGGTGGTAGGGGGGCTGTCTTTATGTTTTTGGATGTTACTTTTATATTTAGAATTCTTCCGAAAAAAGACACCAATGATGTAGCCTGGAATCAGAGGGTGAAGTGCTGGAGGGGGGTCCGACGGCGGCAGGGGTCAGTCATAAATCTCAGCTGAGGGATCGCAAGGCCGCCTGAGCTTTTTGAAGCCGACACAAGCTCGAGCCTCGGAGATTACCAACACGTATAAACATAGTATCTGTTGGGAGGCAGGAAGCGACGTCGAGGAGTGGAATGAAGATGTCAGAGAGAGAGAGCGGATGGTGGTCGGGGGAGGGGGGGTGCTAGCTGGGGGCTTCTAACACTGCTGGCTACTCCTGCAGTCACCGAGGCGAGGTAGCCTGACTGCTAAGGGTCAGTACGATCAGTGACTGACCTCTAACCAGCAGCGGCTTCAGAAATAGTCCCGCAAATCTGGACACTTATATTAGGAAGCATGAACGTTTACAGCAACCTGGAGAGAAACAGCACACCAACCCACACGACCTCGAATACAGAAACTCTGCAGCAGAGGCAAAGCTGACCACTGAAGTTCCACCACAACTTGTCCACTTTCGTCGGTGTTCACAGTGGAGGTGAATGGAACCAGACGTCCACCTCTAAAAGCTCCTCACAGAAAGTTCTTACAGTAGATGTTATAAATACACTGTCTGACTCTGAGACGCTGTTTATGATAGTTTAGAGAAGATCTCAGTCTTAAACTCCATTCATGGTGGAGGGATACATGCAGGACGCTGTGAGGTTCAAATAGTCCCCAAAGAAAACCTAGTATTTTCAGATCTTCCACATTTTACCATCAACATCCAGAAAAACTCAGAAGACACGTGTAGCTTCACTGGTGGGTCCACTGTTATCACCATCATCACCACTGTAAACATCATCATCACCACTGTAAACACCAACACCACCACTGTAAACATCATCACCACCACTGTACATTCCATCATCACCACTGTAAACATCATCACCACCACTGTAAACATCATCACCATCACTGTAAACATCATCACCACCACTGTAAACATCATCACCACCACTGTACACTCCATCACCACCACTGTAAACATCATCATCACCACTGTAAACACCATCACCACCGCTGTAAACATCATTACCACCACAGTAAACATCACCACCACCACTGTAAACACCATCACCACCACTGTAAACACCATCACCACCACTGTAAACACCATCACCACTGCTATAAACACCATCACCACTGCTATAAACACCATCACCACCACTATAAACATCATCACCACCACTGTAAACACCATCATCACCACCACTGTAAACACCATCACCGCCACTATAAACATCATCACCACCACTGTAAACACCATCACCACCACCACTGTAAACACCATCACCACCACTGTAAACACCATCACCACCACTATAAACACCATCACCACTGCTATAAACACCATCACCACTGCTATAAACACCATCACCACCACTATAAACATCATCACCACCACTGTAAACACCATCACCACTGCTGTAAACACCATCACCACCGCTGTAAACATCATCACCACCACTGTAAACACCACCACCACTACTATAAACACCATCACCACCACTATAAACACCATCACCACCACTGTAAACACCATCACCACCACTATAAACACCATCACCACCACTATAAACACCATCACCACCACTATAAACACCATCACCACCACTATAAACACCATCACCACCACTATAAACACCATCACCACCACTATAAACACCATCACCACCACTGTAAACACCATCACCACCATACCTGCTTTGACTGCTCAGTACTTCATTAAGATAAATCAAGATTTGCTGCTGAAGGAACTGAACACATTCATACAATGTCTGGGGCGTCCAGGAGAAATCTGGAACCTAACTTTGTTCTTCAAACTGGATCAAGATCTGATCTACTTCTCTCACAATAACATACTCATGTTACTTTGTATTGTATGTCTGATTATTTACATCTGTTCTAATCAGATCTGCTGTTCTTACTGGTGATCCGACACTTATTGATCAGATAAACAATCAGCTTAGGGGTCACAAACTTTTACACAGTAGTGTATATTAACTAATGTAAACTATAAGCACACATGCATCTCGACTGACTCTCCTCTAAGCATGTGGAGATGTTCAGTATCTCTATTACACTTGAATATGTGGTTTCTGTCTCACTGTTCTCTATAAACATTGAGTAGAGGTTCCTCTACTGGTCCAATGGGTTCTCTATGAATCACATTGGGTCCTCTAGAATCCACTAGGGATCTCACAGAAACCGATTTTAGAGAAACAGTTCTCCAGAACCTGCTCTAGGTCTTCCCAGCCTACAATGTGTCCTCCAGAACCCACTTCACCCCTTCAGAACCCTCCTGGACCCTTCTGAGACCTCCAGAATCTACTCCAGAACCTAGGGTGTGTACTCCCAAATCCACTATACCATATACTCCAAAACCATGTCTGGATCCTCAAAACCCACAAAGAACCCTCTCTGAATCCTCCAGAACCCACACTGGGTCCTGCAGAACCTCACCTGGCCCTGGCTGGACCCTCCTCTTGCCCGGCACGTCGCCGCAGGAGCTCAGCGCCCTGGAGAAGTGCTCGTCCACCACGCTGCTGATGTCTCCCTGGTAGTAGGTAAAGAGGACGCAGCGTGAGCTCAGATACTCCGCCTCCGCCACTTCCTGTTTCTCCTTCTGCCCCCCGGAGGGCAACTCCGACCCGGAGCCGTCCATAGAGTCCCGGCGGAGAGACGGCAATGACGGGCTGCTCATGGGCTGAGAGAGAGAGAGAGAGAGAGAGAGAGAGAGAGAGAGAGAGAGAGAGAGAGAGAGAGAGAGAAAGAGAGAGAGAGGTAGAGAGAGAGAGAGAGAGGTAGAGAGAGAGAGAGAGAGAGAGGTAGAGAGAGAGAGAGAGAGAGAATAAGAAAGAGAGAGAATAAGAGAGATAGAGAGAGAGATAGAGAGAGAGAGAGAGAGAGGTAAAGAGATAGAGAGGTAGAGAGAGAGAGAGAGAATAAGAGAGATAGAGAGAGAGAGAATAAGAGAGAGAGAGGTAAAGGAGCTGCTAACAGTGTTGTACAGTGACTGTCCAGTAGTCAGTGAGAGTGGAGATATATGGTGGGGGTGAAATGATACGATTTTATGATACGATATTTTTTTCATATTGTAATTTTTTCTCAAAGTATAATAGATTTTCGTTATAAAAACACAATCTGAGGATAATTTGAATTACAGTAGATTGAAGAAAATAGAATATCATAAAGATTTCAGCAGTAAATATTATCCTGCAGCCCAGCGTGTATCTAGACGGTGGAAATAAACTTTCAGAATCTGTTACAGAATCTACTTTTTCAGATACGACATTTCTTCTTAAAAATTTACAAATATTTATTTGCTATTTTTATTAAAGCATTTCACTTAAAACCCGGTGTGACGTCGTATATGGCACGGTATATACTGATATATCTGTAATCTGTAATTATATTAATATTCTAATAAAGTAGTTTCTGGTGAAAATAAAATTCTTAATTCTTAATTCTAAATTCTTAATTCTACTTTAAAATATAAAAATCGCCCCAAAAAGTTTTGTTTATTGTTTGTATATAGTTTATAATCTCTTACAGTATAAACATTTTCAAACAGAACTCTGCTGAGAAGCCAAAGAATCGACTCATGTAGTAAAACTTGAAATAACAGAACGTATTTCAGAAATTTGTCATGAAAATTTCTAGGTTACAAACTGTATTTTTTTTGTAATTAAATCAAATTAGTGAAATTTAATATGTTGATGACGTAATTTGCAGAAGAAATATTTGTATTAAATTAAAAAAACTTCTGTGGATGCTCTATTAAATTATTCCCTATGTCTAAAAACCATAAACCATAAACACACACGATTAATCGGTTTAGAGCCGAAAGAATCGAATCACTCCGAATCTGACGCACTGAATCGTTTACGGAGAATCGAGCCGATTCACACCTCTAACCTATATGTGTGTGTATCAGCAGGTGTGTTTATCTGTCTTTGTGGGGACCCGAGCCCCGAGGCGTTAAGACTGTGTAGTTGTGGGGGCCTGGCTGCTCTCCGCGAGGTGAGAGGGCGCGCGCCACTCTCTCTTTCATGCACTCGTTATGTTCACGTGAATCAATCAAACATTTCCTTATCGCGCGCTCTGCTGTCCCGCGTGCAGTACTCACCTGCGCTTCGTTGCTGAACGCTGCGTGGTGGCTGTAAAGCGGGCGCGCGACATCCAGACAGCTCATGGTAAAGTCCCCCTAACACACACACACACTTACACACACACACACACACACACACACACACTCTTACACACACACACACTCTTACACACACACGCTCTCTTACACACACACTCTTACACACACACACTCTTACACACACACACACTCTTACACACACACGCTCTCTTACACACACACTCTTACACACACACACTCTTACACACACACACTCTAAGAGAAAGTCCAGAAACCCTCCGCGCGCTACAGAGCCGCACGCGCCTCCAACAGCGCGAGAGAAAATATAGAGACGAAACTGATGATCTCCATGAGAACCTCTCTCTCTCTCTCTCTACCTCTCTCTCTCTCTCTCTCTCTCTCTACCTCTCTCTCTCTCTCTACCTCTCTCTCTCTCTCTCTACCTCTCTCTCTCTCTACCTCTCTCTCTCTACCTCTCTGACTCTCTCTCTCTCTCTCCGACCCCCCCCCCCTCTCTCTCTCTACCTCTCTCTACCTCTCTCTCTCTCTCTCTCTACCTCTCTCTCTCTAGCTCTCTCTCTCTACCTCTCTGACTCTCTCTCTCTCTCTCCGACCCCCCCCCCCTCTCTCTCTCTCTCTCTCTACATCTCTCTACCTCTCTCTCTCTCTCTCTCTCTCTACCTCTCTCTCTCTACCTCTCTTTCTCTCTCTACCTCTCTCTCTCTAGCTCTCTCTCTCTACCTCTCTGACTCTCTCTCTCTCTCTCTCTCTCTCTCTCCGCCCCCTCTCTCTCCGCCCCACTTAAATACCATATGACCCTTCACTGTGCACGTGCTGCTTTAAAATATAAACATGCAGATGTATTTAGCCTAAAGTTTAGTTTAGTTTTAGTTATATATATAAATTTTATATACAGATTAATATATAGATTATTATACAGATTATTATACAGATGTATATGCAGATTAATATATAGAGTTATATACTGATTTACATACTGATTATTATACATATTAATATACAGATTAATATATAGATTATTATACAGATTATTATACAGATGTATATGCAGATTAATATATAGAGTTATATACTGATTTACATACTGATTATTATACATATTAATATACAGATTAATATACAGATTAATATACAGATGTATGTACTGATTATTATACAGATTAATATATAAAGTAATACAGGAGTTTAAATAAGTGAACACATCCTCTACAGAGACACACTTTAATATTACTGTTTATGAGTGTAACACACTGTTTACTGTCTGCTCAGGTCACGTGTTCTGTTTAATAGATTAAAAATATTTTATTATGGACTGAAAAAAATCTGGTTCCATTAAATTACATTACAAGCAATGTGTGTTTTTTCTGTGGTCTGTGGGAAACAGTGGTGAGACCAAGACACTGATCTACAGCAAATGGTAGTCTATAATGCTGGTCTGTGTGACATGGTGGTTAGACAAAGACGGTGGTCTATGGGAGATAGTGGTGATAGTGGCGGTGGTCTATGGGAGACGGTGGTCTATGGGAGATGGTAGTGAGACAGAGATGGTGGTCTACAGGAGATGGTGGTTTATAGGAGATTGTGGTGATAGTGGTGGTAGTCTATGGTAGGTGGTGGTGATAGTGATGATAGTCTATGGTAGATGGTGGTGATAGTGATGATAGTCTATGGTAGATGGTGGTGATAGTGGTGGTAGTCTATGGTAGATGGTGGTCTATGGGAGATGGTGGTGATAGTCTATGGTAGATGGTGGTGATAGTGGTGGTGGTCTATGGTAGATGGTGGTGATAGTGGTGGTAGTCTATGGTAGATGGTGGTGATAGTGGTGGTAGTCTATGGTAGATGGTGGTCTATGGGAGATGGTGGTGATAGTCTATGGTAGATGGTGGTGATAGTGGTGGTGGTCTATGGTAGATGGTGGTGATAGTGGTGGTGGTCTATGGTAGATGGTGGAGATAGTGGTGGTAGTCTATGTAGATGGTGGTGACAGTGGTGGTAGTCTATGGTAGATGGTGGTGATAGTGGTGGTAGTCTATGGTAGAAGGTGGTGATAGTGGTGGTAGTCTATGGTAGATGGTGGTGATAGTGGTGGTGGTCTATGGTAGATGGTGGTGATAGTGGTGGTAGTCTATGGTAGATGGTGGTCTATGGGAGTTGGTGGTCTATGGTAGATGGTGGTCTATGGTAGATGGTGGTCTATGGTAGATGGTGGTGATAGTGGTGGTAGTCTATGGTAGATGGTGGTGATAGTGGTGGTAGTCTATGGTAGAGGGCGGTCTATGGGAGATGGTGGTGATAGTCTATGGTAGATGGTGGTGATAGTGGTGGTAGTCTATGGTAGATGGTGGTGATAGTGGTGGTAGTCTATGGTAGATGGTGGTCTATGGGAGATGGTGGTGATAGTCTATGGTAGATAGTGGTGATAGTGGTGGTGGTCTATGGTAGATGGTGGTCTATGGGAGATGGTGGTGATAGTCTATGGTAGATGGTGGTGATAGTGGTGGTGGTCTATGGTAGGTGGTGGT
>CM038712.1:1964159-2004159 GCA_021613375.1 Megaleporinus macrocephalus
ACACTCCGCTGAGATCACTCGTCGTGGGTTATAAATATGATGGCCACCTGTCGGAGCAGCCCCATGACTGGGGGTTAGGAGGGTGGGTGGGGGGGGGTGGGTCCTGGACCTCGGCCTGGAGGCGCGTCTCCGTCTGACCATGTCCAGTCTCTATGGACGAGCAGGCCAGCCGGAGGGAAACTATATTACAGGTCAGCAGACTGATGATGTCACCTCCCTGTGTTTTGATTGGTCAGTGAATATGAAGCCTGGCTGTTAATAGAAATGTGGGCATGCAGTTTTTCTCTACCATTCGTGGAGTTCATTTTTAATAAACGCCAATTTAATGTAGATGAATGTACATTAATATGATAGGAACTGTACAACCTCACAGCTTCCAAATCATCCAGAATAAAGTTTTTAATAAAATTAACATCCAGAAGTAAGATTTTATTAAATTCACATCCAGAATCAAGTTCTTTCAAAATTCCACTTCAGTATGAAGTTCTTGTAAAATTAATATTTATAATAAACTTCTTATTAAATTCACCTTTAGAATGAAGTTCGTATAAAATTTACATTCAGAATTGCTTTCTTAGAAAATTAATATTCATAATGAACCTCTTGTAAAATTCACATCCAGAATTAAGTTCTTATAAAGTTAACATTCAGAATTAAGTTTTAATAAAATTAATATTCATAATGACCTTTTTAAATTCAAATTCAGAATGAAATTCTTACAAAATCCACGTTTAGAATGAAGTTCTTACAAAATTTACGTTCAGAATTAAGTTCTTATGAAATTAACATTTGGAATTAAGTTTTATAAATTTAATATTCAGAATAAACTTCTTATTAAATTCACATTCAGAATAAAGTTCTCATAAAATCCACATTCAGAATGAAGTTCTAATAAAATTAATATCTAGATATCTTATTAATAATTAATATCTTAATATTTAAGTGTTAATTATAAATATCTAGAATGATGTTTTAATAAAAATTAACATTTAGCATGAAGAATAAAATTATATTCAAACAATATAAAGAAATGACTTTGCATCGAAGTTATTTCACATTCAGAATAAATTTCTTATTAAATTAACATTCCTAATTATTTTTTTATTGAATTAATATTCATAATAAAGCTGCTATAAAATTAATGTTCAGTATGAGGTTCTTTTAAAATTAGCATTCATAATAAAGTTCTTATAAAATTAACTTTCAGGATGAAGTTCAAATGAACTAAGTTTTAATTTAAAAAATACCTATAATGATGTTTTATTAAAAATTAACGTTCAGCATGAAGAACAAAGTTCTATTAAAATAATTTAAAGATATTAATTTACATTGAAGTTGTTATAGTTTTAATAAAATACACATTAATGCAGATATATGTGTACACAAAAAGTAGACAAATAAACACTTAGATAAATAAAAACAAACATAAAAAATAAATAAGAAATAACAAATATTAAATTATGGCGAGTAAATAAAAACAACAACAGAAAAACAAATGTGTACTAGTTGGACCCCTCTATGGTGTGAGGGTCCTGTGTAAGTGAATGTTCTGCTATAAATGTATATTTTTATTCTCTTTTTAAATCTGTTTATATTGTATAATACACATTTGTATCACTCTGGTATTCTGTATCCATGCAAGTAAGAATGTGTGATACTCCCACTGAAAGCTTGTTCAGCTTCCTAAAGAACGCTGCAGAGCCCAGCAGATGAAAGGATGATGAGAAGAATCCTTCTTTTCTTCCTCCTGAGGATCAAAAGCCCTGACCCGTGTGTGTGTAATGACTGAATAGAGGCTAATAATGAGCTGCAGGGATGCGGCCGGACCACCGAGACTGTATGACTGATTGGATCAATAAAGGGTGAACATGTATTGCTAGTTCCTCTTAATGAGTCTGAACATCCTGTGAAGGCAACTCATAGTAACTGTGTATTAACAGGAATACACTGCTTCAGTCAGTGCTGTAGTCAACAAGAGACACTGCAGTGACATCTAGTGGACAGCAAATCAAATTACAACACCATTACATCACTTCAAAGAGAACCAGCGTTTCAAACATTATAAATAGTTGACAGAGAGGTTGAGTGTGAGATGGTTTAGATGTTGTTTACAGTGGTGTAGGTGATGGTGTTTAGAGTGGTGGTGATGGTGTTTAGAGTGATGGTGGTGGTGATGTTTACAGTGGTGGTGATGGTGTGTACAGTGGTGGTGATGGTGTTAACAGTGATGGTGGTGGTGATGTTTATAGTGGTGGTGATGGTGTTTACAGTGGTGATGATGGTGTTTAGAGTGGTGGTGATGGTGTATACAGTGGTGGTGATGGTGTATACAGTGGTGGTGATGTTCACAATGATGGTGATGGTGTTTACAGTGGTGGTGATGGTGTTTAGAGTGGTGGTGATGGTGTATACAGTGGTGGTGATGGTGTATACAGTGGTGGTGATGTTCACAATGATGGTGATGGTGTTTACATTGGTGGTTATGATGGTTACAATGGTGATGTTTACAGTGGTGGTGATGTTTACATTAGTGGTGTTGGTGTTTACAGTAGTGGTGGTGATGGTGTTTACAGTGGTGGTGATGGTGTATACAGTGGTGGTAATGTTCACAGTGATGGTGATGGTGTTTACATTGGTGGCTATGATGGTAACATTGGTGATGTTTACAGTGGTGGTGATGTTTACATTGGTGGTGTTGGTGTTTACAGTAGTGGTGGTGATGATGTTTACAGTGGTGGTGATGGTGATTAAAGTGGTGTTGATGTTGTTTACAGTTGTGGTGATGGTGTGTACAGTGGTGGTGATGATGTTTACAGTGGTGGAGGTGATGTTTACAGTGGTGGTGATGGTGTTTACAGTAGTGGTGGTGATGATGTTTACAGTGGTAATGGTGTTTACAGTGGTGGTGGTGGTGGTGATGGTGTTTAAAGTGGCGGTGATGTTGTTTACAGTTGTGGTGATGGCGTTTACAGTGGTGGAGGTGATGTTTACATTGGTGGTGTTGGTGTTTACAGTGATGGTGATGATGTTTACAGTGGTGGTGATGTTGTTTACAGTGGTGGTGATGGCGTTTACAGTGGTGGTGATGATGTTTATAGTGGTGGAGGTGATGTTTACATTGGTGGTGTTGGTGTTTACAGTAGTGGTGGTGATGGTGTATACAGTGGTGGTGATGGTGTTAACAGTGATGGCGGTGGTGATGTTTACAGTGGTGATGATGTTCACAGTGATGGTGATGGTGTTTACATTGGTGGTTATGATGGTTACAATGGTGATGTTTACAGTGGTGGTGATGTTTACATTAGTGGTGTTGGTGTTTACAGTAGTGGTGGTGATGATGTTTACAGTGGTGATGGTGTTTACAGTGGTGATGGTGTTTACAGTGGTGGTGATGGTGTTTAGAGTGGTGGTGATGTTTACAGTGGTGGTGATGGTGTATACAGTGGTGGTGATGGTGTTTACATTGGTGTTTATGATGGTTACAATGGTGATGTTTACATTGGTGGTGTTGGTGTTTACAGTAGTGGTGGTGATGGTGTTTACAGTGGTGATGCTGGTGTATACTGTGGTGGTGATGGTGTATACTGTGGTGGTAATGTTCACAGTGATGGTGATGTGTTTACATTGGTGGTTATGATGGTTACAATGGTGATGTTTACAGTGGTGGTGATGTTTACATTGGTGGTGTTGGTGTTTACAGTAGTGGTGGTGATGATGTTTACAGTGGTAACAGTGTTTACAGTGGTGGTGATGGTGATTAAAGTGGTGGTGATGTTTACAGTGGTGGTGATGGTGTTTAGAGTGGTGGTGATGTTTACAGTGGTGGTGATGGTGTATACAGTGGTGGTGATGGTGTTTACATTGGTGTTTATGATGGTTACAATGGTGATGTTTACATTGGTGGTGTTGGTGTTTACAGTAGTGGTGGTGATGGTGTTTACAGTGGTGATGCTGGTGTATACTGTGGTGGTGATGGTGTATACTGTGGTGGTAATGTTCACAGTGATGGTGATGTGTTTACATTGGTGGTTATGATGGTTACAATGGTGATGTTTACAGTGGTGGTGATGTTTACATTGGTGGTGTTGGTGTTTACAGTAGTGGTGGTGATGATGTTTACAGTGGTAACAGTGTTTACAGTGGTGGTGATGGTGATTAAAGTGGTGGTGATGTTTACAGTTGTGGTGATGGTGTTTACAGTGGTGGTGATGATGTTTACAGTGGTAATGGTGTTTACAGTGGTGGTGGTGGTGGTGATGATGTTTAAAGTGGTGGTGATGTTGTTTACAGTGGTGGTGATGGTGTTTAAAGTGGCGGTGATGTTGTTTACAGTTGTGGTGATGGCGTTTACAGTGGTGGAGGTGATGTTTACATTGGTGGTGTTGGTGTTTACAGTGGTGGTGATGATGTTTACAGTGGTGGAGGTCATGTTTACATTGGTGGTGTTGGTGTTTACAGTAGTGGTGGTGATGGGGTTTACAGTGGTGGTGGTTTTTACAGTGGTGGAAGTGATGGTGTTTACAGTGGTGGTGATGATGTTTACAGTGGTGGAGGTCATGTTTACATTGGTGGTGTTGGTGTTTACAGTAGTGGTGGTGATGGTTTTTACAGTGGTGGTGGTTTTTACAGTGGTGGTGGTGATGGTGTTTACAGTGGTGGTGATGGTTACAGTGGTTGTGATGGAGTTTACAGTGGTGATAGTGGTGGTGTTTACAGTGGTGGTGATGTTTACAGTGATGGTGATGTTGTTTACAGTGGTGGTGATGTTTACAGTGATGTTGTTTTTCAGTGGCTATGCTCGTTCCATCCACTGGTTCCCATCAGACAACCCAACTTATATATATATATATATATATATATATATATATATCTTAAAACCAACAATCCTGACTTGTTACATGATTTATGCTGCTGAGGCGCTACTTGAGGTTCTGGACACTCGCTGCTCCACATGGTCATCCCATCTGCCTGTCCACAGGACACTAAAATAAACATAACATGCTATAAAACATTTCATAAGGATGCAGATATAATCATTAATACAATTTAATTAATTTTATTCCTGTAATTAATTAACTCAAACGATCTGTTACATATGGTGCCTTATTGCCCAGACCTCCTATCCGCTAGGGTGCGCCAGTCTGCTCCAAATGTCCCCCCCTCCGCGGGTAGAGGGTCCCGCTCCAGCCATGTTGCAGTAGAACCGCACTCGGAGGGCGTAATTTTCTTTTCACACCCGCTTTCTGACAAGCCCCAGACCTCCTGCGTGGTGACTGGCTAGAACGTTGTTCCGCAAACGCCAACTATCGAACCGACCAATCCCGGCCGAGGAGGCGGCGCCGGGGTAGCCAATCGCGGTGAAGCGTAGGCGGGACGTGTCCGAATGCGGGTGCGGAAAGGAGCTTCATCCCGCCATTGTGTAGTAGAAGCTGAGAGCTCTAAATAGAGAGAAACAGACACTTAGCTTAATTAGCTGCTCTGGAAAAAGAGAAACGGCTCGAATATACTTAGGAAATACGACTCAAATACCAGGGGGGCGAAAGCAATGTCAGCCAGCAGGCTTCTGGAACAGGTAACGAACGGGAACATTTATTAGGAGGCAAAGAAAGAAGAAAGAAAAAAGGAGAGGAGAAAAAAATCCCGAGACGTTAGCTTAGCTTAGCCTAGCCTAGCCGCGTAGGCCCTCTGACTGGCGTCCGTATCACCCGCAGAATTGTTTTACTTTTTTATTTTATTTTTCCTCTCTCATAACTCAAACCTTCATGAATCACCTGGACCCAATCCAGAGACCGAAAGGCCAAGGGAACAAAGGTAAGAGGGGTTACGTATTTCTTCGTATTTCCGAAGCTGTGTGACAAACTTGGCTAAGCTAACGCGTTTCGCGAGCTTCTTGTTCGGAACTCCGCCGTTCCACCTTAAATGGTGCGGCAGTTACATTCTGGCGCCCGAGGCGCCAGAATGTAACTGCCGCACCATTTAAGGTGGAACGGCGGAGTTAGAAACTAAACCAACAGCTTTAGGCCACCAAAACTTCTCTTTTCTGCCTCACAAATCAGTACCTGACTCGCCTTTTGTGTTTAATTAACTCCGCACTTTCCTCAAAACCTCCTCGCTTCGTTAGCACGCTGGCTAACCCACGCTAGCGCTCCGTTCGGCCTCGCATACAAGAAAACTGAGTGAAACAGCTCAACCGAAGCTGGAAGGAACTCTCAGGGACGTCTTAAATGGTTTTATTAAAAGTTTCCAGAACAGCTGCTGCTGCTTTTTAGTGAGAAACTACTGTCCGGTCTGCTTACATGCTAGCGGCAGGTGGCTAACATAAGGCAGCAGCATGGTTAGCATATGAGAGAGATAGAGGGAGAGAGACACTCATGGCTTTGATATCACTGATGCCGAAGAGCTTTAGGGACCTTCTAGCTTTTATCTAACACCCTGACATGTGTGTATCAGCATCATAGGATAGTTTAAGTACAGTTTGGTACAATTTAATCGCACCTACAGGACAAATTCGGTTTAAAATGGTCTGTTTTGTGGCCATGTATTCATGTGTGTTGTCTCAGTCTGTCTGGTTAAATCTGCATTACAGCTAGTTGGAAGGGGAGTTCCACTAATATTTTAAAATAGGAATAATTCCGCCCTTGTGATGTAGGGAGTTTCATCTAGGGGGTTTTAATGTGCAGTGGAAACAGGTGGTGATGGTGAAATGGTGGAAAATCTGGTAATGATGTTTTCTTTCTTATCCCTTCTATCATCGGGACACATCTTCTCAGACATCAGGCGGTGCCTTCATGAGCATTTCATTTAATAACTTTCCGCGAGAGAGCTGGACGTCTGGTTCCCGTCACCATCCCATCCCAAACGTTTTCCACCCAGTCACTCCAAACAGCTTTGTTTACATCTCAGCCAGAGCTGTTTTAATATTGGAATAGGTGCAGATTTGGCCGTACAGTTACACCAATCAGAAGAGCCCATGTGCTGTGACGTCACAACCATAACTATGTGTCAGACTGGCAAGCACATTGACTTTGTAACGTCAGACAAGGGGGAAAAAATGTGGTTCTCCTATGGGCCACCACTAGGACCAACATATGGCTGGAGCACTTGCTTCCCAGATTTTTTGAAAAATTGGTGGAGGTCCCCTTCAGCTGCACCCTCAAATTGAACTGTAGTGAGGAGGAAGGAAGTTGACTTTATGAAACCACAGCAGGTGGAGCCTTTGATAAGCCACAAATGGATATTTGTAAGGTCACGCTTATGAGATTCAGCGTCTGCGTCGCGTCCAGGGCATCGGTTTGGTTGTTTACGTAACCGGTATGCATGTTTCTTGGTAATCGGTGGTCTTTCCCATGTTTGACGTCCTTTCTTTTCCTCTTTCAGTGCAAAACGGAGCTGTTACCCAAAAGGAGACTCTAAATGATGATGAGTTTGAACCTTATCTGAACGCTCAGCCCAGACAGGTAGGTCCTGTTACACGTCCACACAATGGAGGGAGCCCAGAGACATAAACAGTGACTCACCTATTCTAGGCCTCCTTTCATTGCCTATTATCCCCGCTAATTGCATCCTGGTCACAAGGCTTTGTTTTCCGAATTGAATATGCTTTAACTGTATTGTCCGTTGTTTTATTGTTGGCTAACAGTTTGGAATTCGCTTGGAAACGCTTTTCAGAAGCAGTGGAGACAAAAGTGATGGCGTGTTTCATGGGGACATCTTTTAAACACACCTGTTACTGTGAGGCGTGTGGGTTTTTTGATTGTGGTGATGAAATGCCTTTTGGTATATCTTAGGAGCTGAGTTGCTGTACTGATAAAATTATATCATTGCTTTCTAAATGTCAGTGTCTGATGATACTTAGTTTATCAACAATAAAACCCATTCCCCAACAGAGCTGGAGCATCTTGCAACCATGAAATGACTTGTTTCTTGAGTGGCACGAGTAAAATAATATTATTGATGTATTGCTCATGATCTATTAAACATATTAACTGACTGAATACAGATGTAGAAGAACAGCTTGTGTGGCACCAACACACAAATGTCCACACTTGTTTATTTGTAATGGAATCAAACTCAACTGACTGAATATAGAAACCCGTCAGCCCTCATGACTCAGTGGTGTTATTGGGTGGTCTTTCTCATGAGGAAAAATGGGACACAGTGGGGAATAAAGGGGCCAGTATTCCTCCTGTCAAAGGAATGCTGGATCCCTTTGTAGTGAATCTGTGCCACTGTGTTTTTCCCCTCTCACATGGGGCAGATTGCTGGTGTGTAAATATGTAAGGGATAAAAACACAGCCAGTTCTCTGAGCCTGCGTTACCAAACTCAGGGGGTTCCCAGTCCTGGAGACCCCATAGCTTGCATGTTTTGTCTCTTAAACAACTGGGCATATCTGATTAGTCTCGTTAGATGATTTTCAGGCCGGGTGAGGTGTGCTAGAGCATGGAATGCATTAATTATCAGCATAGACTATGCAGGGCGGGGATGTGCATTAGCTTTTGAGTCGGCATTTAATGGCTTACAGTGATCAGATGTTAAGAATTGAGTGATATGTAGTCTGAGCTGTTTGCTCTGAATGTTTAGGCGATGCTGGACTTGTGTGCTGAACCATGTGCCTTTTATTTCACTGTACTTGGAAGCTTACAGAAATATTAATGTCCTTCTTTGTTATGCTAATCCAGGCAGTTCCAGTTGGGCATTTCATAAATCATATATTTGTATAAAAATGTGCAATAAAAGACTACAGGTTCATTCTGACAGACTGTAATACACTACAGGAAGCATAGGGGGCGATGATCGTTCTGACAGACTGTAATACACTACAGGAACCGTAGGGGGCGACGATGTGGCTCCTATTTTGTTTCAAAATAACGGAAGAAATCACTTGTTGAATGATGGTGGCGCTCTATTTAGTGGGAAAACATCTAACTGTGTCTTTGTTTGGCTCTTTTTGTAGTTTAAACGTTGTTCTATTCTTCTAAATTAAGTTCCAGGTAGGGCTGGACAATAAAACGATAACGATAAATATCGCGAAATAACATTTTCTCGATAGTACTATAACACGTAGTTGATAGAAAGTCGATAGAATTAGGTTCCGTCCATGTTTTGAGAGACAACACAAATAGGAAATTGTGATTTGGTTTATATCATGATATATATCGATATCGACTGATATGAAAAGAATGATCATAAGATTTTTTTCCCCCATATCGCCCAGCCGTAGTTCCAGTTTTTTTTTAGGGCAGCAGATTCAGTTCACAAGCTCTGCATTATTAAGTTAATTTTAGCTGTTAAATATTATTTTTGTTATAATTTTGATATAAAACTGATTGATCTTTCAGCACTAGAATGAATAAACTCCAATTTAGTTTTTCACTTTAAAACATCAGGAGTGCACAAGCACAGGAGCTGAATCCAAGGCCCCGTTTTCTCCGAACTAAGCCTGGGATTAAAGGCAGTTTGGTTAAAAATCTGGCCCCTAGAGCCGTCTAGAGGTCTGCGTCTGAGCACGTTCCATGGGATGCAGTAAAAGGGAGGGCGTGGCTGCGTAATTGCAGGTCACTCCCCGTGAAAATGAACAGGGACTCTCCTCCGTCTGTGGGTGCGGCAGGCGGGGATTCCTTCGAGGACACGTGTGAAGAGTGAATGGCTGTGTTTTGTTTTGTCTTGCCGATTGCCTGTTATTGGAAAGACCCGTCAGTAAGACTAGTGTATTGAGATTGGACGGTATACATATGATATCCACCTATTCATCAAGCAAGTATTTGGTTCCTCAGAACAAACCATTAAAGATTAAAAGAGAACTGAACAAAGGAAAGTAAACTCAGGTATTGTATTTACAAGTATGTATGTCATGTACAACATGCACAGCATTTAGCTTGAAGGTATGTTTACTGTGGATTTCTATTGTCATGGCTTGTTGAGGAGGATAATTATTAATTAATATTAAGCTTTCACAAGACTCTATTATCTAAAAAAGGCATTTCAGCAATTAAAAGAGGAATCAAGATGTTCTTAATCCAGTAAAAGTAAATACTTTGTCAAACTCAAGAAAATATAATGCGAAAGGTTCACTAGTGTGGTTGCCGAAGCGATATAATCAGCATTTTATGCCATTATTGTTGAATTAAAAACATCAAGAATTTAAAAACACATACTGTTATCAGTAGTTGGGAATGCTAAATCTGTTTGTGTTTGGTACACTTGAGTGTGTACATTAAGTTTTTAACTTTTAAAGTAATTTCACCTTGTTAATGGTTTGTCTCTCTATCTTTTCAGAGCAATGCCTATACGGCCATGTCCGACTCCTATATGCCCAGCTACTACAGCCCCTCCATAGGATTCACCTACTCTCTGAATGAAGCAGCGTGGTCTACGGGTGGAGACCCCCCAATGCCTTACCTGGCCTCTTATGGACAGCTTAGCAATGGGGAGCATCACTTCCTCCCAGACGCCATGTTCGGCCAGTCGGGGGCGCTGGGGAGCAACCCTTTCCTGGGACAGCATGGTTTCAACTTCTTTCCCAGTGGGATCGACTTCTCGGCCTGGGGAAACAACAGCTCTCAGGGACAGTCCACTCAGAGTTATGCCTACGCGCCAAGCTCGCTTGGGGGCGCTGTGATTGACGGACAGTCTCCCTTCGCAGCCAATGAGCCGCTCAACAAGGCCGTGGGGATGAATAGTTTGGACCAGGGAATGGCGGGGCTTAAGATAGGGGCGGCAGGGGGGGATATGACTCCTAAAGTCGTTGGTTCCGGACTTCCCGGTGGCCCGCTCAGTCAGGTTTCGGCAGCTCCTAGCATGCCTGCGGCATCCATTGCGCCTGCGAAGGCAGCTTCCTGGGCAGATATCGCTAGCAAACCGGCCAAACCGCAACCCAAGCTCAAGACCAAGGGCGGTCTGGGTGGGACAAATCTTCCGCCACCGCCAATCAAACACAACATGGATATTGGGACTTGGGATAATAAAGGGGCGGTGCCTAAAGCAGCCACTCCTCAGCAAACCGCCATGCCCCCCAATGGACAGCCTCCCAATCAGGCGTCTCCCCAGCCTGGCACCACCGCTGGAGGTGTGCCACAGCTTCCCATGAGCAATGGACAGCTGGTGCACCCAAGTGGGCAACTTGTGCAGCACCCACAAGCTCCAAATGGCCAGCAAAGCATGGCCCAACACCCTCAACTTTCCCAAGGTCCTCCTCCCCCGGCTCCACAACAGTCTCAACCGACCCGCTGGGTACCGCCACGCAACCGTGCCAACGGATTCGGCGACGCAGTGGGCGGGGCTGGAACCGGCCAGTCGCCTCCCAGCGCCGGACTTGGCGGAGTCCCGGTTCAGTCGGAGCCTCACCCAGTCCTGGAGAAGCTCCGTCTGGTCAACAACTACAACCCCAAGGACTTTGACTGGAACCCCAAGCAGGGTCGCGTTTTCATCATCAAGAGTTACTCCGAGGACGACATCCACCGTTCCATCAAGTACAACATCTGGTGCAGCACGGAGCACGGGAACAAGCGGCTGGACGCGGCGTACCGCTCTCTGGGCGGGAAAGGCCCGCTCTACCTGCTGTTCAGCGTCAACGGGAGCGGCCACTTCTGCGGCGTGGCGGAGATGCGATCGCCCGTGGACTACAACACCTGCGCCGGCGTGTGGTCGCAGGACAAGTGGAAAGGGCGCTTCGACGTGCGCTGGATCTTCGTCAAGGACGTTCCCAACAGCCAGCTGCGGCACATCCGCCTGGAGAACAACGAGAACAAGCCCGTGACCAACTCGCGCGACACGCAGGAGGTTCCCCTCGAAAAAGCGCGGCAGGTGCTCAAGATCATCGCCAGCTACAAGCACACCACCTCCATCTTTGACGACTTCTCGCACTACGAGAAGCGCCAGGAGGAGGAGGAGAGTGTGAAAAAGGTAAAAACCCGTGCACGGCACGCTCTCTCGTGCAATAAAGGGATTTAGCGACCGGTGTTGCTGCAGGAAGGCTGTCTGAAGTGTTATCTGGAGATATGTGGGTCCGTGCTGCAGTTCCTCACTCTCATAACTGAAGAACTCGCTGATACTTTCCGTAGTGGCTGCTGTGTTCTCCACTGATTGTATACATTTTTACTAAATTAAGATAAAGCAGTTATAAATGAACAAAATGATTAGAATTGTTCACAGTGGTGGTGGTGATGGGAACCAGGCATCCCACATGCAGTTATTACATGAAGTGGTTATAAACAATTAATTTTTAAAACAAATTAAAACATCAAAATCAAAATTTCAGGTGGTCTTTGAAAACAAAACCTGCTGACCAGCAGTCTGTTAACATTGTTATCATTCTTTAGCTGCTTCACCCACAATCAGCTCCTCCTGTCTTTCATGTTCTTAGTTTACCAGAGCTGCATCACTTGTCTGGCACCAGCTGGTGGTGCTGTAGTAGTTGGGTCCACCCAGTTGGTCCTTCTTAGCCTAGCAACTGTAACTATACCTGGGATACGTCAAATACACGTTACAGCATGCAGCATATTTGTACATTTGAATTATACAGTTAATTATTATTCATTTCTCAGACAAGAGCAGATCAGTGAGGTCTCAGTTTACATGTGGAACATCTACGAAACTTCTCCAGAAGAGCTCAAACCAAACAAGCAAGTTTAATGAGTGAACTAATATCGGACCTATTGGAGTCCCAGCAGGTGTTTCGTATATCTCTGGTTCAAAGGGGTTAAGTGTACTTCGTAGAAAGTTATTCATACGGTATCAGAAATTAATTTGAGAGCAGTCATTACGTCTCAGCGTAGAACAGCTATCTGGGATCACATGACTGTCATTAAAAAATGCTATTGTTATTAAAGCTAACGGGTAGAGGTGTGCAATATATATATATAGTTTAGAATTATATCTTAATTGCGGTGTTAACGATGCATGAGCTGACGTTATTGAGTACTGACTGGGGAAACAAACAGCAATCGCAGCGCCTCGACTTAATGCTTTAGTCTAGGCTGCTGAGAGTGCCCATACTGTGTGCTAGAACAGGCTAAAGCTAGCATAGCTGCCTAAACAGCACAGCTAAAGCTGAAAGTGAGTAAACACACTGTGCCAGGGGAAGAAACTCGGACACCGCCAGCCTCGTCTACAGTCTACCGCCTTAGATTTACTCCTAGACGAGGATCATCTTCACTCGTGTGGAGCTGGTCTGGATCTGAAAAGACTGACGCTGATCAGAAGACCACAGTTTACAGACTTTGTAAGAAAACAGTTGTTAAAAATCAACAGCTAACCTGTTCATCATCTCCCAGCAAACCACCACACAGAGTATGAGGAGTGTGAACCGAGTATGAGGAGTGTGAACCGAGTATGAGGAGTGTGAACCGAGTATGAGGAGTGTGAACCGAGTGTAAGGGGTAGGAACCGAGTGTAAGGGGTAGAAACAGTGTGTGAACAGTTTCGGGGCCGTGGTAAGGTGTCTGGCCAAACACATGCTCAGCAAACTTCAGCGGAGTCATTAACTAAAGTAGAGAATCTGGAATTGACTCCAGCCCCCCCCCCGCCGTGACCCTAACTAGTAGGATAAAGTGGAAGAAGATGGATGGATATTAATATCCTTTAAGAAGTGCAAGCGAGTAAAATATAAGACTTTTACAAACACATTTTTAAATAATGCAGAATATCGCTTATTGTTAACAAAATTTTTTCCTTCTTTATTTATTTGGGGGTGGTTTATCACATTCTGTGTTGTAGCTCATTTCTTCAGTCATTCACTGTCACAATGGGATCCGAGAAAGGCCGATAAGGTGATGTGTGTCTGTATTCAGAGCAGCCAGTTTGCTAATATCATTATTTCTATTCTTTTTAAATCTTAAAAATGCCAGTCCAGTGATCAGGCAGTGAGACGTGGGGGTTAAACAGTTCATATCGTCAGGTTTCCCACTCGAGAGCTGCTGACTGTGTTCTTTCAATGGAAAATTCTGTCTGTGGTTTCTTGGCACTCAGTGCTGTCCAGTGTTGCGTCATGGCGCAGCAGATTTGGGGGGTCTGGTTGCCAAACAAGCCATATTTATTTCCACAGATGCTCATTTTCATATTTTGCTGTGTGTTTTTAAGCAGTTCTGTATCAGTGACTGCTTTAATAGAGTATAGGATTAAATAGACTCACGTAGGCGACTGTTAGTTATTCATTTTCCTCTAAAACAGCTGAAAGTTGAGTTTAGTAAAAGTTCAGTGGTGTGTTGAGAGTTCTCGCTGGTCCGAGCTGTTTGGCAGATAAAGAGTGAAGTGAGTCTAAATGGGGGAATTTGCCTTTAACCAAACCGAGCCTAACCGCAGGCGTGTAGGAAGATTTGCTCACTTGGTGTGTAACTGTGAAGGTGAGATTGACTCCATCCCTTTTTTATTATTGCAGTTGCTTTGTTGATCAGCCGTGCTGCGCTGTGGACGGTTCTCAGTATGATTGTAAGGGGTTTTAGTGGGTATTTCGCAGCAACATGTTGGGAATGATCAAAAACATGTAAAGCAGTTGAGAGTGAGATGACTGAACCAAGAACCGGCAGCAGTTTAACTCATTCGTGGTCAACAACGGAGTTCAGAACTTTAGTTGTACGTCAGAGGAATGTCTAATATAATTATTTGAATGTATTATTACATGGTGGGTGTGTGTGTGTGTGTTAGATGGAAAGATCGATTGGCTATGTATCGGTCTTTTTTTTTTTTTTTTTTTTTTTTTTAAATCAAATTATGCGATCGGCCGATATTTCTCCAATTTAGCCGATCCCGAGAGCCGATCAAATGAGCTTATTTCTGTATTTCCAGCTAGCATTTCGTTGAAACCCACTCCGCCCAGGTCCTTGCCATTCCTATCTGAACCGCTAGGTGGAAATACACCCCCTTTCATTTTCCACAGACTGACTAAAGCTGCGGCCTCACGAGAACAGTTTGCGTTGCGTCTGTCTGGCAGTTTGTTACCGTATGTAACTCCAGGAGGTTTTAAATCTGTAAAATTAACCGTGTCCTGTTGGGAAACCAAGACACAGTTATTTAACAATACTAATCTGATACGACACTTCAGAGACACCACTCAGCTGAATACAGTGAGTATCAGTAAACAGCAGAGCTAGCACGCACGGCTAGCACTAAACTAATCTCGCACACACACAATTTCCAGAGTAAATAATAGAGCTGCTCTAATAATAACTTACAACATAAAAGAAATTTGTAGTATGTACACGACACATATTGTATCGCCAGTTGTTGTGCCTGGGGTTTATATTTGTTTAGTTCTAATATATCTTTTGACCTCCAGCAGGTTTCAGTCTAGAGCTGGATGCAAATCTGTATTTTACATTAACCTTCAGTTCATCCTTTAGAGAAACTGCAGTGAAGTCAGAAAGTTTACACACAGCCAGTCACATGACTCTTATAGGTGGAGAAAAGTGGAACACTCATATATATATATATATATATATATATATATATATATATATATATATATATATATATATATATATATATAGATATAGATAGATAGATAGATAGATAGGACGGTGTTTCTTAATAAAGTAAAATTATACAGTAACCAAAAATAACAGTGCAGTTATCCGACAGATCTGGCGGATCTTTTCAGCCAGTATTTGATATTTATTGAACTCCAGTAGAGCAGAAGGTGGTGATAGGCTGCTTCTGTAGTGCTACAGATATACGTTACATTTATATGTGCTGCTATTTCAGGTGCATGAGGTGCAAATATCTACATTTTATATCAGTTTTATTTTACAGCAGATGTGTAAATAAAACAGCCCAGAATTACCGTATCAGTGCATCTCTAGTTTGAATACTAGAACAAACTGTGCTTTCCAGACATAAATAATGGAACACTGAACACTTTTGAGTTCCTAAAAGCTGATGTGAACGAATAACGGGCTGAGTGGTCCCTTCTGGGACGAAGCCTTTGAAGGATGTTGGGTGGGAGTACCGCATGGTCACGGTTTACTCTTCGATAGAATTTGGATGATGTTCTGCACAGGCTTGCGTCTTTCTCCTGTGATACAGTGAGCTCACTTTCGAAAATCTTAAGATGTAAGCGGAGAGGTTCTGCGTGAAACCCTCAGTTCTATCTACAATAAGAGCTGTTCACAGTGGAGGTGAATGGAACCAGACGTCCACCTCTAAAAGCTCCTCACAGAAAGTTATTACAGTAGATGTTATAAATACACTGTCTGATTCTGAGACGCTGTTTATGATAGTTTAGAGAAGATCTCAGTCTTAAACTCCATTCATGGTGGAGGGATACATGCAGGATGCTGTGAGGTTCAAATAGTCCCCAAAGAAAACCTAGTATTTTCAGATCTTCCACATTTTACCATCAACATCCAGATAAACTCAGAAGATGCGTGTAGCAGGTGTTTTCTGTCATGGCAGAGTCACAGGTTCTGCTGTAGGTACGTCTGTATTAGAAGGAAAAAAATCGATAGAACTTCTTCTCAAGATCTTGAGTTGCGAGTCATGTATGTATGTCAGTTATTGATATTTTATGATATTTATTATATGCTTTGTGTTACAAGAATAATAAAACGAATTGTTTTGCCTGGAGCAGAAAGACGGTTGTATGTACAGGACACCTTTTATTTCAGGAAAGGGAAAATAATGTATCTGAATACCTCAGCAAGTAACGGGTGAGGGGGTCTATCTTTTAGGCTATGTCCCAAACGTGGCCACCATATTGGATTAAGTTTTTCCAGTGGGGAAAGTGTTCATGTAACATGTTCAGAGAGCTGTCCCTGGTGCTGAACTGCACCTTCAAATCTGTGTTCAGCACCAGCACCCCGAACATGTTGTTCAATGTAGTTGTTGTTGCAACTTTGTGTTGTTAACGTTTGAACCAATTCTTTGATCTGCTACACGACCGCCTTCCCATTGGAAAAACGACCACCTTCCCATTGGAAAAACGACCACCTTCCCATTGGAAAAACCTGCCCTTGGTCCAATATGGCGGCTTTCAGGATGGCGGCTACGTTTGGGACATAGGCCCAGATAGACTCCCTCATGAGTTACTTGCTGGGTTATTCAGATTAGAGATGGACCGATCAGGGTGTTTGAGAACGATTCTGATCACCGATCACCTTTCAGCGCGATCGGCCGATACCGATCGAGGACGGGGCTATATGCAGTTATTAGTGCAAGCAAGTCATGAAACATGGTTGAAACGTGGTTATCTAGAACTATAAACTCAATCACTCTGGCTGTGGTTCTTTAGCTCTCTGGCTGTTTCTGCTGTTCTGTTGGTACCGGTCAGATCTGGTCTGTAGGTGTTCTGGGTTATTAGTTTGTGCTAGCTGTGTGTTCTAGCTCTGCTGTTTACTGATACTCACTGTATTCAGCTGTGTTATGTCTCTGAAGTACCAAATCAGATTAGTAGTGTTAAATGATTTTACAGATCTTACAGAACGCCATCGAAAATGAAACGGTATGCATTTCCATCTAGTGGTTCAGATAGGAATTGCACGGAGCTGGCTGGAGGGAGTTTCATGGACGGCTTCCTGTATGAAACCCTAGCTGGAAATACAGAAATTAGGCTCATTGTTTAACGCCATCAATCAACTCTCAGGATCGGCTTAACTGGAGACATATTGACCGATCACTTTTTTTTTTTTTAAATCGGCCAATACCGATACATAGCCGATCGATCCTTTCATCTCTAATTCAGATACATAATTTTCAGTTCTGAAATAAAAGGGTATCCTGAGACTTTTGACTCAACCTGTATGTTGAGGGCATTACTATAAAAGCACAGGTAATAAATCACAATATACTGTTATCACTCCTACCTTATGTAAGTATGTACTATTAAATTGTCATCATTATTAATAATTCTACCTTCATGTAAACAGTACAGAGAGGCTGTGACTCACACCAGTGCTGTAGGGAATCTACTGTACTGGAGCCTAACAGCTTTGAAATATTCTATAATAACCTAAAGTGTAAACGGTAGCAGCAGATAAAACAGAGTATATATTATTTTAGTTTTTATATCACTTTGTAACATTGATTTATTGTTTTTAGTCTTTTAAAGCTAAACCAGTCTTCTTTTAGTTACTCTCAGTTCACCAGTACGTCGAATATCTGTATACGCCATCTGTTGCTCAGGTGTTATGTAGTGTTCAGACGTCCAGGTGACTAGACAGGTGCAGGTGAACAGTGTCAGTATAAGAGAGTTCTGACTTATGTTTGTGTTTGATTACATTAATTCACAGCTTTTGTTTGTGTGTGTTTACCTGTGCAGGTGGAGGTGCAGGGGAGCGATCCGTACTCGAGTAACCCCAGCCGGAGTCACTACAGACTGCAGGTAAAACACACCTGGATCATAAATAACCTCTTGTGAATGACTTTCCACACCTACAGCACTCACCCTGTTTGTTTTAAATGGAAGTTTTAGCTTATTCGGTTTGAAGCTGTGGTGCATAAATTAACTTCACTCACTCTGATTGGCTGCATTTGATCTGAGAAATTGGGCGAATTGGATTATCGCTGTAATTTATTGGAGTTAATTAGTTCGTTAGCTCCAGGACCAGGATGTGTTGGTATAATTGAGCTGTTCTGGGTTTCTCGCTCTCGGCTGTATAAAATAAGGGTGAACTAGAGATGAGCTCACAGCGTCGTGCTATCTGCTGTTGTGTGGTTTGTTTTTCTGAGTGGGTGAACATGGGGGTAAAAATAGCATCAGTGTGAATTTGACTGCAGTTGACTCTCACTTATAGCTCGTTATGGCGAAGGTTTTAGGCTGCGGTGGCTGTAGCCGGTGTGACTGTGCGGTTAACAAAGTGGTAATTAGTGATACACCTGTATAGGACCGACTGAGCAGATACTCAGATGTTGGTGGGTTTCACGCCTACCTTGTTTTATTTGAACCTGTTGAACTTTTTCCAGACAGGTGTAAGCGCTCCACCCGAAACTCACGTTCACACTAAACAAATTAGTTGTGCTCTTTAAAAACATCTCAGGTCTCTTCAGTTCACATCACTGCTGGCAAACAAGAAGGAAATTAGCATATATATATATATAAAATTATTATTTTATTTTATTTTTTTTCCCCCTCTCTTCTTCAGGCAGCACGTCAGCACTGAGCATATTCTGCATATTCTGCCTGTTTTGAAGGAGAATTCCACCGGTTTTTCAAAATTTCTCCAGTGTTTGAGATACAAGAGAGGGCTTGACGTGAAATGGTGGTGGTGTTTATAGTGGTGGTGATGGGAATCAGGGGTCACCATGTCTACAACACACACACATTTATATTGACTATCAAATCCACCCGTGAACCTACACCAGTGAAGCTACACGTGTCTTCTGAGTTTATCTGGATGTTGATGGTAAAATGTGGAAGATCTGAAAATACTAGGTTTTATTTGGGGACTATTTGAACCTCACAGTGTCCTCTATGTATCCCTCCACCATGAATCCCATCAAACCACTCCAAATGGCTCTGTTGACAGAATTTTGAGAAGTTGGTCCATGTGAAATAATAGACAAGCTTTATTTTGCCATATGGCTTGTGGAACATATTGGATTAGCAACCTGGTTGGTTCCTGTTGAATTCCAAGCCCAACCAATCAGAAAGAAGCAGATATCAAGTAAGGGTTTTTCATTGATTTGAATGTCATACATCGACATATGTTGTCTCTATTTTCAAGCAGATTTTGAATTTTTTGGCTTAAACTGTGGCTGATGTGAGAGAAACGGAGCAGTTGGGTCTCTCTAAAGCATCTAACCAATAAAAAAAACATGTTTGATTCCTATCAGCTTTCACATAATGAAGCCAACCAAACCGAATGGAATATATCTCAGAAATATCAAACTGTGTGTAAAAACCTCCTGGTAGTCACTGAACTGTAACCCAACTAGAACAATCCAATATAAATTCTTATTGTTCTACTGTGTATTAATGCTCTTTGCTGCTGTGGAGCATGAACACCTTACCAGAGCTCTGGGATCAGTGCTGATATTAAATATTTGAGTTGGTATTGAGAGGAAACAATAGGATTAGTATCGTTGTTACATACTGACTGATTGATTGGTTCAGAGGAGAGTTTGATATTGCTATTAGAACTGAAGCTGCAGCAGCTGACGTATCAATAATGTTGGAAATATGCAGTTGGCAACAGTTATTGATTAGTTGGCACAAACCAAATAATCCATCATTTGTAAAGCTAAGTTCCTGTGAGCGGCGTGTAACTGAGGTATCTGAGCTAGAAAAACAGTGCAAGTCAATGGAACCAGAATTCTTTATGCTATTTTGGAGCGATTCTATTGGTCCATTAAACATTTAAACTTTGACAGAAGCTGCTCAAATGATGTAGAGTCTGTTGATGATATTCGTGTAGCGGGTATGAGGGACAGTTTACGCCACATCTCCAGCAGAAGCTCTGCGCTAATATCTCACGAGCGTCTAATTCTGTTAGTCGAGCTGAGCAGCGCTGGCCGAGGGGCTGATCTGTTTATTAGAACTATTCATCAAAACCATTCGAACCTGCTCGGCTAAGATACACGCACATCAGAGCGGCCTGCGTCGCTGAAATGTTATACACGCAGACCAGCTCAGAGGTTTCTACCAGCTCGTCCTTTCCTCTGGTTCGAGCCTCCTGGACACACGGCTTTAGCTCACCGGAGTGTTGAACACTGGTGTTTGTGATTAGCTCTTGAGTCCGACCCTGATGACAGAACTCTTAATGGTCTGTCATATAGGGTTGAAAGAAAATATAGAACATCAAATATCAGGATATTATGTTTGGTGATACTGTATCGATTCTCAACAACACAGTATCAATACACAGATTCCTGGTAGACAGTGAATCAGTGTGTGTTGTGTTTAAACCTCTGACCACTAGATGGCAGTGTTGTAATCCGTTTTCAGCTCTACTCCAACATTAACAAGCAGCACAAGGGTGCAGTGCTATTGTAATCATTGACAAACCTGTTCATACAGTGGAGTGTTTTCATAGTAGGATTTTAAAAATCACAGTAAATCACTTTACTTGCAGTATCACTATATATAATGACATATTGAATCCTGAATTCGACTGAACTGAAAACAAATCACACCTGCAACTTTTTAGAACTATAAAAGTTATATTGTGCTGATTCAGCGTTAGTAAAGAAATTGTTTTAAAGTAGAAGCAAGAGAATTATAACACTGGTTTAAAGTAAATGAATTAAGAATGTCTGTCGTGTTTCCCTCTAATCAGATACTGGTCACTTCGCTCAACTAACCTATATACTGTTACAAAACTCCAACCCCAGCTGCAGTAGCTTCTGTCTCTGAGTTTTAAGTTTAGTTTTCTTCCTGAAGGTCCTTCTGCAGTTTTATTTAGTTAAATATGATCAGAATGAATTCATATACGACTAGAATCTCTATGGGTTTGTCTGAAATCGTCTACTAGTCAGTAGGTACTGGTTTAGAGTCAGTACGGGTACCGTTCACCTACTACTCAATGGCTACTAAGTATTCGGACATACTAGCCACACTCACCTACTGTTTTACTACTGAGTAGTAGACAAGTTGGCGGTGCACCCTGTGACCTCCACAGGATGTTTTGGCTGGTGTGCCTAATGCATGTAAATGAGCTCTGTGCTGATTGGTGGAAAGCAGTCCATGCTGCTCCTAGGTGGGTGGGGCCAAACTGCTACTGAACTGCTACACACACACACACACACACACACACACGTACACATACTGTTTCCATTGATTCGTTTTTGTCCTCTCCTGTGATGTTGCTGTTTTGGGGATACTTGTTGTGTTTGTTTGTTTGTTTTTGGGACAGAGACGCTATGCAGATGTATGAAAGTGGGTTTTGTGACATCACAGACAGTCAGAGCCCTTTAAACCTGAAAAAGCTGCCAGTGCTTCTGCTGCTCACATGTTTGTGGTTGATGGCTGTTTTTGTCTTTGTTTGGTCACTGATTTCCTCTCTCTCTCGTTTTGCGCCCCCTCCAGGATCGTCAGGGACGTGTCAAGTAAAGAGCCGCCGGTTTGGGCGAAAGACTGACCCGGTCCCGCTCTCCACACCTCCTGATCTGTTCACTGATTATACCGGGGAAAGACTTAACCAAGGATTCAAAAACGAGAAAAACGCAACGACAACAACAAAAAGAACGGAAAGAAACTAAATGAAGACTCTTCTCTTGATTTCTGTTGACTTAAAAGACTTACTTTGAACTTGTAGTAAAAAAAAAAAAGAAAAGAAACGCTTATTCATAGGACTACGACTTAATAACTCTATAGGATTCTTAGGTGACCATTTCTCCCCTTTCGGTTTCGTTTTCCATCCCATCCCTGTTTCTCTCTCTCTCTCTCTCTCTCTCTCTCTCTCTCTCTCTCTCTCTCTCTCTCTCTCTCTCTCTGGTTCTGTTTGTGCTGTTTTTTTTCTCCCTATTTTTTAAAAAAAAGAAAAGATCTTCTGTTTTTACAGTCGGAGAGTAAAGCATGGCCTCTTCCTCCTCCGTAAGACCTGGAGAGGATTTGTTTTAGAGCTGGGTTCCGTCTGCACGGCAGTCTGTTTCATTTCTATGTTTAAGAGAAAACCCGAACCCCCTTTTCTTTTCTTTTTCTTTTTCTTTTTTAATTTTATTGGAGTTGAAACGCTTCGGCAGGGGAAGCGCGGTGGGAGTGGCCTTCTCCGTGGACACTGCGACGTCCTGCGCGAAGACGTACGTCCTGATCGTATCTGTCCCTCGCGAATGGAAAGAAATGAGAAAAAGACGAATGTTCAGAAGTGTTTAGTTTTGTTTTCCTCCCTCCGAGTCGCTCCGAGTCGGCCCGGTTGAAGCGGGAGTTGTTCAGTTTAGCTGTTTGTATGATCTCTATGGTGGGCAGAGATGGGACGGGGGCGGGGGGGACGTCGTCCCGGCTTGTTTTGTTTTTGTTTTTGTTTTTTTTTCCCCCATCTTTCTTCGACTTAAACAACAAAAGATGCTTGCTATGGGCTTCTCTCTTCATGTCATCCAGTTTATGGTTTTCTTTTCTCTTCCGTTTCTTCAAGTCAGCATCGAGGTGGGTCGCGGACCCCCTCCTTCTATTACTCAGTTCATTGAAATAAATGTGATATACTCAGCAGAACATGTGTGTGTGCATTTTCCCCCCTTGTTCGACTAAAGATGCCCCCCTCTTGCCGTGCACACTAACCCTCGTCCCACCCCTCCCGACGGATCTCCTGGTCTCACCCCACCACCACCCCTCCGCCCTCCCTCGCTCCCCTCACTCTGCCGCCTGCGCACCCCACCCGTCCCCTCCTTGTAGTATGTTAATGTTGGTGCATTTAAAAGGGGTCCTGCAAAAACTTCTTCTGGCATTTGATCAGTGGCGGAATAAAAAAACAGCTGCTAAAAAAAGGTTGTGCTTGATTTTTGTCTTTGTGTGCGGCGTGAAGGGGAAGTCCACCTTACGTTTCCAAATTTTAAGTGTGAAATGGTGGGGATGGTGTTCACAGTGGTGGTGATGGTAACCAGGGGTCTCCATGTCTACAACACAAGTAAACACATTGTATTTACCATGAAACCCACCAGTGAAGCTACATGTGTCTTCTGAGTTTATCTGGATGTTGATGGTAAAATGTGGAAGATCTGAAAATACTAGGTTTTCTTTGGGGACTATTTGAACCTCACAGCGTCCTGCATGTATCCCTCCACCATGAATGGAGTTTAAGACTGAGATCTTCTCTAAACTATCATAAACAGCGTCTCAGAATCAGACAGTGTATTTATAACATCTACTGTAAGAACTTTCTGTGAGGAGCTTCTAGAGGTGGACGTCTGGTTACCTTCACCTCCACTGTGAACAGATCTGACTGTATCTAGAACCGAGAACGTAAATTCCAGCGTTTCTTCTGGTGCTAATAGCGAGTTTGTGCTGCAGTAAAAATCTAGTCTCCTGATAAGGCCTCACACTACATACAGGAACATTGCTGTGAGGATTTGATTGAGTGTTAGTGAGGTCAGGTACTCATGTTGAACATTGCTGTGAGGATTTGATTGAGTTTAAGTGAGGTCAGGTACTGATGTTGAACATTGCTGTGAGGGTTTGATTGAGTGTTAGTGAGGTCAGGTACTGATGTTGAACATTGCTGCGAGGGTTTGATTGAGTGTTAGTGAGGTCAGGTACTGATGTTGAACATTGCTGCGAGGGTTTGATTGAGTGTTAGTGAGGTCAGGTACTGGTGTTGAACATTGCTGTGAGGATTTGATTGAGTGTTAGTGAGGTCAGGTACTGATGTTGAGCATTGCTGTGAGGATTTGATTGAGTGTTAGTGAGGTCAGGTACTGGTGTTGAACATTGCTGTGAGGGTTTGATTGAGTGTTAGTGAGGTCAGGTACTGGTGTTGAACATTGCTGTGAGGATTTGAGTGAGAGTGAGGTCAGGTACTGGTGTTGAACATTGCTGTGAGGATTTGAGTGAGAGTGAGGTCAGGTACTGGTGTTGAACATTGCTGTGAGGATTTGAGTGAGAGTGAGGTCAGGTACTGGTGTTGAACATTGCTGTGAGGATTTGATTGTATCTACGTTTAGAGAGGTATATATTGTAAACTGAGCCTGTCTCTGAGGTTTACTGCAGGATGGTAACCACCTGTTCTCTGAGCTTCAGGAACCGAGAGGCTGGGTTCTAGGTTGCCAGAAGCCTGTAGAGATCTGGGACGCGATCTTCTGAACAGACGAGCTGGAGATTAACCTGCACCTGAATAGCGGCGCGTGTGGAAACAGGAAGAACTCATCTGGAGTCTTTCAGAGCAGGTAGAGCTTCAGCGGAGCAGATACAGAGCATCTCATCATCACCAGCTTCCGACAGCCGTCCTTTACAGATGAGCAGTGATCATGTTGGCTAGACGAAGACTTTCTCTACGGCGGTGTTCTACAGTTCCCAGTGTTATATATTATACTGTCTCACAGAACATGTCTCGCAGTGACCCCTATGTGTATATTTATTTATATATATGTAGACAGTGTGAGTCTAAAGTATCTGGACACCTTTTTTTCAGAAACAAATAGAAAACTGACACCATGTTCAGTGTGCAGTGTGCAGTGTGCTGTCCCTGGTGCTGAACACAGATCTGGATGTTCATTGTGGTTGTTCATGTTTGAACCTCAAGAGATACTACAAATCAAAAGATTTCTGAGACAGTTCTGCTCCTCTGATCTGCTACACGACCACCTGGTGGCCATGTTGGGGGCATAGCTTAAAAGATAAGCTCCCTCATTTTCCCTTCCTTTTTCTGAAATGAAAGGGTGTCCTGAGACTTTTGACCCTGTTGCAATGGTGTCTCAAGTGGTTGCTAATGTATGGCCAGGCCATATATGTATTTCAGGGGGTATATATATATATATATATATATATATATATATACACATACACACACCACCTGAAATATATCAATAGCCTGGCAAGACATTGGCAACCAACTATGACACCATCTAGCAGTAACCTAGCAACACATTAACAACCACCTGAGACACCATAACAATCACCTAGCAACACATAATCAACAACCTGGGGTATATCATAACAAATGGACTAGCAACACATTAGCAATCACCTGGCATACCATAGCAATGGCGTAGCAACACATTAGTTGAGGCACCATAACCATCACCTAGTAACACATTAGCAACAACCTGGGATATACCATAGCGAATGACCTAGCAATGTATTAGCAACCACCTTGGATAGTTAGCAACTGTCTGAGACACCATTGCAACAGCCTAGCAATACATTAGCAACCACCTGCGATACCATCTCTCAGTGGCCTAGCAACACATTTGCAACCTACTGTGATATCATCTATCAGTGGCCTGGCAACACATTAGCAAACACTTGGGACACCATTGAAATGCCCTAGTATCACATTAGCAACCACCTGCGATACCCATGTATCAGTTGCCTAGCAACACATTAGCAACCATCTGGGATACAGTAGCAGTCACCTAGCAGCACATTAGCAGCCACCTACGATACCATCTATCAATGGCCTTGCAACACATTAGCAACCACCTGGGACACCATAGCAATGCCCTAATATCACATTAGCAACCACCTGGGACACCATAGCAGTGCCCTAGTATCACAGTAGCAACCACCTGCGATACCCATGTAGTTGTTGCCCAGCAACACATTAACAACCATCTGGGATACAGTAGCAGTCACCTAGCAACACATTAGCAACCACCAGCGATACCGTCCATCAGTGACCTAGCAACACATTAGCAAACATCTGTGTTACCATCTATCAGTGGCCTAGTATCACATTAGCAATCACCTGCGATACCCATGTATCCATAGCCTAGCAGCACATTAGCAACCATCTGGAATACAGTAGCAGTCACCTAGCAACACATTAGCAACCTCCTGGTATACTATTCTGGTTTGCGCTGATTTGTCCAATTAGTTTTGGTGTCTGTATGTGTTAAAGGACTGAAACTTCTGAATACAAATATAAGAGCTGAAACAGCAGCAAGAAAAAAGTCCGGGCTGGAATATCAGTGGAGGGTCTGTATCCCCCCACCACCTGACCCACCACCTGACCCACCACCTGACCCACCACTGAATCCCAGCACTAAATCCCAGCACTGAATCCCAGCCACGCTGAGCTGCTCCTGAATGACCACTCGATGGCGCTGTTTCTGTACTTTTCACAGTGTTTCAGTTCAGAGGAGCTTAATGTTACGAGTGATCAGATGCTGCTTATTTAACACACCAGGAAGTGACAGCTTACAGGGTCTGTGGGGGGCGTTTGATTTGGGGTCTTACTGTTTACTGCTCAGCTTTCTGAACGAGCCAATCAGAAGAGATCTTATTTACATACAATAGATTAACAAAAGCAGGTCTTATTCATTACAATCTACACATCTCAGTCTGACAGGCCGAGAACAGAAACCTGGGAAATTAACTCTGACACTAAAGCCCACAAACGTGGACCCCGGTGGTCCTGACTGTACAGTCCAGCTGGACTCAGAGTATCACAATCACATGTGAGTGTAAATGTAATTAGTGTGCTGGTGATTAGCGGTGATTAGCGGTGATTAGCGGTGATTAGCGGTGATTAGTGTCTTTTAAGAAAGAGGAAGGGTCTGTTAGGAAATGGCAGCAGGACGCAGCAGTAACCAGAGCTGACCAGCAGGGGACAGCAAATCCTGCTTTATCCAGAATGAGGCCTGCAGAGTTCTTTCACTGAGAGATATGGTGGTGTAGTGGTTAGTATGGTGGTGTAGTGGTCAGTATGGTGGTGTAGTGGTTAGTATGGTGGTGTAGTGGTTAGTGTGGTGGTGTAGTGGTTAGTATGGTGGTGTAGTGGTTAGTACGGTGGTGTAGTGGTTAGTACGGTGGTGTAGTGGTCAGTACGGTGGTGTAGTGGTCAGTACGGTGGTGTAGTGGTTAGTATGGTGGTGTAGTGGTCAGTACGGTGGTGTAGTGGTCAGTACGGTGGTGTAGTGGTTAGTATGGTGGTGTAGTGGTTAGTACGGTGGTGTACTGGTCAGTACGGTGGTGTAGTGGTCAGTATGGTGGTGTAGTGGTCAGTACGGTGGTGTAGTGGTCAGTACAGTACGGTGGTGTAGTGGTCAGTACGGTGGTGTAGTGGTTAGTATGGTGGTGTAGTGGTCAGTACAGTACGGTGGTGTAGTGGTTAGTATGGTGGTGTAGTGGTTAGTACGGTGGTGTAGTGGTTAGTATGGTGGTGTAGTGGTCAGTATGATGGTGTAGTGGTTAGTACGGTGGTGTAGTGGTTAGTATGGTGGTGTAGTGGTCAGTACGGTGGTGTAGTGGTCAGTACGGTGGTGTAGTGGTCAGTATGGTGGTGTAGTGGTCAGTACGGTGGTGTAGTGGTTAGTACGGTGGTGTAGTGGTCAGTACGGTGGTGTAGTGGTCAGTATGGTGGTGTAGTGGTTAGTACGGTGGTGTAGTGGTTAGTACGGTGGTGTAGTGGTCAGTACGGTGGTGTAGTGGTCAGTATGGTGGTGTAGTGGTCAGTACAGTACGGTGGTGTAGTGGTCAGTACGGTGGTGTAGTGGTCAGTACAGTACGGTGGTGTAGTGGTCAGTATGGTGGTGTAGTAGTTAGTATGGTGGTGTAGTGGTTAGTACGGTGGTGTAGTGGTTAGTACGGTGGTGTAGTGGTCAGTATGGTGGTGTAGTGGTTAGTATGGTGGTGTAGTGGTTAGTATGGTGGTGTAGTGGTTAGTATGGTGGTTGTAGTGGTCAGTACGGTGGTGTAGTGGTTAGTACGGTGGTGTAGTGGTTAGTATGGTGGTGTAGTGGTCAGTATGGGGGGTGTAGTGGTCAGTATGGTGGTGTAGTGGTTAGTATGGTGGTGTAGTGGTCAGTATGGTGGTGTAGTGGTTAGTATGGTGGTGTAGTGGTTAGTATGGTGGTGTAGTGGTCAGTATGGTGGTGTAGTGGTCAGTATGGTGGTGTAGTGGTTAGTACGGTGGTGTAGTGGTTAGTATGGTGGTGTAGTGGTCAGTATGGTGGTGTAGTGGTCAGTATGGTGGTGTAGTGGTTAGTATGGTGGTGTAGTGGTTAGTATGGTGGTGTAGTGGTCAGTACGGTGGTGTAGTGGTCAGTACAGTACGGTGGTGTAGTGGTTAGTATGGTGGTGTAGTGGTTATTACGGTGGTGTAGTGGTTAGTATGGTGGTGTAGTGGTCAGTATGATGGTGTAGTGGTTAGTACGGTGGTGTAGTGGTCAGTACGGTGGTGTAGTGGTCAGTACAGTACGGTGGTGTAGTGGTCAGTACGGTGGTGTAGTGGTTAGTACGATGGTGTAGTGGTCAGTACAGTACGGTGGTGTAGTGGTCAGTATGGTGGTGTAGTAGTTAGTACGGTGGTGTAGTGGTTAGTACGGTGGTGTAGTGGTTAGTACGGTGGTGTAGTGGTCAGTATGGTGGTGTAGTGGTTAGTATGGTGGTGTAGTGGTTAGTATGGTGGTGTAGTGGTCAGTATGGTGGTGTAGTGGTTAGTACGGTGGTGTAGTGGTTAGTATGGTGGTGTAGTGGTTAGTATGGTGGTGTAGTGGTCAGTATGGTGGTGTAGTGGTCAGTATGGTGGTGTAGTGGTTAGTACGGTGGTGTAGTGGTTAGTATGGTGGTGTAGTGGTTAGTACGGTGGTGTAGTGGTTAGTACGGTGGTGTAGTGGTTAGTATGGTGGTGTAGTGGTTAGTATGGTGGTGTAGTGGTTAGTACGGTGGTGTAGTGGTCAGTACGGTGGTGTAGTGGTCAGTACGGTGGTGTAGTGGTCAGTATGGTGGTGTAGTGGTTAGTACGGTGGTGTAGTGGTCAGTACAGTACGGTGGTGTAGTGGTCAGTATGGTGGTGTAGTGGTCAGTATGGTGGTGTAGTGGTTAGTATGGTGGTGTAGTGGTTAGTATGGTGGTGTAGTGGTCAGTATGGTGGTGTAGTGGTTAGTATGGTGGTGTAGTGGTTAGTACGGTGGTGTAGTGGTCAGTATGGTGGTGTAGTGGTTAGTATGGTGGTGTAGTGGTCAGTATGGTGGTGTAGTGGTTAGTATGGTGGTGTAGTGGTTAGTATGGTGGTGTAGTGGTCAGTACGGTGGTGTAGTGGTCAGTACAGTACGGTGGTGTAGTGGTTAGTATGGTGGTGTAGTGGTTATTACGGTGGTGTAGTGGTTAGTATGGTGGTGTAGTGGTCAGTATGATGGTGTAGTGGTTAGTACGGTGGTGTAGTGGTCAGTACGGTGGTGTAGTGGTCAGTACAGTACGGTGGTGTAGTGGTCAGTACGGTGGTGTAGTGGTTAGTACGGTGGTGTAGTGGTCAGTACAGTACGGTGGTGTAGTGGTCAGTATGGTGGTGTAGTAGTTAGTACGGTGGTGTAGTGGTTAGTACGGTGGTGTAGTGGTTAGTACGGTGGTGTAGTGGTCAGTATGGTGGTGTAGTGGTTAGTATGGTGGTGTAGTGGTTAGTATGGTGGTGTAGTGGTCAGTATGGTGGTGTAGTGGTCAGTATGGTGGTGTAGTGGTTAGTATGGTGGTGTAGTGGTTAGTATGGTGGTGTAGTGGTTAGTATGGTGGTGTAGTGGTCAGTATGGTGGTGTAGTGGTTAGTATGATGGTGTAGTGGTTAGTATGGTGGTGTAGTGGTTAGTATGGTGGTGTAGTGGTCAGTATGGTGGTGTAGTGGTTAGTACGGTGGTGTAGTGGTCAGTATGGTGGTGTAGTGGTCAGTACGGTGGTGTAGTGGTCAGTACGGTGGTGTAGTGGTTAGTACGGTGGTGTAGTGGTCAGTATGGTGGTGTAGTGGTTAGTATGGTGGTGTAGTGGTTAGTACGGTGGTGTAGTGGTCAGTACGGTGGTGTAGTGGTCAGTACGGTGGTGTAGTGGTCAGTCAGTACGGTGGTGTAGTGGTCAGTATGGTGGTGTAGTGGTTAGTATGGTGGTGTAGTGGTTAGTACGGTGGTGTAGTGGTTAGTATGGTGGTGTAGTGGTTAGTATGGTGGTGTAGTGGTTAGTATGGTGGTGTAGTGGTTAGTACGGTGGTGTAGTGGTTAGTATGGTGGTGTAGTGGTTAGTATGGTGGTGTAGTGGTCAGTATGGTGGTGTAGTGGTTAGTATGATGGTGTAGTGGTTAGTATGGTGGTGTAGTGGTCAGTATGGTGGTGTAGTGGTCAGTATGGTGGTGTAGTGGTTAGTATGGTGGTGTAGTGGTCAGTACGGTGGTGTAGTGGTCAGTATGGTGGTGTAGTGGTTAGTATGGTGGTGTAGTGGTTAGTATGGTGGTGTAGTGGTCAGTATGGTGGTGTAGTGGTCAGTACGGTGGTGTAGTGGTCAGTACAGTACGGTGGTGTAGTGGTCAGTATGGTGGTGTAGTGGTTAGTACGGTGGTGTAGTGGTCAGTATGGTGGTGTAGTGGTTAGTATGGTGGTGTAGTGGTCAGTATGGTGGTGTAGTGGTTAGTATGGTGCTGTAGTGGTTAGTATGGTGGTGTAGTGGTTAGTACGGTGGTGTAGTGGTCAGTATGGTGGTGTAGTGGTCAGTACGGTGGTGTAGTGGTTAGTATGGTGTGTAGTGGTCAGTATGGTGGTGTAGTGGTTAGTATGGTGGTGTAGTGGTTAGTACGGTGGTGTAGTGGTTAGTATGGTGGTGTAGTGGTTAGTACGGTGGTGTAGTGGTTAGTACGGTGGTGTAGTGGTTAGTACGGTGGGGGTAGTGGTCAGTACGGTGGTGTAGTGGTTAGTACGGTGGTGTAGTGGTTAGTATGGTGTTGTAGTGGTTAGTACGGTGGTGTAGTGGTCAGTATGGTGGTGTAGTGGTCAGTACGGTGGTGTAGTGGTTAGTATGGTGGTGTAGTGGTTAGTATGGTGGTGTAGTGGTTAGTATGGTGGTGTAGTGGTTAGTACGGTGGTGTAGTGGTCAGTATGGTGGTGTAGTGGTCAGTAGGGTGGTGTAGTGGTTAGTATGGTGGTGTAGTGGTCAGTATGGTGGTGTAGTGGTCAGTATGGTGGTGTAGTGGTTAGTATGGTGGTGTAGTGGTCAGTACGGTGGTGTAGTGGTCAGTACGGTGGTGTAGTGGTCAGTACGGTGGTGTAGTGGTCAGTACAGTACGGTGGTGTACAAACAGCTAACAGGTGTTCAGCTGGACTGTAATCACACCCTTGTTCCATAAGGAGGCGCTATCTTCAGAATACCTCTCTTAGGATGAAGCGAAGAATCTAAAGGGCCCACGTGCTACAATGTCTGGGTTTCCTTTGATCCTGAGGTCTGTGTGGGGAACAGTCCTGCTCTAATGTATGTAAATAAGCTCTCCTCTGATTGGCTGCCCTCATCACAACAGCAGTCCGAGCTGTAACACTTCTTTTAAAACATCCTTGTAAGTGGGCGGGGCTGGAGATAAATGCAATAGGTCTTCTTATGATATTACAAATGCAGTGAACTCAAGTTTCTATATATAAACTTTATATACTGGAGAGCGAACGGTAGGTTTTAAAAAGTCCTCAATGTTTATGTTTAGATTTTTGTGTGATATGGGCTCTTTAATACAAGCCTAACAAGTTATAACCTCTTATAACCACAGTATAAACAGTGTAGTGATATAGCTGACTGGGCCTGTACGAAGTACCAGCTGTTCTTTTCAGCACAGACAGCAGAGGGCACTGTTTGTCCAGAGCATTATACCTGATACAGCCGCAGCATCACATATCATCTGTTTATTACACTGTAATATCACACGCAAGAAAAACCTGCAGGCTACGCTGTAACACACGCAGTGAGTGTTATAAACGCAGTAATTGAGCATTTATAAACAGTTTGTCAGAATTCACCAGGTGACTTACATTGTATTAATATGTGGGTGCTTATAATAAAGGTGACATACATTTGTTCCATTTATAACATTGTTATAACACCCAAGTGTTGTGCTCAGTGTGTATTGTATTGTTTTGGTTAGTGTATATATTAAAGCTCAGTGTTGTGTTTATTGTCTATAGTATTGTTTTGGTTAGTGTATATATTAAAGCCCAGTGTTGTGTATAGTATTGTTTTGGTTAGTGTATATATTAAAGCTCAGTGTTGTGTTTATTGTGTGTTGTATTGTTTTGGTTAGTGTATATATTAAAGCTCAGTATTGTGTTTGTTGTGTATAGTATTGTTTTGGTTAGTGTATATATTAAAGCTCAGTGTTGTGTTTATTGTCTATAGTATTGTTTTGGTTAGTGTATATATTAAAGCTCAGTGTTGTGTATAGTATTGTTTTGGTTAGTGTATATATTAAAGCTCAGTGTTGTGTATAGTATTGTTTTGGTTAGTGTATATATTAAAGCTCAGTGTTGTGTATAGTATTGTTTTGGTTAGTGTATATATTAAAGCTCAGTGTTGTGTATAGTATTGTTTTGGTTAGTGTATATATTAAAGCTCAGTGTTGTGTATAGTATTGTTTTGGTTAGTGTATATATTAAAGCTCAGTGTTGTGTATAGTATTGTTTTGGTTAGTGTATATATTAAAGCTCAGTGTTGTGTATAGTATTGTTTTGGTTAGTGTATATATTAAAGCTCAGTGTTGTGTATAGTATTGTTTTGGTTAGTGTATATATTAAAGCTCAGTGTTGTGTTTATTGTGTGTTGTATTGTTTTGGTTAGTGTATATATTAAAGCTCAGTGTTGTGTTTATTGTGTGTTGTATTGTTTTGGTTAGTGTATATATTAAAGCTCATTGTTGTGTTTGTTGTGTATAGTATTGTTTTGGTTAGTGTATATATTAAAGCTCAGTGTTGTGTTTATTGTGTGTTGTATTGTTTTGGTTAGTGTATATATTAAAGCTCAGTGTTGTGTTTATTGTGTGTTGTATTGTTTTGGTTAGTGTATATATTAAAGCTCAGTGTTGTGTTTGTTGTGTATAGTATTGTTTTGGTTAGTGTATATATTAAAGCTCAGTGTTGTGTTTGTTGTGTATAGTATTGTTTTGGTTAGTGTATATATTAAAGCTCAGTGTTGTGTTTGTTGTGTGTTGTATTGTTTTGGTTAGTGTATATATTAAAGCTCAGTGTTGTGTTTATTGTGTATAGTATTGTTTTGGTTAGTGTATATATTAAAGCTCAGTGTTGTGTTTGTTGTGTATAGTATTGTTTTGGTTAGTGATATATTAAAGCTCAGTGTTGTGTTTTGTGTGTTGTATTGTTTTGGTTAGTGTATATATTAAAGCTCAGTGTTGTGTTTATTGTGTGTTGTATTGTTTTGGTTAGTGTATATATTAAAGCTCAGTGTTGTGTTTGTTGTGTATGTATTGTTTTGGTTAGTGTATATATTAAAGCTCAGTGTGTGTTGTGTATAGTATTGTTTTGGTTAGTGTATATATTAAAGCTCAGTGTTGTGTTTGTTGTGTTGTATTGTTTTGGTTAGTGTATATATTAAAGCTCAGTGTGTGTGTTTGTGTGTTGTATTGTTTTGGTTAGTGTATATATTAAAGCTCAGTGTTGTGTTTATTGTCTATAGTATTGTTCTGGTTAGTGTATATATTAAAGCTCAGTGTTGTGTATTGTATTGTTTTGGTTAGTGTATATATTAAAGCTCAGTGTTGTGTTTATTGTGTATAGTATTGTTTGGTTAGTGATATATTAAAGCTCAGTGTTGTGTTTGTTGTGTATAGTATTGTTTTGGTTAGTGTATATATTAAAGCTCGTGTTGTGTTTGTTGTGTGTTGTATTGTTTTGGTTAGTGTATATATTAAAGCTTCCAGTGTTGTGTTTATGTCTATAGTATTGTTCTGGTTAGTTGTATATATTAAAGCTCAGTGTTTGTTTAATTGTCTATAGTATTGTTTTGGTTAGTGTATATATTAAAGCTCAGTGTTGTGTTTATTGTCTATAGTATTGTTTTGGTTAGTTGTATATATTAAAGCTCAGTGTTGGTGTTTATTGTGTGTTGTATTGTTTTGGTTAGTGGAATATATTAAAGCTCAGTGTTGTGTTTGTTGTGTATAGTATTGTTTTGGTTAGTGTATATATTAAAGCTCAGTGTTGTGTTTGTTGTGTATAGTATTGTTTTGGTTAGTGTATATATTAAAGCTCAGTGATGTGTATACTATTGTTTTGGTTAGTGTATATATTAAAGCTCAGTGTTGTGTTTGTTGTGTATACTATTGTTTTGGTTAGTGTATATATTAAAGCTCAGTGTTGTGTTTGTTGTTTATACTATTGTTTTGGTTAGTGTATATATTAAAGCTCAGTGTTGAGTTTGTTGTGTATAGTATTGTTTTGGTTAGTGTATATATTAAAGCTCAGTGTTGTGTTTATTGTGTGTTGTATTGTTTTGGTTAGTGTATATATTCAAAGCTCAGTGTTGTGTTTGTTGTGTATTGTATGTTTTGGTTAGTGTATATATTAAAGCTCAGTGTTGTGTATAGTATTGTTTTGGTTAGTGTATATATTAAAGGCTCAGTGTTGTGTATACTATTGTTTTGGTTAGTGTATATATTAAAGCTCAGTGTTGTGTTTGTTGTGTATACTATTGTTTTGGTTAGTGTATATATTAAAGCTCAGTGTTGTGTATAGTATTGTTTTGGTTAGTGTATATATTAAAGCTCAGTGTTGTGTTTATTGTGTGTTGTATTGTTTTGGTTAGTGTATATATTAAAGCTCAGTGTTGTGTTTATTGTCTATAGTATTGTTTTGGTTAGTGTATATATTAAAGCTCAGTGTTGTGTTTGTTGTGTATAGTATTGTTTTGGTTAGTGTATATATTAAAGCTCAGTGTTGTGTTTATTGTGTGTTGTATTGTTTTGGTTAGTGTATATATTAAAGCTCAGTGTTGTGTTTGTTGTGTATAGTATTGTTTTGGTTAGTGTATATATTAAAGCTCAGTGTTGTGTATAGTATTGTTTTGGTTAGTGTATATATTAAAGCTCAGTGTTGTGTATTGTATTGTTTTGGTTAGTGTATATATTAAAGCTCAGTGTTGTGTTTATTGTGTGTTGTATTGTTTTGGTTAGTGTATATATTAAAGCTCAGTGTTGTGTTTATTGTGTGTTGTATTGTTTGGGTTAGTGTATATATTAAAGCTCAGTGTTGTGTATTGTATTGTTTTGGTTAGTGTATATATTAAAGCTCAGTGTTGTGTTTATTGTGTATAGTATTGTTTTGGTTAGTGTATATATTAAAGCCCCAGTGTTGTGTATAGTATTGTTTTGGTTAGTGTATATATTAAAGCTCAGTGTTGTGTTTATTGTGTGTTGTATTGTTTTGGTTAGTGTATATATTAAAGCTCAGTGTTGTGTATAGTATTGTTTTGGTTAGTGTATATATTAAAGCTCAGTGTTGTGTTTGTTGTGTGTTGTATTGTTTTGGTTAGTGTATATATTAAAGCTCAGTGTTGTGTTTATTGTCTATAGTATTGTTCTGGTTAGTGTATATATTAAAGCTCAGTGTTGTGTATTGTATTGTTTTGGTTAGTATATATATTAAAGCTCAGTGTTGTGTTTATTGTGTATAGTATTGTTTTGGTTAGTGTATATATTAAAGCTCAGTGTTGTGTTTGTTGTGTATAGTATTGTTTTGGTTAGTGTATATATTAAAGCTCAGTGTTGTGTTTGTTGTGTGTTGTATTGTTTTGGTTAGTGTATATATTAAAGCTCAGTGTTGTGTTTATTGTCTATAGTATTGTTCTGGTTAGTGTATATATTAAAGCTCAGTGTTGTGTTTATTGTCTATAGTATTGTTTTGGTTAGTGTATATATTAAAGCTCAGTGTTGTGTTTATTGTCTATAGTATTGTTTTGGTTAGTGTATATATTAAAGCTCAGTGTTGTGTTTATTGTGTGTTGTATTGTTTTGGTTAGTGTATATATTAAAGCTCAGTGTTGTGTTTGTTGTGTATAGTATTGTTTTGGTTAGTGTATATATTAAAGCTCAGTGTTGTTTTTATTGTGTGTTGTATTGTTTTGGTTAGTGTATATATTAAAGCTCAGTGTTGTGTTTGTTGTGTATAGTATTGTTTTGGTTAGTGTATATATTAAAGCTCAGTGTTGTGTTTATTGTGTGTTGTATTGTTTTGGTTAGTGTATATATTAAAGCTCAGTGTTGTGTTTGTTGTGTATAGTATTGTTTTGGTTAGTGTATATATTAAAGCTCAGTGATGTGTATACTATTGTTTTGGTTAGTGTATATATTAAAGCTCAGTGTTGTGTTTGTTGTGTATACTATTGTTTTGGTTAGTGTATATATTAAAGCTCAGTGTTGTGTTTGTTGTGTATACTATTGTTTTGGTTAGTGTATATATTAAAGCTCAGTGTTGAGTTTGTTGTGTATAGTATTGTTTTGGTTAGTGTATATATTAAAGCTCAGTGTTGTGTATTGTATTGTTTTGGTTAGTGTATATATTAAAGCTCAGTGTTGTGTATAGTATTGTTTTGGTTAGTGTATATATTAAAGCTCAGTGTTGTGTATAGTATTGTTTTGGTTAGTGTATATATTAAAGCTCAGTGTTGTGTTTATTGTGTGTTGTATTGTTTTGGTAGTGTATATATTAAAGCTCAGTGTTGTGTTTGTTGTGTATTGTATTGTTTTGGTTAGTGTATATATTAAAGCTCAGTGTTGTGTATAGTATTGTTTTGGTTAGTGTATATATTAAAGCTCAGTGTTGTGTTTATTGTGTGTTGTATTGTTTTGGTTAGTGTATATATTAAAGCTCAGTGTTGTGTTTGTTGTGTATTGTATTGTTTTGGTTAGTGTATATATTAAAGCTCAGTGTTGTGTATAGTATTGTTTTGGTTAGTGTATATATTAAAGCTCAGTGTTGTGTATACTATTGTTTTGGTTAGTGTATATATTAAAGCTCAGTGTTGTGTTTGTTGTGTATACTATTGTTTTGGTTAGTGTATATATTAAAGCTCAGTGTTGTGTATAGTATTGTTTTGGTTAGTGTATATATTAAAGCTCAGTGTTGTGTTTATTGTGTGTTGTATTGTTTTGGTTAGTGTATATATTAAAGCTCAGTGTTGTGTTTATTGTCTATAGTATTGTTTTGGTTAGTGTATATATTAAAGCTCAGTGTTGTGTTTGTTGTGTATAGTATTGTTTTGGTTAGTGTATATATTAAAGCTCAGTGTTGTGTTTATTGTGTGTTGTATTGTTTTGGTTAGTGTATATATTAAAGCTCAGTGTTGTGTTTGTTGTGTATAGTATTGTTTTGGTTAGTGTATATATTAAAGCTCAGTGTTGTGTATAGTATTGTTTTGGTTAGTGTATATATTAAAGCTCAGTGTTGTGTATTGTATTGTTTTGGTTAGTGTATATATTAAAGCTCAGTGTTGTGTTTATTGTGTGTTGTATTGTTTTGGTTAGTGTATATATTAAAGCTCAGCGTTGTGTTTATTGTGTGTTGTATTGTTTGGGTTAGTGTATATATTAAAGCTCAGTGTTGTGTATTGTATTGTTTTGGTTAGTGTATATATTAAAGCTCAGTGTTGTGTTTATTGTGTATAGTATTGTTTGGGTTAGTGTATATATTAAAGCCCAGTGTTGTGTATAGTATTGTTTTGGTTAGTGCATATATTAAAGCTCAGTGTTGTGTTTATTGTGTGTTGTATTGTTTTGGTTAGTGTATATATTAAAGCTCAGTGTTGTGTATAGTATTGTTTTGGTTAGTGTATGTATTAAAGCTCAGTGTTGTGTTTATTGTGTGTTGTATTGTTTTGGTTAGTGTATATATTAAAGCTTAGTGTTGTGTTTATTGTGTATAGTATTGTTTGGGTTAGTGTATATATTAAAGCCCAGTGTTGTGTATAGTATTGTTTTGGTTAGTGTATATATTAAAGCTCAGTGTTGTGTTTATTGTGTGTTGTATTGTTTTGGTTAGTGTATATATTAAAGCTCAGTGTTGTGTTTGTTGTGTATAGTATTGTTTTGGTTAGTGTATATATTAAAGCTCAGTGTTGTGTTTGTTGTTTATTGTATTGTTTTGGTTAGTGTATATATTAAAGCTCAGTGTTGTGTTTATTGTGTGTTGTATTGTTTTGGTTAGTGTATATATTAAAGCTCATTGTTGTGTTTGTTGTGTATAGTATTGTTTTGGTTAGTGTATATATTAAAGCTCAGTGTTGTGTTTATTGTGTGTTGTATTGTTTTGGTTAGTGTATATATTAAAGCTCAGTGTTGTGTTTATTGTGTGTTGTATTGTTTTGGTTAGTGTATATATTAAAGCTCAGTGTTGTGTTTGTTGTGTATAGTATTGTTTTGGTTAGTGTATATATTAAAGCTCAGTGATGTGTTTATTGTGTGTTGTATTGTTTTGGTTAGTGTATATATTAAAGCTCAGTGTTGTGTTTATTGTGTGTTGTATTGTTTTGGTTAGTGTATATATTAAAGCTCAGTGTTGTGTTTATTGTGTATTGTATTGTTTTGGTTAGTGTATATATTAAAGCTCAGTGTTGTGTTTGTTGTGTATAGTATTGTTTTGGTTAGTGTATATATTAAAGCTCAGTGTTGTGTATTGTATTGTTTTGGTTAGTATATATATTAAAGCTCAGTGTTGTGTTTATTGTGTATAGTATTGTTTTGGTTAGTGTATATATTAAAGCTCAGTGTTGTGTATAGTATTGTTTTGGTTAGTGTATATATTAAAGCTCAGTGTTGTGTATAGTATTTTTTTGGTTAGTGTATATATTAAAGCTCAGTGTTGTGTTTATTGTGTATAGTATTGTATTGTGTATATTCTAAAGCTCAGTGTTGTGTTTGTTGTGTATTGTGTAGTGGGGTGGGATGCTGTGTCTCCGGGGCGTTTGGTTAGCGGTCAGTCTGGCGGTGGAGGTCAGCTCCATCCATCAATTACACACGCCGTCACTTTAACTAATGCAGAATTCAAGATCTGCTCATTTAACATTTACAACCAGCAGCAGCGCGTACACACACACACACTAACCACACTACACAACCCCAATATATACACATATATAACACACACACACTGACCGCACTACACAACCCGCAATATATACACATATATAACACACACACACTGACCGCACTACACAACCCGCAATAAACACACATACACAACACACACACTGACCGCACTACACAACCCGCAATAAACACACCTACACAACACACACACTGACCGCACTACACAACCCGCAATAAACACACCTACACAACACACACACACACTGACCACACTACACAACCCCCAATATATACACATATATAACACACACACACACACACACACACACTGACCACACTACACAACCCCAATATATACACATATATAACACACACACACACTGACCGCTCTACACAACCCACAATATACACACATACACAACACACACACACTGACCGCACTACACAACCCACAATAAACACATATACACAACACACACACTGACCGCACTACACAACCCGCAATATACACACATACACAACACACACACACTGACCGCACTACACAACCCGCAATAAACACATATACACAACACACACACTGACCGCACTACACAACCCGCAATAAACACACCTACACAACACACACACACACTGACCACACTACACAACCCCAATAT
>CM038712.1:2009159-2014159 GCA_021613375.1 Megaleporinus macrocephalus
TTAATTAGTGTAGTTGTAATAGTAGATGTAATATATTAGTGTAGTTGTAATAGTAGGTGTAATATATTGATTATTGTAGTTGTAATTGTGGGTGTAATATAGAAAATAGTGTTGTTGTAATAGTAGGTATAATATTAATTAATGTAGTTGTTGCTGCATGTAGATATGTACTTGTAACTATGATTACTGTTGGAATTATTGTTGTGATTGTAGGTGTAATTAGGTTTATTGGTTAACTTGTAGTTAAAAGTGTAAGTGGATTTTATTAATTATATTTTTTTAGGTGTAATTATAGTTGTAGTTGTAGGTACAGTTATTTCTGGTGTAGTTTCAGTTTTGATTGTGGTTGTAGTTTAATTGTAGTGTATGAATTGGTCTTGTCAATGTAGTTTTTTAATAGAAGTTGTAGTCGCAATTAAGTGTACTTGTGTAGTTGTAGTCGTAGGTGTAGGCATAACTATAATTATCGATGTCATTGTTGCTGCACTTGCTGATGTTATTGTAGTTTTGAGTGCAATTAAGATTATTGTTGTGATTATAGTTTTAATAGTGTAGTTTTTATAGTTTTCTGCTCTTAGAGATGTAGTTATAACTAAGATTACTGTTGTAATTATAGTTGTAGTTGTAGGTGCAGTTATTTTTTTGTGTAGTTACAGTTTTTATTGTGGTTGTAGTTTAATTGTAGTGTATGAATTGGAGTTGTCAATATAATTGGTGTATTTTTAGTAGAGGTTGTAGTTGCAATTAAGTGTACTGGTGTAGTTGTGGTTGCTTGTGTAATATATTGTAGATTTAGAGTTAATTATGTTTCTTCACCAGGTTTATTGCTGTTGTTGTAATTGTATTTGTTGTAATTATATATATTTATTAATGTAGTTTGGTTGTAGTTACAGGTATAATATAGAAAGTCTAGCTTTAGTAAATATCAATGTATAATTGTAAGTATAATTTTGTCTAGTTTTGTCTGTAATTGCGGTTGTAGGTGTAGTTGTGCTCAACATTGAAGTTATCATTTCCTTTATACAGTCGTAGGTATGATCATTTAATTGAATTGTGTAGTTGTATTTACATTTACAAGCATAATTGTACAAGCATAACGTTGCTGTCCAAAGGAAAACATATCTCTCCAAAATAGCAACTTTACAGGAGAGAACAAAAACCCTCTTTATTTTCAATGTAAGTCAATGGAATGAGAATTACTTCCAAGTGACTTTGAAGCATTTCTATTGGTCCATTCATCCTGAAATTTTCACACAATAAACCCAGCAGCGACTGTGTTCATATGATGCAGAAAACTAAAAATCAACAAAAATGGAGATGGACATGGTTTTCTTTGGACAGCGAAGATAAGTTCCTTTATTGGTGTAGTTTTGTGTGTTTATATTTGTAGGTGTAGTTGATAGTATAGTGTATAGTGTATAGTGACAGTATAGTATAGTGTAGAGAGTATAGTTAATGTCTTGGATGCAGTTTTGCTGGTAGTGTAGTGGAACTTTTTTATGCCAAATCTAAAACTTAATCACTAAATAAATACTAAAACCTGTATTGAATTATTAATAAACATTTAGACCACAAAAAAAACAACTATATAAAAATAAATGAGTATAATATACGTAAAGCATATAATTCTGATTAAATAAATTATATATATCATTTATTTATATATATATATATATATATATATATATATATATATATATATAATTATTTAATCAGAATTATATGCTTTATGTATATTATACTCATTTATTTATATATATATATATATATATATATATATATATATATATATATATATATATATATATATATATATATTATCATTATATAATATTAAATACGAAGAGAACTATTTTCTTCTAGCTACATTAGCGTGTCAGGTCCTGTGAGGGTATGTAGGTTATGTGTAGTGAACGTTGTCATGCCGGGGGTTGAGAGTGAGCGCTTGCCGGTGCTAGTCTTCTTGCTGCTCAGTGCAGCGACGCCGCTCGCTGTTATCAAATTTGGGTCATAACACAAAACCTGGGCTGCTTTTCCCGTCAGCTATTTTTGGAGCTCCTCTTCTTAACACTCCGCACGCCTGCGACTGGGGACCAGTACGTTCCAGTACGTTCCAGTGCAGATATTAACCTAGTGCTCTGAAGCGCTCGTCTGCTAATGACATCCCACAATGCACCTCAAGACGGAGAGGGACAAACGTGTGCCCTGAGTGACCTGGCGTATCCCAGAATGCTCTGCACATTAAACGAAATGACAACAAAGATGGCAGCCGGGTTGGGGATGGTTGTACGTTGGCGTATAAAAGTAGTTTCTACCTAAAACCTTTATTTTAAGATCTCGCTCGTCGGTTTGTCACACGGTGGTACGTACAGGCAGCCTGTTAATGTCGTGGATGTAGGTTTTGCTCTACAGCTGAAGGTTTTGTTATTATAGTTTATTAATATCTTGTATTTTTACTTTTTATGCTAAATTAAAAAATTAATCACTGCATAAATACTAACATAAATTGATTTTAAAAAATTACACCATCCAACTACAAAAAAACCAACTAAGTAAGTATAATCTACGTAAAGTATATAATTATTCTAAAATAAATTAACATTATTTAATTATAAATGAAAAGATAAATAAAGTGGTATGTATGGGCTGCCAGTTCGTCGGAGTTTGTTTCGTGAGCTGTAGCGTGTAGTCTGGTTTCCCAACGAGACCCAGAGTCCCAACGTTCTGGTAAACCTCGCCGTCGCCCTTTATGGCCTAACTAGGTCACTTATTTCCGTTAAGCGTATGGGGGTCCGGGGGGGGGGGTGGATTTGAGTCGCGTGCCAAAGTGGTCCCCAGTAGCTTGGTGTGTGCTTGTGGGTGCTTGGTCACGTTTCTCTGTCAGAATTATTTTCATATATTTAAAAAAACAAACAAAGAAAACACACAGCTGCGGTTAACACACCTGATTAACTCTTTCTGCTCCATCCTGTGGCCACAAGGTGAGGCTTAATGTGTACCAGATACGTAATAACACAAACTCACTCAGAGGAATCGGGGAGGGATGGAAGGATGGAGCTTATATTAAAAAATGAAAGGAAAGTAATTTGGAGAAAAGGTGGAAAAGACAGAAAGAAAACAAACGCATCCGTTTTCTAGATCGAGCTTTATTGCTGTTTAGTGCTTGGACCCCCGAGGTTGCCGCAGAGACACCGTATGTATTATTAGGCAGTTCGGCGTTGAAGGCCAGGCCACTCTAACCTGTATTGTGATTGAGGTTACATTGATGAGTGTCTATACCTCTCTCTCTCTCTCTCTCTCTCTCTCTCTCTCTCTCTCTCTCTCTCTCTCTCTCTCGGTTGAGCCTGGTGCGGCGCGTGTTGGCTTTTCTCTTGGCATTCACCGCGTGCCTTAATTGTATTGAAATTAAATCAAGGTCCACTGTGAACACAAAGAGCGCAAACCAATGTCTCCCAAAGGCTCTCTCGCCCTCTCTCTCTCTCTCTCTCTCTCATCTTCCAGCTGGACTGTATAATCCCCCCATTCCTGCACTCTTTCATAATCCCTCCTTCCTCACCTGTCCTGTAATTTAGTCCATGCACAACCTCAACCTGACACTTACTATATATATGTATATATATATATATATATATATATATATACATATATATATATATATATATATATATATATATACACACACACACACCATTCATACACGTCCATACATTCCCGACGCTGCCGTCCTCGCCTCCTCCGTCCTCTTCGCCGATGCCTGTGCGCATTCCTATAGCATGTGGATCCGCGGCTCCCAGGCGAGCATCCTCCGCTGCATCCTTTCCCCGTTTCCTCCTCGCAACGCGTACGGAGGCGCACACACATACGCACATACACCTCACACGGCCAACCTGCAGGAGTCCAGAGCACCAGCCACGTTCCTATGCATGCTAATACACAAGATACAGAGAGAGAGGGAGGGATGGAGGGATGAAGAGGCTGTACCTTTGTTGTGTCAAGCTAATAGAAGCCCTATCCTCCAGAAGGCGCACAAAGAACGAGGGAATGCTGGGAAAAAAAAAAAAAAAGAAAAAGGCAAAATAGCCCAGCATCCTCCCAGGATTCGCCCCGACATCTCTCCTTCCGTAATACAGCACCGCAACGTAAAGCTAGCACATCCCCGCTCGCCCGCTCACTCTCTCTCTCTCCTGTCTCTCTCTCTCTCTCTCTCCATCCTTCCCTACCCCCTCCTTTTGCCTCTCTCTCTCTCTCTCTCGCTCGCTCACTGCATTCCCTGTTCACACGGATGCATGTGCAACATACGGCTGTCGCAAAACCTGCAGGCTTAATATCGCCGGCTGCTGAATCTGCATTCAGGCTGAACGTATACGCTACAGTATGCATGTGTGCTGCGTATGACGTGTGATTATTCAAATGAAAGAGAGTAAAGAGTGATGCTCTACACGTCCTCAGGCATAAAAAATAAATAATATAATAAAATCAAATAAAATTAATTAAAAAAACACACCACCGACTTCACGCCGCCTGGCCGGCACCTCCTTATTTTCTTTTCTTTCTTTTTCCTGCAAAAACAGAAGAGGTGAGAACATATAGATCCCGGGTAGCTTCGCATTTCTTCCCTTCTCCTCCTTCCTGAGGCTCTCCTGGCCGGGGGGAGGAGAGGAGACGAGAGGAGAAGAGAGGAGAGAAGGAGTCGGGGAGGTTTGGATGGACGGGACAGCGGGCAGAGAGGTAGGACGAAAGAAAGGTCACGCATGCAAAAACAGGAGAAGAAGACAAATCAGGGATTACACAGGACGCTGCGGGAGAGAATCCATACCTACAGTCCAAAAATCCCCCAGCAGAGCAGAGAAAAACCAAAAACACTGAATACGTTCACTTACAAACAGATACACACTGGAAACGCCTGGAAAATCCAAAAAAAATATATATAAAAATAATTATAAATATATGCATATATGCATATATACATATATACGTATATAAATATGAGCGCATAAAAA